>CM076678.1:95632718-96047718 GCA_038501925.1 Xenopus petersii
TGAACAGAAAATGGTATGATTCCCCTCTTGCAACCTGCGGCAAACTCTATTTCACCTTTTGATAAATATGACCCGAAATGTGGCCATGGGAAATCCAGCAACCCCAAGAAATGTGTTTCACAATCTTGGGAAGCTGCTTACCTAAACAATATGGGCATTTGTCTTAAATTATGGTTGCACAACAATATCAGCAAATGTGACTATTGTCAGTGTTTTATCACCCCAGCTTTGAAAACAAAAAAAAACAATGCAGCAACATACAACTTTATAATCATTACAAATAAAATACAATCAAAGATCTGAAAATAAAAACTCATAGGGGCAAATTCACTAAGATGCGAAGCGCCGAACGCTAGCGATTGGCATTTTCGGTACTTCGCAAATTCACTAACGAACGCTGGCGTAGTTTCGCTAGTGTTACTTCGCACACTTACGCCAAGCGAATTTTCCCTAGCGATGTAACTACGCAAATTCACTAACTTGCGCAGTGTACTGAACGCTACCTTTTACGCTAGACTTCCTTTGCCACCTCAGACCTGGCGAAGCGCAATAGAGTAGATAGGGATTGTTTCCAAAAAAGTCAAATTTTTTTCTAAGTCCCAAAAAACGCTGGCGTGTTTTCTACATGATGGGTGATAGGCTGAAAAAGATCGAAAATTTTTTTGGGGCTCCCCTCCTTCCCCCCTACATTTCCTGACTCATGGCAACTTACCTAGACAGTGGGCACATGTGTAGGGCAAAATAAAATTTATATTTGCTGATTTGAAGGTTTTCTAGGCATTTGTAGTGCCGATACGTGTTCCTCCATTGAAATTTGAATTTCGCGCCGTATGCAAATGAACCATCGCTAGCGAAACTTCGCTTCGCTTGGCGAATTAACACTAGCGCAACTTCGAAAACTTACGCTACCCCTGTGCGCAACTTCGGATTTTAGTGAATTTTCGGAGCGCTGGCGAAAATACGCATGGCGAAGTGTGGCGAAGTTGCGCCTGGCGCAACTTCGCATCTTAGTGAATTTGCCCCATAGACTCTCAACTTTGGTGAGGTACAACTAAATGGTCTGCTTCTGTACAATAAGGCTACACATGTGAATGGTCAAATTACAACTGTCCATCTGCTTCTGTTCTGCCACATACATATAGCCTCATAAATACAGTGTATCAGATTATTGATCATTTTCATTTTTGCAGTATAATTTAACCAGATACTGGTCAGCCAGTTTATCAGAAAATATGACAGAAAACTAGGACCAGCTAAAACCGTATAACTTACTATATCTAATGAAATTGGCTTTGGTTAGTATACATTAAAAACTCCTATGTTTAGACTGCTGTAGGGAAAAGGAAAGCCTGCCAATGAGCTCTCAGAAAGTTATCACCCAATCCTAGCTAAACTCTAAAGTTTAGCCTGGACCGTAATATTTATTTGCATAGATTTGTTTTCCAACGTTTCGGCCCTCTTCAGGGCCTTTATCAAGGATGAAGGCCCTGAAGAGGGCCGAAACGTTGGAAAACAAATCTGTGCAAATAAATATTACTTGATTCACGAAGAAGAAAATGGTGTGCGGCTCTATGTGAAATTTGTACATAATATTTGAACCAGCACCCACATTCACAAAATCCGGATTCGAGTGCGGCTGCCTGCAGGAAATTATATATATATTATATACATATATATATTGAAATGCTCTTCCAATGGGATTATCAAACCTGCCTAATAGATATCTGGACAGACAGGTCCTTCCTTTGGGTTCCATACACAGACCGATAAACTGGTGACTCAGTTTGGAGTACCAGCAAAAGTCATGAACTTTTACAGGCCTTGTATGGCTTTACTCCCCAATGTGTATTGTATGCAGTGAGTAAGGATTTAGACAATTATTTTCCAACCTGAAACAAATCGTACCTAGCCATAAGTACCATAGTGATCAACAGGTCTAACTTTTTCAACCAAACCCCAACCCTAACCTACTACTTCCCAACCTGCACCCAACCCAGCCAAAGTCCTGTTCTACTTTATGACTCACACCAGACCAGACTCAATTTGCTAATCACTGCAATACTGCTGTGATAAGCGAGGGATGATAAATCAACTCCTAACTGTCACACATATCATTAAATGACCAGATGTTCCAGCTGCAAGAACCATAATCTGCACATTGCAGGTAGGATCACCATCAACTGTCATCTCGGTAATGTTTTTTTTATTATTGTTGTTACATGCAGGACACACTCACAGAAGTGGGGATATAGATGAAGAGCGAGTATCCATAAACACACACAATCTCCAGGAAAGAGTAGGACACCATACTCATCACTTTACTTTGTCTCCATGTTAGGAATCCCCAGAGAGCCAGAGGCACCAACCAGGCATAGGCATAGATTGCAGTGGCAGCAATTGATACTGAAATGAACATTAACAGAGACTTGCTGAATCATATGGGACTGAGGTATATGTTATTGGTAATAATGAAATGGCACAGAGCAAGAATAATTTCTTTTAGAAGTGGCAAATTCTAAAGTACTTTTAAGAAAGGACTAATTGGCAATTTCAGTATATGAAGATAAAGGAAATTTGAATATGTCAATGTAATAGGGATGAACCGAATCCACTATTTTTGGAGGATTCAGCTGAATACCGAACCAAAACAGAACTTTAATTTACATATGCAAATCAGGGCAAGGAAGACTGGAAGAGATGCTTTTTTTACTTCCTTGTTTGTGTGATGAAAAGTCACATGATTTTAAAGCTTTTGATTCAGAATAGCCAGGCACATTGATTCAGCCGAATCAAAAATTTAAAAATGCAGAATCCTGGCTGAATACCAAACCAAATCCTTTATGTAGCGCATCCCTAGACTGTAATGTTGTCGCTTTTACATTTATAGGAACCTGAAATTGTGTTTAAATTATAAAAAATACTGTACTAGCCACTTCTGTCTCATATCACTTACCTTTCCTAAACTCTGGTACATAGTGGTACTTGGGCTTGCCCTGGTGAAGGAGAAAGTTGGATAGATTCCCACTTATGGTTATGGTGAAAATCAGTGTAGCACAAATCCAAAATGGACCTTAGAAAAATAGAGAGAACATATCAAACATAATGCAGAGACGTCAAAGGCATAAAAAGCATTAGGGTGATTGGGCCTTTATACATATGCACTGGCGCCAGTCATATTTATGTACTTGTTTAGCAAAGTCTATCACAGACTGTTTATGTTATGAATCTTGGACCAGGATTTAGATCTACATTCATTCAGTGAGTGACAGAGAAAAGGGATTCAGCAATCACTGAAGTTCTGGGTCAAGACAGGTAAATCAGGAATGTTTGGCACTTGGTACTTACCATACAAGTCTGGATTGCTTCGCACGTACAACCTTATAAAATTTCTTCCTGGTATTGGTAATACTGAACCTTTAATTCTATTAAGGACCTGTTGGAATACGTCAAATTGTGAAATCAATCCTAAAACACACTAATTAAAATGTACCATTTATCTCAATGGAAATTTCCCATATCTTAGAAGCAGTATTAGGCCATAGACCAAGTTGTATTGGCTGGTGTCATGGTACCAGAATGTTATTACTTACCTGTAAAGTGTCAATGTCAAAGAATGTCTGATAGTATTCAAATGTCCAAAAAGGGACTTGCTTTTTCTGTCCCCCAAGTAACTGTGAAAAATAGAAACGCAAAGGTTTTTTTCATATATATAAATCACCATAAATTATATTCTACAATAACTTTTATTCAATAATTAAAATCACATACAGTATTGAGTTTAAGACACAAAGGGGGAAATGTAATAAAATTTGCAAAGAGAACAAATTTGAGCACAAATAAGAATAAAAATGTGCATGTCACAATGTAATATTCTTATTAGGTTTTTATTGCATTGCGAATCTTAATTGCGCATTGTGAACCTTCAAGACGTGCTTGAAGGTGGTGTAAACTCTTGGAGTAAACATACATTTTTCAGCAAGAAATTTATTACATACACTGCGCACTAGCCCAAACTATAAAATTTACAATTGCTATCTTACTGTTGTGTGAGGGGCAAAGGGTTCACAAAACGTTCATAATGTGAACATTTATTTGCATGAGGAAAATGTTTCCGTTAGTGACCTGTATTCTTGGTCAGGGTGCAAAGTTTAAAAAAGGTGCATTCTGCTATGTATTTTGCACTTTGCCTTGCACCTTGAAAAACTGCCACAGTGGCCTGTCCCACCCCTGTGAATACATCCCTGCCCATAATCAACAGTGCTGTATTCACGACAGGCGGGAATAGACATGTAGATCACTTCCTGTCAGGCTCTGCTGGGGTTTGATCCTGGGACCTCCTGGCAGCTGGCAAGCTCTAATTTCCTTTTCACATGGATCCCTGGGTTAACTATCTTACCTCAACATCCTTATTGGTGGATTGGTTCAGCCAATCAGGGCTGACCATGCTCTATATAAGGCCAACCCTCCTCACTGCCGGTGCCTGAGCATTGGCATACTTTGAAAACTGAACTGAGGCACAGTCCCTAGCACTGGTTTCCCCATTCTTGCCTTCCCTGTGTTCTGTTCCCTGCTTCTGGTTATTGCCCTTCCTGTTCTGCTCTAGTCCTCCTGCTCCAGTCTTCCTGTTTTGCCTCCTTCTCTGATTCTTCTCTTTCCCTGTCCTTGCCTTGTTCACCCTCGTTCAACTCTTGTCTGCTGTGGTCAGTCCTGTTCCTGTCCAGCTCTGCCTAATACTGGTCTTTGCCCTCTCCGTCCTGTCCTGCTCTGCCTTGTCTAGTTCTTCATCCACTCCAACCTTATTCAGCTTGACCCTGATTCTATGACCCTTTCACCCTGTTCCTGCCCGCACTGTATTAGCTCTTGCCTGCAAGACTCGCCTTCCTTCCTCTGCCTCCTCAGCACCCCATCTATCCCTGACATATCCCTTTCACACTATTGCACACCCTATTTACTTTTGCACTTTAGTTCAAGGTCTCATTAAATAACTACACAAGACAAAACTTCAGTTATGTATCTTCAACACATACCACCCAATAATTATGCTCAAACAATACATACAGTACAACCTATTTACAATGCTATGTAAGTACCTTTCAAACACAAAATGTATTATAAAAGCACAACACCCAACAACAAAATTCACAAATACAACAAAAGCAACATTTACAAGCTTATCTCCTATCTAGAATCTACTAATGTATTTGGATTAATTTGTGTATACAAAACAAAAATCTAACTAAATTGGTCTTGATGCACAATACAAATTTACAGTAGACAATTACATATCTAATACAGAGTATTAGATATGTAAGCATGAATGCTATACTTTGTGATATAAGACTCACCCTATGCTCACCACTACCACTTTATTACCAGTTAGCTTTGTTTAGCAGGAAAAAGATAAATAATACAAATGAAAATGTATATTTTAATAAAAGGTCACTGCAAAAGCTTCTTCTAATCTAAAACATTTAAGTTTTTTAACAACAATGAATAGGGGAGTTTGGACTATAGAGGAAGGACATTAATATTGTTATAATTTTAGAAATATCAAAAGTTAAACAGAGATAATAAAGATAACATAAATGTACAACAAAATAAGTATTATTAATCATAACACTTTATACAAACGTTGGACAACGTTCAGAACATTTCAAAAAGTAAAAATATTATACTGAAAAACAGTATTAGAGCTCACTCTTTTAAAATCACCACAAATGTAGTAACCCTACTTTGTCTACCTGCCCCAACCCGTCTCTTTACCACCAGCACAGAACCCTAACCCCTGCCCCGCCCAGCTCTGAAAATCACTTGATGGGCGGGGCATGCAGGCATGAGTCTATGAAAAGTGCCAGCTGAAGCCGGAAGCCGGCACAGTAGGGTTGCTTGTGGGGAAAGCAAAGGGAAGAACTCAAGACGAACCCATCCATGACCCTCAATCTAGTGAAAAAGTCAGTCCGTCCGTGGGTTTCAGGCTGGTCCACATATCACTAATACCTACATGTAGGATTTGTGCTAAAGTCAGTTATTTACTGTAGTTACTGTCAATGACTCCACAGAGACAGACGCTGAGAGGGGGATACTGAAAATAAATGTAATTATTTCATAAACAGTACAGATTTTTAAATTGATATATTTAGAAAGTTTCTTATTTAAGTGTGATAAAGCTTTTATTAAATTTTCATTTTGCAATAGTTCCCCTTTAATATGAGTAGCAGAGTGAGGTGCTACAGGTTGACCAGCTGGGTTTGATTAGGCTCAGGTGGCTAATCAGTAGTCCTTAAAACCCAGGCTGTCTCGCATAATCTCTAACTGGGAGAGACACACAGAGAGGGTCTGGGTTCCTGACGCTAAGGATCCTATGTGCCTGTACACACACGGACACTCACGGGAAGGTCTGTAATTGTAATGTCTTTTTGTTGTTATTGATACTGCTGCTGCAAGTGATTTTTGTTGTCTGGAAAGAAAAATTGCCTTTATTTTGTACCTGTTTGCTGCTGGCTGAAATAAAAGCCAATTTTTCTTTAAAATCCTTTTTGCTGTCCTGACCCCTTACTCTGTGGGAATGGGAACCTGTCATACTATGATAGTGTAAAATCCTCTGTTGACATTTTGTCGTTTTTTGTAGTTCATAGAAGTTTAGATAAGATGACCACCAACCTCTGTTTTATCAGAGACTTCACTAGACATAAAATGATCATCCTCCCGAGATCTGTTGCCCCTTTGATTTTTTCCTCTGCCTTCTGGTTCACCGAAACGTACTGTGGTTGCATCTCGGTTGGCAGCTAGCAAACTAGCTGCATCATCAAACTCTGAAAAAATCAAAAAATACAGATGCTGTTAATACAGATTTATTTTTCATTAGATTATGTATGTTTACTTGGGCATATATTTGTCACACTTTCTTGTGTTGCAACTAACACCTGTAGCCTTACCTGTAAATTTGAAGTCATCTGAGGAAGCCATTTCAGTTTGAAAAAGTGGTCCTTTGGGTGCAACTTCTACATCACCAATAAAATGGAAAGCAATGTGAAAACTATGCAGACAATGGGATAGTTTACCAACATATGCATCAGTGTATTTTGGCAATCCACGTTGAATACTAAGGAGGCCAGCCAGGCCAGGTTTTAAGAAGCTCTATTTAAGGGGGACTCTGCTTTCGCGTTTCAGCCCAGAGCACTTAAGACTGAACACACAGGAAAGGTAACAGTTATTTAAATCTACTGAGCACCAAGTCTCTAATGCTCAGAATACCCAAAAAAATCTCTCTGGAAATGTAAATAAACAAAGGACAGTAGTCAGTAGTACAGGTGGTTTCTCAGTGAGAAGTCATATTTTAAAATCAGAATCATGCATGTATCAGTTAATTATAGCAACCTCTTTATGAGTTATGTTCATGGGTATTATTACACAGTAGAGGGTGTAATATGGCAAGACTAAGAATTCCCTTTAAAACTTGAAACATTTTTATGAAAGAGAGAATCTTTTGGTTGTATTACACAAATATACAAACTGATTGTCAGCTTCATGCTTTCCAGGAGCACAGAACTTTATCATGCAATTACAAATATAAACATGTAGATAAAAGAGAGACTACAAAGAGTGGTGGTAAATGGAACATTTTCTAATTGGACCAGTGTTGTTAGTGGAGTACCGCAGGGCTCTGTACTAGGTCCCTTGCTTTTCAACTTGTTTATTAATGACCTGGAGGTGGGCATTGAAAGTATTATTTCTATTTTTGCAGATTGTACTAAATTGTGCAGAACTATAGGTTCCATGCAGGATGCTGCCACTTTGCAGAGTGATTTGTCTAAACTGGAAAACTGGGCAGCAAACTGGAAAATGAGGTTCAATGTTGATAAATGCAAGGTTATGCACTTTGGCAAAAATAATATAAATGCAAGTTATACACTAAATGGCAGTGTGTTGGGAGTTTCCTTAAATGAGAAGGATCTAGGGGTCTTTGTAGATAACAAGTTGTCTAATTCTGGGCAGTGTCATTCTGTGGCTACTAAAGCAAACAAAGTTCTGTCTTGCATAAAAAAGGGCATTAACACAAGGGATGAAGACATAATTATGCCTCTTTATAGGTCCCTGGTAAGGCCTCATCTGGAGTATGCAGTGCAGTTTTGGACTCCAGTCCTTAAAGGAACAGTAACTTCAAAAAATAAAAGTGTTTTAAAGTAATAAAAATATAACGCAGTGTTGCCCTGCACTGGTAAAGCTGGTGTGTTTGCTTCAGAAACACTACTATTGTTTATATAAATAAGCTTCTGTATAACAATGGGGGCAGCCATTCAAAGGAGAACAAGCTTAAGTTACACAGCAGATAGAAGATAAGCTCTGTCTGTCTAATGGTGTTATCTGTTATCCATTAGTTATCCTGTGCCATATAGCCGTTTTTCAATTTCCGCCATTGCTCCACAGCAGCTTGTTTATATGAACTATAGTAGTGTTTCTGAAGCAAACACATCAATTTTACCAGTGCAGGGCAACACTACATGATGTTTTCATTACTTTAAAACACTTACATTTTTTTGGTGTTACTGTTCCTTTAAGAGGGATATAAATGAGCTGGAGAGAGTGCAGAGACGTGCAACTAAATTGGTTAGAGGTGTGAAAGACTTAAATTATGAGGGTAGACTGTCAAGGTTGGGGTTGTTTTCTCTGGAAAAAAGGCGCTTGCGAGGGGACATGATTATACTTTACAAGTACATTAGAGGACATTATAGACAAATAGCAGGGGACCTTTTTACCCATAAAGTGGATCACCGTACCAGAGGCCACCCCTTTAGACTAGAAGAAAAGTACTTTCATTTGAAGCAACGTAGGGGGTTCTTCACAGTCAGGACAGTAAGGTTGTGAAATGCACTGCCGGGTGATGTTGTGATGGCTGATTCAGTTAATACCTTTAAGAGTGGCTTAGATGATTTTTTGGACAGACATAATATCAAAGGCTATTGTGATACTAAGCTCTATAGTTAGTATAAGTATGGGTATATAGAATTTAATTAAAAGTAGAGAGGGGTGAACTTGATGGACTTTGTCTTTTTTCAACCCAATTTAACTATGTAACTATAAACAAAGGACAAAATAATGGCTTTGTTGGCAACCCGTAGTACAGGTGGTTTCTTTGCACACAGTTTCTGGCTGTGGTTATAAATAGGGGTTGTCTGGTTTTTAATTTATTTTTAAGCAACGTTGTTTTATTTTTTCTTCTCTCTAGTGCCACTGACTTCCTCAGAATTAAAGGCAATTAAAGCCATTGCCAACTTCTGTCACTGACATAAAAAAAAAAATCTTACACCAGAGACATAAACATTTTTACATTAATATTTTAATAAAAACTGTAAAAATGAAATAGAAACTGTAAATATATTTTATTTATATATTGGGCCCTCCAAGGTATTTTTATGAACCCTTGTCTGTGGATCCCAAAGACTGCTATGTATTACATCATTTAGATATAATCCAGCCCATGAACATATGTCATCTAACTGACCCCCTATATTAGTTGGACAGTGAGGATTAAAATAGGACTATGGTTATTCTGCATATAAATACAAGCATGCACTGTACAGAGTAGTAGTGTAAAAGGCCAAATCTGGCCTGACTAATGTATAATAATTTGTAAAGAAAGTCATTTTAGGGTTCCTATTCCTAAAGATGTTTGCAT
Organism: Xenopus petersii; assembly: GCA_038501925.1. NCBI lineage: Eukaryota > Metazoa > Chordata > Amphibia > Anura > Pipidae > Xenopus > Xenopus petersii. Next base: position 95,642,395 of record CM076678.1, read on the forward strand.
GGGGCTCAATAAGTTCTAACTGTTCATCTGCATGAATGGCTGATACAATGTGCAAACAAAACATGAATTTAGTATTTGGACAGAAATGTAAACTTTGAAGAACCTTATGAGCACACAGTGAAATGGAAAGCACTGGGCTGTGTCTTACATTACAAATTCTGAAAATACTGTATATGAGATGAGAAGCTGGAGTTCCTGTTACACAGCAAAAATTATCATTTTGAGTTACTAAAAGTCTCTGTTTGACATGATATAAAATATACCCTTCCTAGATAGATAGATAGATAGATAGATAGATAGATAGATAGATAGATAGATAGATAGATAGATAGATAGATAGATAGATAGATAGATTAGATAGATAGATGAAAGATAACTGAAACTCACGGAGCAGAAGAAGGATGCAGAGTGGATATCCTACCTCCACGTATAACAATGCATACGGACAGCCCAGCAGAAGCACAGAGCACACGTCACCCACTCCTCAGTGTCATTGTCACGTGATGGAATTGTTGCCGGAAGTCTGTAGAGCTTGACACAGGCAGCTGATTGCTCTTACATCTCTGAAGATGCTGTGGAGGGGGGGGTGGCAGGCTACACAAAGATATATATTTTTTTCCTTTAAATTTCTAAATCTTTATATGGAGCGAAGGCAACTAGCAGTGAATGTGGATAGGGGGCAGGTTGACAGCCGTACTGGAAGAGGAGGGTGGGACCAGGCAGCAAATCTACCAACCCCCATGCATTAGGTATTTGGTAGCCAATAGCCAGGGGTGTGTGAGAATGAGAAATAAGGGTGGGAGTTGGGGATTACATGCTGCTGTGCTGCCTGTTTGAGTTGGCTGTAATCTTTTGTTGTTGCCAAAAGCATTTTTCCCTCTGGCAAGAGCAAGTGACCCATCTCCCCATAATGGTGTGTTGATTCTCTGCCTTTCTCTTGACAGTGCAGGTCTCTTTGTGGCAGCTGCAACCTGACACAATCTAATCACTTAATGTTGTGTGTGTATGTGTATATGTGTGGGAGAACTTGTTTTGGACTCCTCTATTTATTCTGACTACAATGTATTGTCAGGCTTGGATTGGACAAAGGCCCTGGCCTAGGGCAGCAAGATTTTAGGGGTGACATGCTGCCTAACCACAGCTTTAAGGAGCACTGGAAACAGGGTTGCCAGGTCTAATTTTTAAAACCAGCCAAAGCCAACTACGAAACCAGCCCATAACTAGCCACGAGGCACTTCAAAAGTAGCCCCAAAATAGCATAATATGTGCAGTGAAAAAAATAAATATATATGTGTGAAAATACGCCTTTTTCAAATTTTCACTGTTTCACACATTTCTCCATGAAGCAAAATAGGGCAGATTCGCCCATAACCAGGGGCATAACTAAAGAGGGGGGCCCACCAGGTATAGGGACCCCATGAGGCCTAATACATATACAGTTTCAATAAATATTGGTATAACCGGTCCACCTCTAGACATTTTATTGGCCAGCAGATTTTTGCCTGAAAATTGTCTGAAATTGAGGAGACTCACCAGAAAATGTGTGTATGCTTGAGAGTGATGTCGGACAGAGCCCAAAATCTGGTAACTTCTACACAAGTCAGTGCATGCTGGGAATTGTAGTCTTACATTGCACTTGGCAGTTGACAAATTGTTAAACAAAAACTACATTACCCAACATGCATTGGGAGACACAGGCTTGGCATATTAGGGCAAGAAAAAACTTTGTCCGGTTTCCAAAATACAAACCAGCCAAAGGCCCAAAAAGTAGCCCAAATCCTTACCTTGGATATGTTGTACTTTCAAAACCTGCAAGGGCTTTAAATTAGTAGCCCAATTTGACTGGAAACACGGCAACCCGGCAACCCTGACTGGAAACACATACTCCTGTGGGGTGTGGCCTGTGTATTGTCTGACCTCCTCTGTATTTATTCTGTAAGAAGGGAGGATTTATTGCATGAATAGCACTTCCCATTAGGTCTCTTATGTTCTGGCTTAGTTTCCCTATTGAATGGCAGTTCTGTTTGGGTTTGCCAGCGCTGTTTCTAAAGTATCCAGTGGCGTAACTGGCAATGGAGTGGGCAGGTAAAACCGGGAAAGAGCCGTGGTGCACGCAGTGTTACCAAAAGTTTTTGAGTGTAATGACATCATGGGAAGTGCAGAGGCAGCAGACCCTGTGGCTGCAGGATTGGCCCAAGAACTAAAGGGGCCCCATGAGGCCCTAATTCGTATACAGTTTCAATAAATATTGGCAAAGCATGTCAACTCTAGCCATTTTGGGTGCCTGAAATATAATTTTCTGTGGGTCCCAGTTATATCTAGTTAAGCCACTCTGCAGAAGTGCCCAGTGGGGTAATTAAAGAGGAAGCAGACCGTGCTTCTTTGAGCGCTCTTGGTACTACATTGGAAGAGCCCAATGACATCACTAAACTCTTGAGGTAAATGGGTACACTAAAATACACTGCACTGGAGAACTGCAAAAAGTCAAGAGAATGCATTAACAAGGGGGAGGAGGTCAAAATCGGTTAACTACTGAAAAAATAGGGGGAGTTGACAGCTCAGAATTGGGCCCACAGGAAATTCAAGTTGACTTATTCTGTCAAGATATAAACTGCACATGAAGTTTACAGGACCACCTACATTGCAGGCTCCCCTGCAAGTGCAGGGTCTACTTTCTCTGTACTTATGCCCCCAAAAGTATTCCAATAGGTTTTGAAGTATAATGCATTTATTTTAACTATAAATATACATAAGACAGCGACTGGTCAGCCATTTACACAATGACCACCAACCTCTGTTTTATCAGAGACACCTTGGGTGCCTTTATATAAATATACGGCTGTGTTTTCCAGGATTCATAATATAAGACTTACCGAAGTGTAATACTTTCCATTTCAGCAATGCAAATGAGACACAGCAATCAAATATTACATATTAATATTGACTTGAACCAATATGAATAACATATATTTACAAATAATGGACCTTCAGGTCTGAAGATTGATGCACAATCTACAGAGAACTTCAAGTTTTCATCAGGGCTGAGTAATGTAGAAGTAGCTATTTCTAGGGGCTCTAATTTGCAGGAAGTTTTAGTAATATCAATTGTTTTTGTATTGGGAATCTCTGATCCACCTAGACCGATTTCTAATATGCTTAATTTTATAACTTTTATTCATATCTTTTGCATATACTAAAGTTACTTTTTTACATGGGTGATGTAGGATGTACCTATTATACATAATCACAATTATATGTATAAAATAAATGCAAATGACACCAGGAGATATTTTGGATGGAGGGTAGGACACAACACTTTTTTATTGGAATGATCATCTGAGCATAACAGTAGAAGAGAGTTGATAACCTTCACACAGTTTGACCCCCGGACGCCTCTTTGGGGCAACACAAAGTGTCCACATATGGCCCATATAGTTCCTCCAAAATGCTGGCTAAGCAAAGGGATAAAGAGCATAGCAGATGTATGGGTATGTGATTCCCCAAAAACCTTTGCTAAATTGAAAGCACAATTCAGCATACCTAACACACAATGGTTAACTTACCAGCAAATTAGAAGTGCTCTATTCCAGCAAAATAAATCGAAACACATCAAGCTAGCCACCTCTCCGCTATTAGAAAACCTCCAAAAACCAAACCAGAAAGTAGTCCTCTCTGGAATATATAAGAAAATGCAGGATTCCCTAGTCAGGAATAACCCAGTTCAGAGCAGGGAGGTGTGGGAAAGAGATCTACACTATATAGCTGACAATCAGCATGACAGTAAGCATCATATAATTACAACAGACTGCTGCAATTATATATGGTGCATAGAGCTTACTATACCACGGCAAAGTTAAACAAAATTTAAAAGTTTGGTGTTAAATTTGTATGTGTAAACTTCCAAACTTTGTTCATAGCTTTCTATTGGGGTAATGTAATAAAAGGCATTAAGTTTGCCCAGAAGCAGTAACCCATGGCAACCAACATGCAGGTAAAATTTACTGATCACCTGTTTAAAAGCAAACATCTTATTGGTTGCTATGGGTTACTGCTCCTGGGCAAACTTAGTGCATTTAATTACATATGGTTGATGTTTCTAGCTTTGCTGAGAGTGCATATGATGTCATCTTCAGTGCCACCATCTTTCTTGCAAGGTAAGTGAAACTGTGAATGGCAATTTTGCACCATAAATCTTCACTGGTGATGATGTTTCAAAATTTAAAAGTCCCTCCTGTTTGGCAAGGTGCAAAAGTGCTCTGTTTTCTCCTGCATATGACACCGAGTGTGGGACAGTATGGCTTGATTGTCTGCAAAGTCTAGGTTCTCTAATATTATAAGAAGAGTCCACCTGATACATTCTAGGCAAATCAGTTATCTGTTGAATAATCTAGTTGATTAGGAGATCAAAAACTACAGCAGACATTACACATCCCTGTCTGACACCAGTTTTCATGCCAAATCACTATAGGCCACAATGTTCTTGTAGAAACTTTTACTAAGCTGTACTAAATGCTGTGGTATGCTATAAAGTCTCAAAATGTACCAAAGACTGTTCCTATAAATGCTATCAAATGCTGCCTTTTCCACTGCTCCATGATGTTACACAAAATAAAGATGTGATCCAAACACCCCCTTTCCTGCAGAGTCAGGCTTGCTGTTTTCTCCGCTTTCCATCCACTGATGATGTGCATTTGGTAGTGTTTAATACCATAAAGAGAAATCAATTGTCTTGATGATGCAACTTTCACTAAAGGAAAAATGTACATAGGCAATGAGCCAGGTAAGAGTAATTACATTTCTACAGCCTGAGAGATATAATGAAATATATACTACTTTGCAGCACAACAGCGAAAGCAAATACATCTTCTTATACTCTGTTGCAGAGGTGTAATATGTTTAAGCTATGTAAACACATAAGAGTATAAACTATAAAGAATGTGATTCATATAAGCATGCATGGAACGTATGCACTGCGCTGAGTATGCTTTACTTCCTTTTGCAAGAAAAAAAATATGTTTGTTAAAATAACCACATCTATGTTATGCTATGTAATGATATGTTCAATTCTTAAATTATGTCATTTAGCTTAATTGTGATGCTTTTTAGTTCTCTTTTTAGTACTCCTTTTTGTTACATAGATTTTTATTTTTCTAGTTTACTGTCACATGCTTATGTTTCTGTCAACACCAGCAAGTATGCTTTAAGACTGGAAACACCTAGAAGCTGCTGCCAGCAAATAGTTCCCTGGGGGAATTCATTAGCAGGTGTGGGCCTCTGATATAAGAGACAAAGTTCAGTTGTGAATTCCAGACCTACTTCTTGGGTGTCTCAGCATGGAAAGCTTGCTCCAAACGATTAAGCTGATGCTTCGATATATACAGAAAGCTTTGATCTTATTCTTCCTCTTTCTCTATGTTGTTGTGGGAAAAGTCCTTATGTTTTTGTTCCCACAGACCATGGCATCTGTGCTGAAGTCTCGTTTTGAAATATCAGGAGTTCATGACCCAAAGTTTCAGTATGAAGATTGGGGTCCTACATTCTTTACATACAAATTCTTAAGGTCTGTCCTTGAAATCATGTGGATGCGGCTAGAAGATGAGGCTTTTGTGGGGCACAGTGCCCCCAACACACCTGTAGTTGACCTTAGTGGCGAATTACATCATATCTGGGACTATCTACAAGGTAAGATGCTATAGTATGTCTTTAAAACTGTCTAGAGGGAGGCTTTGCCTAGGGTAACAAATTGAAGGGCAGAGATTTTTATAATTTTCTCTGAACTTAGTAGTTAGTCTGTTTTAGTTTAGGTATATTTACTGTTCTAATACAAATGGTAACAGGTTCTGATATATAGTACAAGTATGGGACCTGTTATCCAGAATGCCCACGACCATAATTTGAATCTCCATACTTTAAAAAATAATTTAAACATTGAATAAACCCAGTGTGATTGTTTCCCAACCAGTAAGTATTAATTATAGTTGGAATCTAGTACAAGCCACTGTTTTATTATTACAGAGAAAAAGGAAATATGTTTTCAAATTTGGAATTATTTGGTTAAAATAGAGTCTGTGGGAGATGGCCTTCCCGTAATTCGTCGGTTTCTGGTTAATGGGTTTCTGGATTACAGATCCTATAACTGTACCGGTAGAGGTTGCCAACATGAAACCCAAATTAAAGGGATGTTTTAAAGAACAAATTGCTCTCCTGCTATAAGTGGTGAAACGCGTGTTCCTTTTTGATGTAGTATAGGGAGGGGGAATCGTAGATCATACTTGAATTAACTAATTGAAATCATTCTACAGTTCTTCCTCTCACACAAACTAGATACATTTGTATAAATCTATGATGTTGTTCTTACTAGGTACACGTCCTTTGGTATTGAGTTTTGGGAGTTGTACATGACCCCCATTCCTCTTCAGACTGGGAGAATTTAATAAGCTTGTGAATGAGTTCAACTCCATAGCAGATTTTCTGATCATCTACATTGATGAGGCTCATGCAGCAGGTAAGTCTTGTCTTCCAGTGAGAGAGTCTGTCATGATTTCACTGAACAACATGAATTATCCCAATGCATGCCAGTACAACAAATAAGCGCTCATTGTGATACTATCACAATACTAAAATATACACTGTGGTATCCCATTTGTAAATTTTTTTTACACTTACATGTCATAGTTACTGTTCTCAGACAATGCAATGTATATATATATATATATATATATATATATATATATATATATATATATATATTCATGATATATTAGTGAACAGTTCAGTTCATGTCCCCTGTAATCTTTCTTGGTGGGACTTTTGACTTAAATACATTGCATGTCACGTTATTACCCATGTGGGTTAATTGTATATGTCGGCAACGATAAAACAGAAAGTAGTTGATCTATTTGTGTCTCTATATGAGTATCCAAACCCATGAAATACTAACCGTAGAATTTTGCACCTTAAGCAAAGGGGTAGTATATCCCCTTGTTCAAGTTAAATGGGTAGTATATCCCCTTGTTCAAGTTAAATGAATAGTGATTGTACTTAACATACTGTTTGCCTATTGTTTGTCTAAAAAAAATTCGATGTTTTTTTTTGGTTATTTTTTGAGCTAGATTCATGCTCCATGAGGGGGACCTGTGTAATACTCGCAAATCTGGCAAAATGTCCTTGATGTCCCAACTATGTGGGCAGTTCACAGGCATCCTTCAGGACAGTCAGACGAGCAACAAGGGGCAAGTGTGTGTGTGGGGAGAAATAATGTTTTCTCGAACACTGTGTAATGTCACTTAGTTTTTTGTGATATCACCTTCAGTTTTTGCCATGCTCTTGGGGGCTGGTGAGATGAAATTAGATTAAGCCAGAATGCATTTAAACTGGTATGGATCAGGCTGGAGGTACAGGTCAGACATGGGTATGTCAAAATAGACCCACATAGGTCTCTGTGTTGAGCTAAACAGAGTAAACAGGGAAATAGTAACTCTGTATTTTATTCCTGGGAGTTAAAACTGTTGGTAATTCTATTACTCAGACCTCGTTTATAAAAGCAAAACTCAGAGAAAAGGCTATTCAAATAAGTGAGGTTATTTATTAGACAAAGACAAACAAGACAAGAGTTTTGCCTAGGAAGTTGTCACAATCACACCACAGCATAGTACTTAAGTGTGACAGGAGAACTTCCCAAAGACACTCCTCTTATAACAAGCTTTTATACCTTTACAGAGCATTTACCATAAGAGCAAAGGGTACACGGAAATACCATACATGGTCAAAAGCCCTACTTCTATATTAGAAAGCATGTAAGCTTACTATAGTAAATATTGCAATACCTGTTACATCATTTTATGTTTCCTTGATTCCAGCATACACAAACCATAAAATATATGTCTTCTAGTTTGAGACAGGATGGGTGTTTGCAGTTCTGAAGCAACACTTCTGTATCTCACTGTTGTTTGACTTCTGTCTGCAGAGTCTTGACCTTTGGTCAGCATGTCATTGTATGATTACCTGAGACCACTATCATCAGCATTCCCTTCCCCCTTATCTGCCTTAGGTCTGGCCTTTGTAAGTACCAGGACAAGGGGCCTTGATCTTTAATTTATATTAATAGTCCTCAATACCAGCCATTACCCATCATGGAATCGGGTGTTCTATTGTTAATATCATTATTTTATTGTCAAAACCCCTGCATAATGTACTCCTGCTAACAAAACAGTCACAACGAAGGGAGTGTCTGTATACTGGTAATATTATTGTCTAGTCACAAAGTAAGAAAATTAGGCAGCATTTCCGGGTTCCATTAAAACCTTTGTTTATCGATTTATCATTAAAATAACAGCAACACTGCCACTGGGATAAATTCATGTCCCTCCCATCGCAGAACTATCATTGGATGGGTCTAGTGTGCATAGCAACCCCTACCCGCCCCTGCCTGCACTGTAGCTTTTCAGGTGGCAGAGCACCTGCGAGGCAGATTTCTATACAGCAGGCCCCACAGTCCGGGCCCCTTGCGATTGCTGGGTTTGCTTCCTCAAGTAGTATTTAATCATATATCAATAAACAACAGTTTTAACAGAACCCAGAAATGCTGCCTATTTGTTGTTTGTGACAAGTGAATTTGGAGAAGTACACACCAGTGGGACCAGCTGTGTATGGACAGCAAGCGTATAGTGGACAGAGTTATTTGTTTTTCCTCTTAATTGTTTTATGTAGCTCGCAAGCACCAAACACAGCATAGCCTCAATTGCCTTTTAGCTCAGGAAATAACAAAAAAACTTTTATTTTTGGTTATACCAATATGCAAACAGTATGTTCAGCCCTATTCATTGAACTCATGTGGAACAAGGAGGTGTACTGCCCCTTTAAGGCTCAAAGTAAGCTCAGAGCTGCTATAAGGCTCAGATAGAACCTTGTAAAAGTTGCATAATTCTGTGTAGCACAATATAAACAAACATGTGCATACAGTACAGTGCACAGAATAAAGCTGACTTGTAAAGGTCATGCAGTAGCATGCTTACTGCTCTTTATGTAGTCTAACATCTTACACAGCGGTAATCTCTTTACTCCCTTTACATGGCCACCCACATATGGATGGCTTCGCATTTGCAGGTGGCATTTTTTTTAAAAAAAAGTTGATTGTAACCTCCGGTGGGTGAAACTTTTTCAATGACTTGTGCCCTTTGTGACATTTATGTTAAATGTATAGAGATATTAAATATCTTAGATAAATATTATCTTAATATGTGTTAGTATTTAAACAGTTCTTGTGTTATAAATGCCAGTCTAAACATTGCAGACCTAAAATGAACAAAACCATCAGCTCATACACCTAAGAAAACATACTGTAAAACTGACATTGACTTGCCTTGTGTTACTGTTGTCCACTTAAAGGAACAGTAACACCACAAAATAAAATTGTTTTAAAGTAATGAAAATATTATGTTCTGTTGTCCTGCATTGGTAAAACTGATGTGTTTGCTTCAGAAACACTACTATAGTTCATATTAACAAGCTGCCGTGGAGCAATGGCGGAAATTGAAAAATGGCTATATGGCGCAGGTTAACTAATGGATAACAGATAACAACATTAGACAGACAGAGTTTATCTGCTATCTGCTGTGTAACCTGAGCCTTTTCTCCTTTGAATGGCTGCCCCCATTGTTACACAGCAGCTTATTTATATAAACAATAGTATTGTTTCTGAAGCAAACACAGCAGTTTTACCAGTGTAGGGCAACACTACATTATATTTTCATTACTTTAAAACACTTTTATTTTTTGACGTTACTGTTCCTTTAAAAAATAAGTATGAGAGACTGAAGGTTTAATTAAAGTTATTAAAGAAACAGTAACACCAAAAAAAGAAAGCGTTTTAAAGTAATGACAATATAATGTAGTATTGCATTGAACTGGTAAAACCTGTGTGTTCAGATTCAGAAACACTGCTAATATATATAAAAAAGTGGCTGTGTAGCCGTGTAGGCAGCCATTCAAGCAGGAAAAAGGATAAAAGGCACAGGACACAGAGCAGATAACAGGTGAGCTCTGTAGTATACAATGGGATTCTTCAAAACTTGCCTGTCTATTCTGTACTTGAATGGCTGCCCCCACAACACAGCAGCTTGTTTTTATAAACTATAGTTGTATATCTAAAGCAAATAGTATATTTAGTTGTACTACACTATACTAGTTTATTAGCATCATTGAAGAACTAACCCCTAAATATAAATATGGCTAAAAATGCCATATTTTATATAATGAATTTATTGCACTAGCCTAAAGTTTCAGCTACTCAATAGCAGCAATAATCCAGGACTTCAAACTTCACAGGGGGTCACCATCTTGGAAAGTGTCTGTGACACTCACATGCTCAGTGGGCTCTGAGCAGCTGTTGAGAAGCTAAGCTTAGGGGTCATGTCAAGCCTGGGTATTAAGTCCAGATGTGAGGAGGCAAGGAGTGGCCAATAGTCCCAGATTTCGCCGGAAGCGGGGTACCAAGGAGTAAGCCGAAGAATCGTCAGGAACAGGCCGAGGTCGAGGCAGGCAGAGTTCGTGCGTAACCGAAAACAAGCGGGGTCGGGGGCAGGCAGATAGCAAGCGAAGTCCAAAAACAGGCAGGGGTCAAGCAGGGAGAAGTCAATCAGAAATCCGAGGAAACAAGCCGAAGGTCAAACCGAAATCAGAAATCAGATCACATCCAGGAGCTAGTATTATAACCAAGCAAGGATCCTTTTCCAGACCGTCTTTTTAAAGTAATGTTTTGGCGCCAAACGTGAGGATGCCAGCATCATCACGCCGCACGCCGTTGCGTCAGCGGACGTTTCGTCGCCCGCGCCCGCCTCGGCGCGCGACAGTTTCCGACGCACTCGCGTCCACGTCCATGTTGACGCTCGTGCGCAAATGGACCTTACATTGCCCCCCCTGAGGGGTGGCCTCTGGACACCTCTGGATGGTTTTTCAGGATGGCTCTTGTGGAAAGCTTTGACGAGCCTAGGAGCGTGGATGTTTCCTACCGGTTCACAAGAATTCTCTTCAACAGAAAACCCCTTCCACTTGACCAAATACTGCAACTTCCCCCAACGAAGCCGAGAATCCAAAATTTGCTCCACTTCAAACTCAATCCCTTCTTGACAAATGACAGGGGGAACAGGAACAGGATGCTGGCAGGAGAAAGGACTAGAATGAAATTTCTTCAATAAGGAGGCATGGAAAACTGGATGGATCTTCATGGACCCCGGAAGTTCCAGTTCAAAGGTAACTGAATTAACACATCTTTTAATTGCAAAAGGCCCAACAAATCTAGGGGCAAACTTCTTTGACGGATGAGGAAGGCGAAGATTGGTAGTGGCTAACCAGACCTTGTCTCCTATTTGAAAGTTTGGATCTGCTCCATGTCTTCGATCAGAAAAAACTTTAAATTGGAGTTGAGCCTTGTGAATCATGTGTTGCAGCATCACCACATTCTCCCTCAGAAATGTAAGTCTATCCTGGACCGAAGGAAGAGATACTTCTGGAAAAAGGCCAGGAAACATGGTAGGGTGAAATGCAAAATTAGAAAAGAAAGGCGTCTGTTTCGTAGATGAATGAATGGTGTTGTTGTAAGAAAATTCAGCCAGAGGAAGAATTGAAACCCAATTGTCCTGCAAATAAGAAGAGAAAGACCGAATGTATTGTTCTAAAGTTTGATTCGTTCTCTCTGTTTGTCCGTTAGTCTGAGGATGGTATGCAGAGGATTTCATTAACACTATTCCCAGAGCTTTACAGAGAGCAGACCAGAATTTGGATGTAAATTGAGTGCCTCTATCCGAAATGATTTCTCGAGGCAATCCATGAAGCCGAACAACCTCTTTGATGAAAACATCCGCAGTCTCAGAAGCCGAAGGGAGATGAGAGAGATGAATGAAATGAGCCATCTTTGTGAGACGATCCACCACCACAAAAATAGTATTATGTTTATTGTAAAAAGGAAGTTCCACAATAAAATCCATGGAAATTGAACTCCAAGGTGCCTCTGGAGGTGGTAGTGGTTTCAAAAGACCCATTGGTTTAAGGTGAGAAATTTTAGACCTGGCACAATTCTCACATGAACGAACGTAAGAAATACGTTCACTACTGATGGCCACCAGAAAAACCGTCTCACCAAATCTAACGTCTTCCTTATTCCAGAGTGACCTGCTAACGGGTGATCATGCATAAAACTCAATGCTTCAGCCCGAAGTGAAGGAGGAACCACGATTCGTTGGTTAAACAAGAGGACACCATCCTTTACATGTAACCACTTAGAATCAGGATAATCTTCAACAGACTGCTGGGTCTCCTCCACCTTCTTGAGAAAAGAAGCTTGAAGTAGCAGAAAGTTCCCTGAATGAAGAATGGTAGCTGGAAGAGTTGTTGATTCTACTTCAGAAAATTGACGGGAAAGCGCGTCAGCCTTCACATTCTTGGAACTCGGTTTATAAGTAATGTGAAACTGAAACCTCGAGAAAAACAGGGCCCAACGAGCTTGGCAAGGATTTAGGCGTTTGGCTGACCTTAAATACTCAAGATTTTTATGATCCGTAAAAATTAAAATTGGATGTAACGCACCTTCCAATAAGTGTCTCCATTCCTCTAAAGCATACTTAATGGCCAATAACTCTCGATCACCCACACCATAATTTCTTTCAGTGGGACTGAGCTTCTTAGAGAAAAAGGCAACTGGGTGAAAACTGTCCTTAATTCCAGATCTTTGGGAAATAATTGCCCCAACCGCATCTTCAGAGGCGTCAACTTCGAGTAAAAAAGGCTTAGAAGGTTCAGGATGAATGAGAATTGGAGCGGAAATAAAAAGTGTCTTTAATTTCTCAAAAGCTTCTTGTGATTCAGAAGACCAGTAAAATTTTCTCTTGAGACTGGTTAAGTCCGTGATTGGTTTGATCATAGAAGAAAATTTTTTAATGAATCTTCTATAAAAATTAGCAAAGCCCACGAATCTTTGCACCCCCTTTCGATCCTTGGGAGGCGGCCACTTAAGAATCGCATCCACCTTGCTTACATCCATGCGGACCCCAGAAGCAGACACAACGAAACCCAGGAATTCAATGGAGGACTTTTCAAACTCACATTTAGAGGCCTTCGCATAAAGCTTATGTTTCCTTAAGCGTAACAGAACCTCTTTGACATGTACACAATGTTGTTCTAGAGAAGAAGAGAAAATCAAAATATCGTCCAAGTAAACGATAACAAATTGATCAAGCAGATCGCGGAAAATATCGTTCACAAAATGTTGGAACGTAGCAGGGGCATTGCAAAGACCAAATGGCATAACCGTATATTCGAAATGCCCATAACATGAACGAAAAGCTGTCTTCCACTCATCTCCCTTGCGGATTCGAATCAAATTGTAGGCCCCTCTCAAATCCAACTTTGAAAAAATCTTAGCTTGACTCAACCTCTGAAAAAGTTCTGAAATAAGTGGTAAGGGGTATCGATTCTTGACCGTGATTTTGTTAAGATCTCTGAAGTCAATGCAGGGTCTTAAAGAATGATCCTTTTTCTCCACAAAGAATATTCCTGCACCAGCGGGAGATGTAGAAGCTCGGATAAACCCCTTTTCCAAATTCTCGTCAATATATTTCTTCAAAGTTTGAAGTTCAGGCTCAGAGAGCGGATAGATTCTGCCAAACGGGATAGGAGCTCCAGGTAGAAGATCTATAGGACAATCGTAGTCCCTATGAGGAGGAAGAGCATCAGCTCCCTTTTCATCGAAAACATCAAAAAACTCATGATAAACAGGAGGAACTGCTTGAATTTCACCTTTATCCAGAAGAATGAACTCCTTCAAGCAGGGAATTGAATGACAGTTTTGTAGACAAAAAGAAGAGTTAAATATCAGGGAACCAGTGTGCCAGTCAATAGAAGGATTATGAAGTTTCAACTAAGGCAGACCTAGGATCACAGGAAACAACAAGGAATCCATCACATCAAACTTTATTTCCTCATAATGTTTAACATGGGAAGCAACAAAAAGTGGAGTCTCATGAAGAATTGAGCCAGAAGACATCAAAGAACCATCCGCCAATTTAATACCGAGTGGCTGGGATTTGGGAAGTAACGGAAGATTATGCAGTGTAGCAAAAGTCTTGTTCATGAAGCAGCCACAAGCCCCAGAGTCCACGATGGCGTCAACCTCAATCTTTCTTGGACCCATCTGTAAAGAAAGACGAATAGTCACAAAAGAGTTCGTTTGAATTGAGGAATTATAAACTGAAGATGATTTAACGGATGTACTACCCTTAGGACGAGTTGGGCAGACTCGAAGGAAGTGACCAGATTGGCCACAATACAAGCACAGATTTAAACGTCTGCGGCGAAGTCTCTCCTCAGCTGTCAAAGCTCCCCGGGCCACACCAATCTGCATCGGTTCAGACTCTGATGAGACAGTGGAGGGGGCTGGTTGATGGATGGGAGGTGGAGCTACAGGAATGACCCATGAAGGAGACGGTGAAAAATTAACTGGCACCTTCTCAAGCTGCCTCTCTCGCAGTCTTCAGTCAATTTGAACCGCCAGCCGAAACAACTCTTCCAAGGTATCTGGAATACCTACTCGAGCCAACTCATCTCTAAGACCATCGGACAGCCCAATGCGGAATTGTCTCTTTAGAGCCCTGTCATTCCATTCAGTGTCTGGGGCCCAACTCCGAAATTCGGCAATATAATCCTCCACCGGTCTCTGCTTCTGGCGAAGAGCTCCCAAGGCAATTTCCGCTGTGTCAATGCGGTGAGGATCCTCATAAATTGTGCCCAAAGCCTGGATGAAAGTTTCAGTAGTAGCTAGGATAGGACTGTCCTGTTCCATCAAACGGTGGGCCCACGCTTGGGGTTGTCCTTGTAGAAGGGTGATCATCGTTCCCACACGAGCCTGCTGAGTAGCATACATACTAGGCTTTAGAGTGAACAGGAGTTTGCACCCATTAATGAAAGTCCTGTAGGTGCTTCTATCCCCCGAAAACTTGTCAGGTAAGGCCACTTTGGGTTCAGAGGAAGATCCAGAGCCGGCCCCAGAATCCTCAGGAGACAAGAAAGAAGGACCTGAAGCAGAACGTGAATGAGTCACTGGTTCTTGCAGAGCTTGTAGCTGATCTTGCATAACTTGATAGCCGCCTTGTAGCTCATGGACAGCTTGAGCTAGACCCGCGATCTGCTGAGAAATAGTCTTCAAAACCGACCTCTCCTCTTTGGACTCCATTTTGGCTTGGTTATACTGTCAAGCCTGGGTATTAAGTCCAGATGTGAGGAGGCAAGGAGTGGCCAATAGTCCCAGATTTCGCCGGAAGCGGGGTACCAAGGAGTAAGCCGAAGAATCGTCAGGAACAGGCCAAGGTCGAGGCAGGCAGAGTTCGTGCGTAACCGAAAACAAGCGGGGTCGGGTGCAGGCAGATAGCAAGCGAAGTCCAAAAACAGGCAGGGGTCAAGCAGGGAGAAGTCAATCAGAAATCCGAGGAAACAAGCCGAAGGTCAAACCGAAATCAGAAATCAGATCACATCCAGGAGCTAGTATTATAACCAAGCAAGGATCCTTTTCCAGAGCGTCTTTTTAAAGTAATGTTTTGGCGCCAAACGTGAGGATGCCAGCGTCATCACGCCGCACGCCGTTTGCGTCAGCGGACGTTTCGTCACCCGCGTCCGCCTCGGCGCGCGACAGTTTCCGACGCGCTCGCGTCCGCGTCCATGTTGACGCTCGTGCGCGAATGGACCTTACAGGTCATCACAATTATCAAGCAGAAAATGAGGTTGGCCTGTAATATAAGCTGATGCTACAGGGCTGATTATTAAATGTGGATGCTAATTGCACTGGTTTCTGTGCTGCCATATAGTATTTATCTGTATTAATTACTCAGCCTGTATTGTGACATTTATACTATATATATATATATATATATATATATATATATATATATATATATATATATATATATATATATATATATATATATATTCAGTATATTGTGCATACAACCCTAAGCTCAGTAAGTGACGGCAGCACAGAACATGTGCAGTGAATCAGCAGAAAAGAATATGGAGAGCTACTGGGGCATCTTTGGAGACACAGATCTATCCTGCTAAAGGGTTGTGGTTGGCTTGGGCTGGTACACAAACCCAAAATCATAATGTACATTTCTAGCTACTTTTTTATTTAAAGGAAAACTATACCCCTCAAAATGAATACTAAAGCAACAGTTTATATGATATTAAAGGGGACCCGTCACCCAAACAAAATTATCCAAATCCTATTTTATCATGTTAGTCAAGCAAAATGAACTTTAATTACACTGTATAAATTATTTGAATATTGTTTCCATCAATCTGGGAATTCATAATTATAACAACCAGGAAGGAGCCATTTTGTGGACACTGTTATTAAGGCAAGTCTTGTATCATCTCAGAATCTTGTTTGTGCACCAGGGAACAGGGACCCAATGTCCATCCCCGTTGCCCTGGTTACACAATTAAATGGTTAAGAGAACTGGGGGAATGTAGGGAGAGTGGTGACATCTAGGAAGTGCTGAATGGAAAGTGAAAGTAATTGCTTGCCCCGCCTCTATGCCTAGGCATAGAGGCGGGGTAGGCAATATTTGATTGACAGCTGATATTTTTAAACGAGTTTACAACAGCTATGAATGCTTTAATAAAAAAAAGAAATTGGATTTCATATTTAATTTAAGAAGGACTTTTATTATACAAATTTATATGTCTGGGTGACGGGTCCACTTTAAGTGACATATTAAAGAATCTTACCAAACTGTTATGTATGCTTAAGTAAATATTGTCCTTTTACATCTCTTGCCTTGAACAACCATTTCGTGATGGTCTGTATGCTGTCTCAGAGATCACCTGACCAGAAATACTACAACTCTAACTGTAACAGGAAGAAGTGTGGAAGCAAAAGACAGAACTCTGTCTTTTAATTGGCTCATGTGATCTAACAAATATGGTTTCTTTGGTATGTTTGTGTGCACAATAAATCGTACGATCCCAGGGGGTGGCCCTTATTTTTTAAAATGGATATTTTATTTATGATTATCCAATGGCGCATACAACTAAAAAAGTATATTATTATGAAAATGGTTTATTTATATGAAGCAGGGTTTTACATATGAGCTGTTTTATGCAATATATTTTTATAGAGACTTGCATTGTTTGGGGGGTTTCAAACGCTCTGCCTTTAATGAATCCAAGCAAAAGTGCCTCAATCCTTATTCAGGGAACCGCTCACACTAAGGTAATTTCTCCAATCTGATAATTAAGTAGAGCACTTCGAAGCAATACTGATGTGATTAGATTTTATTTGTAGACTACGTTCACACAACATGTTTCGGTGCCCTTTCTCAAGTGTTAACAAAACAGAAAATTTAAAACATACTTACCGAAATTTTCCTTTCCTGATACGTAACATGGCAGTGGTCACTGAAGGGTTAACGCCTGTTGACCCGTGAGGACAGGAAGTAGCAAGCGAATAAAACTCCCCCCCCAAGACTCCCACCTCGTCTTTATTATACTGTTGTAGTTGGAGGAATTCAAGGGGAGGGATCGTGACCACTGCCATGTTACGTATCAGGAAAGGAAAATTTCGGTAAGTATGTTTTAAATTTTCTGTTTTCCTGATCCTCACATGGCAGTGGTCACTGAAGGGAAATGCCAAATCTCACAAAAAATAAGGGAGGGAATGCAAAATAAATTTTATTAAGTAGATGAAACAGACTCTAGAACTTTGTGCCCAAAATTTGCCTGGGCAGCTGAAAATACATCCACTTTATAATGAGATATAAAGGTGTTAACTGAAGACCACGCAGCTGCTTTGCAGATCTCCTCTGAAGAGACCTGGGCCCTGAATGCCCAGGACGTTGATAATGCTCTGGTAGAATGAGCCCTTAAATTTTCTGGACTAGCCTTATTATTGAGGGAATAAGCTCTGCTGATGCAGTCCTTGATCCATTTTGCTAGGATATTTTTAGAAGCTTTTTTCCCCTTTCTGATTCCTTCTGGAAAAACGAAGAGAGATGTAGTGTTTCTGATAGTTTCTGTTCTTTTCAGGTAGCATTTGAGACACCTGACAACATCCAGGTTGTGCCAGAGAAGTTGTTCATCGTTCTGAGGATTTGGGAAAAAAGTAGGCAATACCACCGGTTGGTTGAGGTGGAAGTCAGAAACCACTTTAGGGAGAAATTCGTCACTCAGCTTTAATACCGCTTTGTCGGAAAAGAATGAGAGGTTTGCTTCCGATATAGAGAGAGCGTGCAATTCGCTTACTCTTTTGGCTGAGACTATGGCCAGTAGGAAGACAACTTTTAAAGTTAAAGTGCTCAGAGGTATTTCTTCGATAGGTTCGAAGGGGTCAGACATCAACACTCTTAGAACAAGGGGAAGATCCCATGGGGGAACCTTGTTTCTGTAGCTGGGTTTGAGATGCTTAATGGCCTGAAAGAATCTGATTATTAAGAAATGGGAAGCCCACTGAACTGAGGTTAGGGCAGATAAAGCCGAAATATGTCCTTTCAGTGTATTGAGGCTGAGTCCTTTATCCAATCCTTGTTGTAGAAATTCTACTATGGATTCAGAGGTAGGTTGGAGGAAATTCTCTCCATTAGAGTTGCACCAATCAAAAAATACTCCCCAAATCCTGTAGTAAGTCGTGGAAGTAGAGGTTTTCCTAGAAGCTAATAGAGTGTTAATAGCTTTGTCAGAAAGGCCTTTCTTTTTCATGATCTGCCTTTCAATCTCCAGGCCGTTAAAGATAGTTTTCCCAGATTGGGATGCATGAGAGGTCCTTGAGACAGTAGGTTGTGATTCAGTGGGAGTTTTAGTGGGTGATCCAGGGCCATTAGAAGTAATTGAGGAAACCACGGTCTCCTCGGCCACCACGGTAATACAATGATCACATCCGCATTGTCCTGACGGATTTTCCTGAGGACTTTCTGAATTACAGGAAATGGAGGGAAGATGTAGGCTAGAGGAAAGTTCCATTTCCTCGAGAAAGCATCCACAAACAGGGCTTTTCCCTGTGGAGATCTGGAACAGAACTTTTCCACTTTCGTGTTCTCTGAGGTAGCCATCAGGTCTATTTGGGGAATCCCCCGAATCTCTGTTAACCTCTGGAATATCTTCTGATTCAAAGTCCATTCCCCTGGGTGAATCTGCCTTCTGCTGAGAAAATCTGCTTCTATATTCAGTTTCCCTGGGATGTGGATGGCTGTCAGATTGGTCAGATGACTTTCTGCCCAATAAAGGATTTTGAGGGTGATGTGGAGTAAGGACGTGCTCCTCGTTCCTCCCTGTTTGCTTATGTATTTGACTACTGTAGAGTTGTCTGATACAATTTTGACTGGTTTCCCCCGAATTCGTTTTTGGAAAGCTAGAATGGCTTCCCATACCGCCATTAATTCTCTTTTGTTGGAGGACCACTTCTTTGTCTGTTGTTTCCAAGTTCCCTGGACAAGAACTCCATCTAGGTGAGCTCCCCAGCCTGTGGCACTTGCATCTGTGGTGATTTTTAGCCAATTTGGTTCCCTCAGACTTATGGCTTGTTTGAGGTTGGAGGGGTTCTCCCACCAAGATAAGTCTTCTAGAGTGTTCCCACTTAGGGTTATGATCTGTGGGGAGTTGTCGGTTTTGTTCCATTGGGCTAAGAACTCTTTTTGTAGTATCCTTGTGTGGCCCATGGCCCATTTGACTGAATCCGTCGTGGAGATAAGCTTCCCTATCATATGTTGGCATTGTTTTACCGATTTGTGTTTGTCCAACCTGAACGTTTTGATGGTTTCTGTGATGGATGTAATTTTCTGTTTCGGAAGAGATATAGTTTCCTTCTTTGTGTTGAAAATTACTCCCAGGTAGTTCAATGTCTGAGAAGGGAGTAGATGAGATTTCCTTAGATTTATTAGCCAACCGTGTGCTTGTAATGTCTTCAGTACAAATTGAATGTGAACTGTCAG
This sequence comes from Xenopus petersii, assembly GCA_038501925.1. Taxonomy (NCBI): domain Eukaryota; kingdom Metazoa; phylum Chordata; class Amphibia; order Anura; family Pipidae; genus Xenopus; species Xenopus petersii. The sequence goes on from CM076678.1 coordinate 95,662,362, forward strand.
AGCTGTAGGATTTTGACTCTTCACTAGGATGTCGTCTAAATAAGAGTAGACTTGTATGCCTTGGAGTCTCAGGTAAGCGATCACAGGTGCTAAGACTTTTGTAAAAGTCCTGGGAGCGGTTGACAGACCGAAGGGAAGAGCTTTGAACTGAAAGTGCTGGTTTAAAATGAAGAATCGAAGAAATTTCTGGTGTTTTATGTTGATGGGGATATGAAGATAAGCATCTGTTAAATCTATCTTTGCCATCCAGTCTCCTTGTTGGATCTCTAATGCAATAGTTCTGATGGATTCCATCCGGAAGGTCTGGACGTTGAGGGTTTCGTTTATTGTGCGAAGGTCTAGAATGGGTCTGCCTTCTCCTGAAGTTTTCTTTTTCACGAATAGAATTGAATAAATTCCCTTGAAGTGTTGGTTTTCCTCTACTCTTGAAATGATCTGTTTCTTTAAGTATTTCTTCAAGATTTTCCTCAATTGGCTCCGCATTTTGGGATTCTTTGGGGATTTTGATCTTGTGAAAAAATCTTTCTTTGGTTGAAGTTTGAATTCCAGAGAGTATCCCTTCGAGATAATGTTTTTCACCCAATTGTCTGAAGTGGTGGTGGCCCAAACATCTTGAAATTTTGAGAGTCTTCCTCCTATCATGGATGGTTGGGCCTGCGTATCTTCATGCTTGTTTTTTGTTATCCTTGTCTTCCCTTTTGAAGGGACGAAAGGAGCTGTTTCCCCCAAATGGTTTCTTCCAAGGGGGTTGGTTGTAGGTTCTTTTACCTGGACGATAGGATTTAGCTTCCTGGAAAGACTGTTTATCTCTGGGATTTCTGAAGAATTTTCTCCCTCTTTTGTCTTGGGGAAGAAAGGAACTTTTCCCAGCTGAAGCTTTGGAGATGATGTCATCTAGTTTTGGCCCAAATAGTAGTTGGCCTTGAAAAGGTAGTTTACACAGGTTGTGTTTGGAAGGGTTGTCGGCTTGCCAATGTTTGAGCCAGAGTGATCTTCTAGCTGCAACAGCTAATCCCATGCTTTTAGCTGACCATCTTATTGCATCCAAAGATGCTTCGGCTATGTAGGCTGTAGCCAGTTTTAGAATCTGTAGGTCTTCTAGGATTTGCTCTTTGCTGGTTCGATTGGTCAAAGCTTCTTCCAAGTTGTGTAGCCATAGCTTCATGGCTCTGGCAACCGATGTAATAGCTACAGCGGGTTTGCATGTGGATCCTGCAACCGTGTAGGCCTTTTTTAATGTATTATCCTGTCTTCTCTCCATTGCATCCCTGAGAGAAATGCCCTCATCTACCGGTAGAGTGGTTTTGCGAGCTACCCTGGTGATAGCTGCGTCCACTTTAGGGGGTTCCTCCCAATCTTTGATTTCTTCAGTATCAAAAGGGTACATTTTATTGATCTTTTTGGTGACGAAAAACTTCTGATCTGGTTGATCCCATTCAGACTTGATTTCTTCTTTGATCACTTTGTGTATAGGTAATAGGTGAGAAGTCTTCTTTCGACATTTAAACATTTTGTCCTGATTAGTGGAGGGAACTTCTTCAGGGTCAAGTTCCAAGACTTTCCTGAGCGCCAAAATAAGTGGTTCCACTTTTTCTAGGTCAAAGTTGGATTCTGTGTCCTTGTCTGAGTATACATCTGAGAGACTATCTCCTGATAGATATTCCCCTGATTCTGAATCGGTTAAAGATGTAGGGGTTCTGGCGGATTTACTGGGTGCGCTGAGTGACATGGTTTTGACAGCTTTTTCAGTGCCTTTGGATATAGCAGAAGCCATAGAGTCTACAAAAGATGTCTGCATCCAATTCATGAGATGGGAGATTTGGTCAGAAGTACTGGGACCAGCTGCATTGGATAAGCAGTCACGGCAGAGTCTTTTGTGTTCCAAGGCATGATTGCTGCAAGCTTCACATTGCTTTCTTTTCTTTCTGTGTTCCTCCTGTTCACAGTCATCTCTGGCGTCCCTAACAAAAATAAGGACATGTTAGGCCTCCAATGTAGGAATATACAAATGTAGTTGCAGTACATACATGCGCAAAGCGCCTCAGAGTAGAGTAACTCACCCTCTGTGAGAAGAGTGTGACCTTCTGTGGGAACTCATAGCTGCAAGAGAAATGGCAGTATTTTGAGATAACAAATACAAGCCCAGTCTGTGACATAGGACGGACCTGGATTGGCACTTACTGTGAGGCTAGTCAGAGCAGATGGCGGGCAGAGCATAGCAGGAACGCTTGAAGAGAAACGCTGAAAGAACGCTGAAGCAGCGCCAGCGTGTTTGTGCTGCGAATTTAAATATCTTCCGCCGTCAAAACCGGACTTCCGGTTGCGCGTCATGCGTTCCGGCGTGAGCCGCATCTCCATTACTTACCGATGTGATCGGCTCTTACATTTCTCTGCAGGTTCCCAGGTCCCAGTAAAGCATGCCTCATAGGACTTAAAGCCTGTGTGTGTTAACACCATATGCCCAGGTCACCAAGGGCTCCTGGGAACGGTTCAGAATCAGCGTTACACCAGGACTTCAGCAGAGGAGGCAGACTGCTGGTGTTGTGTGTAGAGAAATCCTCACTTCAACAGGATAAAAAAAAGACGAGGTGGGAGTCTTGGGGGGGGAGTTTTATTCGCTTGCTACTTCCTGTCCTCACGGGTCAACAGGCGTTAACCCTTCAGTGACCACTGCCATGTGAGGATCAGGAAAACAGAATGTGCAAGCATTATAAACACACCCATCCCTTCCCCCCTCACAATTCCAAAGGGTGATTACCTATTTTAGGTGTGTCCATAGTCTCTGCATCAGAAAAAGGACTTTTATGGGGAAGTAAAGTCACTATACAGAAAATACATATATATCAAAGTCCATAAAGCAGATGTTCAGTTCAAAATGTGGAAAAAAACTTGTGCATATGCAGTGAAGTGACACTATTCCTGTAACAATCACTGTAAAAAAACAAGTTGTTACACTAGGGGGCCCATTTACTTAGCTCGAGTGAAGGAATAGAGGAAAAAAAACTTCGAATGTTTTTTTGGGCTACTTCGACCATGGAATGGGCTACTTTGACCTTCAAATACGACTTTGAATCGAATGATTCAAACTAAAAATAGTTCGACTATTCGACCATTCGATAGTCAAAGTACTGTCTCTATAAAAAAAACTTCGACCCCCTAGTTTGACACCTAATAGCTACCGAAGTCAATGTTAGCCTATGGGGAAGGTCCCCATAGGCTTAGCTATCTTTTTTTGGTCGAACAAAAATCATGTGATCGATGGATTAAAATCCTTTGAATCAAACGATTCGAAGGATTTAATCGTTCGATCGAACGATTTTTCGTTCGATTGAACGAATAGAGCTAAATCCTTCGACTTCGATATTTGAAGACGAAGGATTTAACTTCGACAGTCGAATATCGAGGGTTAATTAACCCTTGATATTCGACCTTAAGTAAATTTGCCCCTTGATCTTTAAAAACATCTTATCTCCATAAAGATAAAAAATTTTAGAATTTTTAGATAACAAGTATTTTGTTGCCACAAGAATGCACTGTGCATAATAAGTATAGCAGTAACACTCACTATACATCATCACTCAATAAAATCAAAATTACTGTAGCATTTTTAGTTAATAAACAAGTTTTTTGCCACAAGGAAAGTACAAGCAAAAAGGGCTAGTACTGCACATTTATAAGAGCCTACTATGGGCCACTAATTTATATTCTTATTGCACCAGCATAATAACAATAATGTTACCTTTAACCATCTAAGACGCTTGTAAGCTCTATATTCAGTATTCAATACCTGCAAGATTAAGGAAAAGTGGTTAGTTCATTTGGTTTATTAAAAAAAGGTTTGAGACTCTAAAAATCATTTAAACCATCGGGGAACATTGGTTAAGTTATTTCATCCATTTACCCTCAGCCTGTAATAATTTATTATGCCTATCCCCACCTCTTTTTTTCTACAGCAATTTCTTCGAACACACACCATTTTAGTTGTGTCTTTTCGCTTCATTAAAATGTCTTCAAACCTGTGTGTCTGTTGGTGTGTTTTCTTTGAAGTTTCTTATGTACCCTTTGTTTTCTTGGATCCTTTTCTTGACCTCCCGTCTGTCTGGCCAACATGCCACAGGTACATTTTAGCAGGTATACAACATGTTGAGTGACAGGTGGCGTGGAATTAAGGGGCATGTTTACTAACATTGGAGATAAATATCTGGAGAGATTTCTGGAGATGTTGCCCATGGCAACCAATCAGCAATTAGATTTAAACAGCCATCTATAACTTAGAAAACAAAAGCAAAGATCTGATTGGTTGCTATGGGCAACATCTCCAGAAATCTCTCCAGATATTTATCTCCAATGTTAGTAAACATGCCCCTTAATACTGACATCATACCCTTTAGTTGGGTGACAAATCTTAGAACCTTTAATGATAAAAGAGCAGCAATTACACCCTAAGCAGGGGTATGTACCAAATCTAGTTTTACCTTTAAATGTCTTAATTTTTGCCAGTATTAGCCCTTTTTGCTTGTACTTTTCTTGTGGCAACAAACTGTTTATTAACTAAAAATGCTACAGTAATTTTGATCTTATTGAGTGATGATGTATAGTGAAGTGAGTGTTTCAGAAATGGTTTTGCTATACTTCTTATGCACAGTGCTTTTCTTGTGGCAACAAACTGCTTGTTATCTAAAAATGTTACAGATTTTTATCTTTATGGAGATAGGATGCTTTTAAAGATTAAGTGTAACAACTTGTTTCTTTACAGTGATTGTTACAAGAATGGTGTCACTTCACTGCTTATGCCCAAGGTTTTTCCACATTTTGAACTGAACAACTGCTTTATGGACTTTGATATACCGTACGGTATATGGATTTTCTGTACAGAGATTATGAACACACCTGAAATAATCACCCTTTGGAATTGTGAGGGGGGAAGGGACGAGTGTGTTTATAATGCTTGCACATTCTGTTTTGTATCACACTTGAGAAAGGGCACGCAAGGCCCAAAACATGTGTGAACGGTAGTCTACAAATAAAATCTAATCACAGCAGTATTGCTTTAAAGTGCTCTCCTTAATTATCAGATTGGAGATTGTTTGGGGGGTATAGTTTTCCTTTAAGCTTTAGTTCTCATTTAAAGGAGAAGGAAATGCCCCAATTTCCAATTTAATTGGGGTGCCAAAAGTTAGGCATCCCCAAGTGATTGTATATACTTACCTGAAACCCCGGGCCAGTGGTTTTTCCAGAGAGCACCACAGAACGACTGGTTTTCTTCTTCTTTATTCAAATTTCCCAAGGCAGAAGCATGCACAGTAGAATGAAATGGCCGACTACTTCGTTAAAGTTCGGCTTTTCTCGCTACTATGCATGCGCACCTGCACGAAGAAAGAAGAAGCCAGATGCTGATTGCTCCATGGTGCTCACTGGAAGAACCCCCCAACCAGTGCAGTTTTTTGCTGATAGGAGCACTGGCCCGGGGGTTTCAGGTAAGTAAATACAATCACTTGGGGGTGCCTAACACTTGGCACCCCCAAATAAACAGCCTTTCCTTCTCCTTTAAGGGGGTTATTTATCCAAGGTTGAGTTTGAGAGGTTTCTGAGGTTTTTTCATATATGGAATGAATCACAACTTGAATATTTTCCGATATAAGAAAAAACTTGAATATCATGAAGGCTATTAACATCTTCAAATGGTCCAAGCAACCTCTGTCATTGACTTCTACATGATTTGACAAGTTTTAGAAGTTTTAGCTGAAGTATTTTTGGATTCCAGCTATTTACAGCTTCAGGGTATAATTAATCTCTAAAAATTTGAGTTGTTTTTTTTTTTTTACAAAACCCCCAAAAAATGTGATTTTTTTCCCCCTGAAAATTTTAGTTTTTAACTGAAAACTACCCTTGAATAACTCTGGAAAACACAACTCGACCTTTGATAAATCTGCCCCTCGGTGTCTTAACATGAAATATTTACAGACTGACACTCAGGCTGAGTTACAGATTAGAGGTACTGCCTTGGTATTTTGAAGACAATGGGTAATTTACTAAGTGCATGGCAGGGTGGCAAGTTGCAAAAACTTTTGGAGTTCATCTGTTTCTAAGGGGCATGTTTACTAACATTGGAGATAAATATCTGGAGAGATTTCTGGAGATGTTGGCCATGGCAACCAATCAGCAATTAGATTTAAACAGCCACAGCCAAGTTAGAAAACAAAAGCAAAGATCTGATTGGTTGCTATGGGCAACATCTCCAGAAATCTCTCCAGATATTTATCTCCAATGTTAGTAAACATGCCCCTAAATTTCCATATGTCTCTGCACTCTCACAGAGACTTGCATTTTCCCCATGAATACAGTTCTGCCTGCATTCAGCAGTGCTTTATTCATGAAGGGTGGACAGGAGGAGGCAAGTAGGCATCCCCCATCTTGCCCCTTAAATGTCCCCTAGCTTATGTTCATCTCAATGTGGAAAATCGGGAACACTGGAGGGCACTGGGAGTAGAGCACTGCTAGACTCCTGGACACAAGTTCTGCAAGTTCAAATGAGTGAAATAGTAAGCATAGGCCGCCTTTAAGGTTTTATGTGTAATCTTTGCAGCAGGACCGATAATTACTTCAATGAGTCTGACAGCTTTTAGTTCATGCTCCATCTAGTGGCATAATCCAGAATCATTAATACATATTAAAATGTATAAGCAATTGGTTGGCTTAAAAATATATAAAGGAACAAAAAGTAACTCTAAATAGTAAAAGTAAAACAAATAGTGATTTTGCATGCTGCAACCTGCACACAGTATATTTGTGCAAACGGAATCACTCACAAATCCCATTGACAGCTGACTCAAAAGTTTGTTTCAGGTACAACGATGCTAGACTTCTGGAAAATAACTATTGCCCTATGGAAAAAAACATGGTGAATTCCTTTTATTTTTCCACTTTGCCCCTTGCTTAATAGGGATGTAGCGAACGTCGGAAAAAATGTTCGCGAACATATTCGCGAACTTGCGTCAAAAATGCGAACGGTTCGCGAACGTCGCGAACCCCATAAACTTCAATGGGAAGGCGAATTTTAAAAGCTAGAAAAGACATTTCTGGCAAGAAAAATTATTTTAACGTTGTTTAAAGGGTGCAACGACCTGGACAGTGGCATGCCAGAGGGGGATCAAGGGCAAAAATGTATCTGAAAAATACATTGTTGACACAGCGCTGCGTTTTGTGCTGTAAAGGGCAGAAATCACACTACGTCACAGTCAGGTGATGTTTCTGGACACGGAATGTGAAAAAGCTCACACAGCTAGGTGGCACTTGGTTAAAGACTGGGCAAACAATGACTGCAAGGGCAACGTATACAGTAGTGGATACGGAATATAGTATTGCTGCTGTAAAAACATCACTCAGGTGATGTTTACGGACACGGAATTATTATTGTTATTTAGACAGAATGTGAAAAAGCTCACACAGCTAGGTGGCACTTGAATACCTCCCAACTGTCCCTCTTTTGACCACTCAACCCCCTGTCCCTCTTTTGTACTGGAAAGTCCCTCTTTTCTCTGCACTGAACAGCCAGAAAAAAAACAGTTTCTAACTTAATTAGCTTTTGGCAGAGAGCTCAGAACAGCTAACAGGTGCAAATAAGATACTTTGTAACAATTTTGACTCTGGTTGGTGCTGGTAGTGGTGAACTACTAGGAGGAGCAGCACACCAGTCCAACTCCCCAACACAGCTAGACTAATAGCACTAGGCTCTTACAGTAGCAAAGTAAAAAAAAACAAAAAAGAAAAGAAAAGCAGTCCTTACAAGGACTATTGGGTTACAGGCAGCAGTCAGCAGATGAGAGATCAGCAACAGGACAGCTGCCCACAGCAGCTACATACAGAGCACTGCAGTAGAAGGTAGATTACTAGCCAGCAAAGCTACCTAACCTAAAATGTCCCTCAAATCCCTGCAGAGTTCTGTCCCTACAATACAGAGCAGTATCAAGTAGATTACTAGCCAGCAAAGCTACTATCAACTGTCCCTCAAATCACTAACAGCTCTCTCCCTACACTAGCTCTTCCAAGCACACACAGGCAGAATGAAAAAACGCTGCAGGGCGTCAGTTTATATATGGAAGGGGAGTGGTCCAGGGGGTGTGGGGGTGGTCCAGGAGGGAGAGCTTCCTGATTGGCTGCCATGTATCTGCTGGTCTGGGGGAGAAATGGCAAAAAAAAGAGCCAGCTAAGTGAACCCAAATTGGCGAACGTCGCGCGACGTTCGCGAACATTCGGCGAACGCGAACAGTCGATGTTCGCACGAACAAGTTTGCAGGCAAACAGTCCGCAACATCCCTATTGCTTAATCTAAAGTCCAATTTAAGAGGTATTAGAGCTTTTTGAAACCACACTTAAAACTCCATTTCTCTAAAACCTGAATGCCATATAAGTTATTAATAGATCCAATCATATAAAAAGTACAAACGGAAAGAAGTGCTGAATGATCTAAAAAATAAATACAAATATCATTAAAATAAAATATGGGGAAAAAGGAAATTATATTTAGTTTTTAGGGCTGCAGAAGGGGAAAGCTACAATGCCCCTGTTTTTTTAATTGAGCCATAGTTAACATAATAATAGGGCTCATGTGGTATTGTCTGTATAATACAGTAGGCCAGGGTAGATGATTTTTAAGGCATAACACATACTATACAGACTGTTGTTCTACAGGTTGTGGCCATAGATATTTTGGTTGGGCAATAAAAGCCTAATCTAGTTCCCCACTACTTATATCAGCCAATTGTTATATTCTCCTCCAATGCTCAATTACCTTTCAGTCTTACCTTGATACACATTTAAATGTATTACAGTTGTTGAACAATTTACAATTTTATGAATTATTCATTGAGTAGGTACTGAAATTTTTGTTAATTTGCCTGAATAAATAATTTTGAGTTGATCGACTAAATATGGAAGATTTTAAAAACATTCCTACTGTTATTCATATTGCCAAGGTCAACATTCCTACTGTTGGATAAAAAAATCAGTATCTAGGTCTGATGGAATGATGTTATGATCTCTGGGGCAGATCTCTAACAAGTATAGGGGCAGATATGTGAGGAATGCAGAAAGATTGGCAGCAACTGTTTGATCTTTTTTTAGATTGATTGATAGTCAGGAAAGATTTTCATGAACTGACACATTTATCAAAAAGATGAGTGTTTCAATTCAGGCGAATGTGTCTGACTGTTTTGACCAGTCAAACACATAGATATTCTTTGAGGTATTAGTCCCCAGCACAGCTCAGCAGAAGCTCTAAAACTCAACTAAATTATTTCTGATAAAAATCACATGCACATTCAATTCACTAGGGAACAGGGTATGCCACTGTTAGGCAACTTCCATTGAATCCAGTCCATAAGGCTTTGGGCACACAGGCTAACGGCTCCAGCTGAGAGAAGCAGATCTGCTCCCTGCCCCTGCTCCATTGATTTGAATCCAATCAGCCTGTGTGCACACACACAAGAGCAAAATGGAAAGGTGTGATTCAGCAGACTCCATATGTCATAAAAGCCATTAAGTTTGCCCAGGAGCAGTAACCCATAGCAACTATTATGATCTTTGCTTTTAAACAAGTGACCAGTGAATGCTACCTGTTGAATTGTTTCTATGGATTACTGCACCTGGGCAGTGTCTTCTATTACATAACCGTACTAGAAACTAAAAAAACTTAGGTATAGAAGCTAGTATGCAAACACAAAGAGGTAAGGAAATTGTGAATTTTGGATGGGTAAGGGGCTCTTACACACGTGCTTTTTACTTTCTCCCGTTCAGCCGCAGGAATAGACGCACTCAATTATTGTGAAGGGGGCTGTACTCACACAGATGCATGTAAGAGCCAAATGCAGGTGGGACGCAACATGTTGCATTTCACCTGCGTTCGGCGCAAACATACATCTGTGTGAGTACAGCCCCCTTCACAATAGTTGAGTATGTCTATTCCTGCTCTCCCCTGCAGCTGAACGGAAGAGTAAGTAAGTGTAAAGCAGGTGAGCGCACAAAAAAAGCGCCCGTGTGTAAGAGCCCTTAAACATAATGAGAATATATATATATATATATAACAAAAAATTCATTTCATACTTACCGTAATTTTTGTTTCCTGGTTACTATGGGCAGCACTCACACTTTTGGGTATTCCCCGCCCCCGCTTTCAATAGGACAGAACTATCAATTAACTAATTAATTAACCATGCTTATATATATACCCCTCCTTACCCTCAGACTGGTGTCTTTTATGTCCGAGCTTTAGGAATTTCTTTGGGAGGGTTCAGCATGAGTGCTGCCCATAGTAACCAGGAAACAAAAATTACGGTAAGTATGAAATTAATTTTTTGTTTTCCCTGGTTACTATGGCAGCACTCACACTTTTGGGTCAGTACCTTAGCAGTCAGACAGGGTGGGAAATTACATAATACCAACAGTCAAGGCAGAGTATCGGTTTTTATTTTGCAGTTTTAACTGCTTCCAATACTTTTTTACCAAATAAAGAATCATTTGGAGAAAATAAATCAACATGATAATGCTTCAAAAACGTATTAGCTGAAGACCATGATGCAGACTTGCATACTTGCTCCAACGTGATTTCTGCCTGAAAGGCCCAAGAAGAACTCAATGCCCTCGTGGAGTGTGCCTTCACCCCTTTTGGAGCTTTATGACCTACTGCCTCGTAGGCCATGTGAATACATTTAACTATCCATCTACTTAACGTAGACATGGAAGCTGCTTGTCCTCTTCTGTTCCCTTCTGGGACTACAAATAATTTGTTAGATTTTCTCCATTCCTTCGATCTCTTCAAATAAGTCGAAATACATCTGACTAAATCTAGAGTACTCCATATTTCCTCTTGACTTGAAGTAGGCTGTGAAAAGAAGCTTGGTAAAATTGACTCATGATTCAAATGAAAAGTAGAAACCACTTTAGGAAGATATTCTGGAACCGGCCTTAAAACCACTTGATGTGGTTGAATGAGTGTGAAGGGTGGTTCTGCTGATAGTGCTTGTAAATCACTCACCCTCCTTGAAGAGGTTATCGCCGTAAGAAAAAGAGTTTTCAATGTAAGATTTACTTCTGAAATCTCTTCTATTGGTTCAAACAGTTTCGTTGTAAGAGCCTGTAAAACTAAAGGCAAATCCCATGTGGCCGACAATACTCTTACTGGAGGTCTTAAATGCATTACTCCTGCCATAAATTTTGTTATACTATCCTCCTTGGACCATTGCACTCCAGTTAAGGCTGAGATTGCTGACACTTGTAGTTTTAGTGTCCTTAAACCGAGTCCCTTATCGAAACCTGCTTGTAAGAAATCCAGGATTTGGGCCGTCGTCAACTGTTCGGCATCATAACCCTTTGATAATAGCCATTGTGAGAACACTTGCCAGACTCTATCGTAAGTTCTATTTGTTGAGAATTTTCTAGCTGACATCATGGTACTTATCACCAAATCTGAAAATCCTTCTTTACTCAACCTCTTCCTTTCAACCTCCAAGCTTTGAGGCACAATTTTCTTGGGCAAGGATGCCTCACTGGCCCCTGCATCAACAGATCTGCTCTCTGCTGCAGTTGAAAAGGTTTCTCTACTGACATCGACTTCAGTAACGGGTACCAAAATCTCCTTGGCCAGTCTGGGATGATGGCTATAACATTTGCCCTGTCCGCTCTGATTTTCCTCAATACTTGAGGAATTAACGGTATGGGAGGAAATATGTAAAGAAGATCCTTGCTCCATGATTGTTGGAAAGCATCTGTTGCTACTGCCTGGGGACATTGATACCTGGAAAAGAATTTCTCGACTTTCCGATTGATTGGACTTGCCATTAAATCTACCATCGGTTTGCCCCATCTCTTCACAATTTGAGAGAAAACTTGTTGGTGTAGTTCCCACTCGTGTCTGTCTATCCTCGAGCGGCTGAGGAAGTCCGCAATCACATTCTCCTTCCCCGGGAGATATAGAGCTGTTATGTCTTGCAAATTCTCCTCTGCCCAACACATTATGGGATGCAGTTCTGCCATGAGACTCTTGCTGTGTGTTCCTCCTTGTCTCTTTATATAAGCAACCGCTGCCCTGTTGTCTATTTTCACTAACAGCGATGTTCCTCTCAATAGGTGTTTGCACCTCCGAATCGCTCTCCACACTGCTCTCAATTCTAACACATTGGCAGGCAATGTCTTCTCTCTGTTCGACCATCGATCTTGCAGATATGTATCCTCTATATGCGCCCCCCAGCCCCAAGGGCTGGAATCTGTAGTTAGAATTTTCCATTTGATTTCTTTTAGCACTTGACCTTGTGCTAACTTCTTTTCGTTTAACCACCACTTCATTTCTTCTTTTACTTGAGTCTGAACCAGTATCTTCTGATTCCAATCCTGTAATCTTGTATTCCACTGGTTCAAAAACATTTTCTGTAGGGGTCTGACATGCCATCTCGCCCATTTCAACATTGGAAAAGTTGAGGTCAGAAGACCCAAAACGCTTGTTATCTCTCTGGCTGAACAGGATGATTTTCTTATTAGATTCCAAATAGCTAACTTGATCTTCTCTTTCTTTTCCTCTGGAAGAACTACTAATGCTTGGTTTGTAAGAAACCTGGCTCCCAGATATACCAAATCCTGAGTAGGTGTCAACTGGCTTTTTTCTAGATTGAGAATCCAGCCATGTGTCTGTAAAAATTGTATGACATAATCCCTCTGCCGAAGTAACATTTCGGGATCTCGAGACTTCATTAGGATGTCGTCTAAATAATGAAATATTTGTATTCCCAGTTTTCTGATTTCTGCAATGAGGGACTGAAGAATCTTTGAAAAAACTCGAGGTGAAGTCGCTAATCCAAACGGGAGGCATGTGAATTGATAATGATTTTCTTGGTTTATCGCAAACCTCAGAAATTTCTGATGTGAAGTTACTATGGGGACATGGAAATACGCATCCTTTAAGTCTAAGGATAGTAGCCAATCTCCGACTTGAATTTCCTTCACAATTGAAAAAATTGATTCCATTCTGAATCTTCTTATTCTCAAAAATACATTTACCGGCCTTAGGTCCAGTACTGGTCGGAAATCCCCCGTCTTTTTGCGTAGCATAAATAGAGTTGAATAAATTCCTTCTCCCTGAAATTGTTGTGGGACTGGTCGAATAGCTCCGTCTTGTAATAACTGGAGTATATAATTGTTCATCATCTCCCTCTGTTCCCTGTGCCTGGGAATCCTTGACATTACAAAATGATTGTGAATTGGAGTCTTTTCGAATTCTAGATAATATCCTTGACTTATGACCTGCAACACCCACTGATCTTTTATCGACTTCGCCCAAACTTCTGCAAATTGATTTAATCTTCTGGGTATTTTTGAGTTTTGGGCTGTCAAACCTTCAAAATTTTCTAGCTGGTTTGGAAACGATTCCTCTACCCCTCTGCGCCTTAAATAGAGAGTATTGCCCTCCTCTCCAATGGCTACTTTGTTCATTTCCTCTTGTCGATCTTGATTGAATGTGTTCTTTACTGGAAGCTTTATCTCGAAAGGAAGATCTACTTGATCTAAAATCTGAATGTCGAAAAGATCTATTTTCCTGTGGCAAGAACACACTCTTTCCCCCTGTTACAGACTTTATAATTTCATCTAGCTTTGACCCAAAAAGCATCTGCCCTTCAAAAGGCAAATTACACAAATTCACCTTTGACGCTTTGTCTGCATTCCAGGATCTCAGCCATAAAGCCCTTCTTGCGGCCACTGATAAAGCCATAGCTCTAGAAGAGGATCTAACTAGATCCACCGAAGCCTCCGTGACAAAATCTGTAGATAGCTTCAATTCATCTAGTGCATCAATAATGCTTCTTCTATCAACACCTTCCTTTAAAGCCGTTTCGATATTATGTAACCATAATTTCATAGCTCTTGACACCGAAGTCAAAGCAAGAGCTGGTCTACAAGTAGCTCCCAAGGCCAAATGAGTCTTCTTTAATGAGGCTTCCATCTTTTTATCCATGGGATTCATAAATGAAACTACGTCTTCTACAGGTAATAAAGTCTTTCTCGATAGTCGCGACACAGCTGCATCAACCTTAGGTGGCTTGTTCCAAATTAGTTCTTCTTCTGCTGCAAAAGGATATAATTTCTGCACTTTCTGTGGAATCGGAATTCTTGCATCTGTCTTACTCCATTCTTTCACTATAACTTCCTTAATTACTTCATGAAGAGGAAAAGTTGCTTTGTCTTTCTTCAAAAATTTAAAGGGATTTGAAGAAACTGGCTGTTTTTCTGTCGTTTCTGGAAGTTCCAATTGTTCCCTCACTGCTCTTATTAAAGGTTCTACCAGCGTAAACTCAAAAGCTGAACTACTCCCATCTTCCATAAGCTCTTCATCATCTGAATCTATTGGTGATTGAAAGCCTGAAGAAAAGCTTGTAGTTGGCAACTGTGAAGAATGCCCAAAAGTATCTTCTTCTCTGACTCTTCTAGTGGCCAGTTTGACTCCCTCTGTCACAGCCTCTCTAATCCATTTCATCACATCTGCCGTATCCGCCGCAGCGTCTCCTGCCAATCTTCTGGTACAGCGATCACACAATTTTGAGTGTTTAAGTGCTGGATTGTCGCAAGCCACACAGACTCTATGCTTCTCTTTAGAGATCGCTTTTTGGGGATAGGCACACTGAAAATAACATAATAATTATGTTAATAACCCATAAGCACTCTTTTACCCAAACACTTACCAAATAGTGGCTCACCTCCTAATATCACTGGCAGCATTTTCTGGGCTACTAGGCACTTGTGGTAAAGAAGTCATTTCTAAAACAAAAATCTAGATTAACTAACAGCATAGAAAAAAACAATTCTCATGCACAATAAACTCCTTTTAAACTACCTGAATAGAAGAAACAATACGATTATTCTTTATCCACTTTCAAAGAAAAACGATCTGATTCAAAGAAACGATCTGCACAAACGAATTTTCCGCGCCAAACCAGCGCCAACCGTTCCGCGTCGCAACACGATGACGTCACATGCGGAAGTGCGCCTTTGCAACTGTGCGCACCGAATTCCCTTCTGCAACGTCACTTCCGTCTGTTGGAACGCAAGCCGCAACTTACGCTCACAGAAAGGAATCCTAATAGTGCCGCCCATAACCTGGTCTGGGACACAGGCAATAATACACACTGAATCCCCGGGCTGCCTAATAACGGGGATTTGGCTGGCTGATCTCCTCTGGGAGGAAACACTCTGCACAGCCCCACCAGGAAGAGAGGCAAAACTTCCCAGGTAAAGGTCCCAAAGCTGGGTCCACGTGAGCCACAAAAGAAAAATCCTTATCCCTAAAAAGGGCTCCAAGAAAGCGAGGACAGAAAAAAGACACCAGTCTGAGGGTAAGGAGGGGTATATATATAAGCATGGTTAATTAATTAGTTAATTGATAGTTCTGTCCTATTGAAAGCGGGGGCGGGGAATACCCAAAAGTGTGAGTGCTGCCATAGTAACCAGGGAAATATATATATATAGTGATAGACATATACGAAAACGCTCGTAATTAGCAGTACCATAATGCTGACATTTAATGCACATCCACAACAGGTTTTTCTAGTATTTTATTATTGCAGGTATGTTTTTTGAATCCATTTAGCATAAGCACGATAAAGAATGCAGGGAAATATGCTTTATTCTACAGCCCAGTGTCTTTCATGTTTTTTAGATGAATGGGCATTGAAAAACAATCTTCACATCAAAAAGCACAGAAGTCTCCAGGATCGGCTTGCTGCAGCCAAACGCTTGATGGAAGAGTCACCTTCTTGCCCAGTAGTGTTAGACACAATGAATAATCTCTGCAGTGCCAAGTATGCAGCTCTACCCGAAAGACTTTATATCTTGCAGGAAGGAAAAATCATTTACAAGGTGACTAAACTATGTTCTCTATGTTCTATGTTTCATTCATTTTGTGTCATGGATACAGTCCAGTGCAGCAGGGTACATGGAGAAAAATGGACCTATGGAAGCATTGGGGCTAACCATGCTCTTTTGAAAACACCCCATCAATAACCAATGATGGTTGTTAAGCCTCGGGAAAGTGTAATATTAGTTTTGAAATTCACCAAAAAATTACATTTATAAAAACACTGCAATCATGTTAATGAGAAACTGGGAATGCCATAGCTATGTATATGTTTATCTATATAGCATAATTGTACGCAGCAATGTCACATAAGGTCGTTTTTCTTAAAGGAATTGTTCAGTATAAAAATAAAAACTGTGTAAATAGGCTGTGCAAAATAAAAAATGTTTCTAATATAGTTAGTTAGTAATGTAATGTATAAAGGCTGGAGTGACTGGGTGTGTAACATAATAGCCAGAACACTACTTCCTGCTTTTCAGCTCTCTTGGTTTACCAGGCAGTAACCAATTAGAGACTTGAGGGGGGGCACATGGGTCATATCTGTTGCTTTTGAATCTGAGCTGAATGCTGACGATCAATTGCAAACTCACTGAACAGAAATTTACCATGTGGCCCCCCTTCAAGTATCTGACTAACTCAGAGCTGCAAAGCAGGAAGTAGTGTTCTGGTTATTATGTTAGACATCCAGTCACTCCAGCCTTTATACATTACATTTTTGGCTAACTACCTATATTACAAACATTTTTTTATTTTGCACAGCCTATTTATTTACACAGATTTTATTTTCACACTGAACTGTTCCTTTAAGTTGGAAAACAAGTCAAGGTTAAGATTCCAAAATGTAAGGATATTTTGACAATATATAACACCCGTGTAAGTCTTGACTAAGAGAACATAAAAATGGTGTTTATTAAAGGAACAATAACGTCAAAAAAATAAGTGTTTTAAAGTAATTAAAATATAATGCAGGGTTGCCCTGCACTGGTAAAACTGCTGTGTTTGCTTCAGAAACACAACTATTGTTTATATAAATAAGCTGCTGTGTAGCAATGGGGGCAGTCATTCAAAGGAGAAAAGACTCAGGTTACACAGCAGATAGCAAATAAGCACTGTCTGTCTATGTCTAATGGTGTTCTCTGTTATCCATTAGTTAACCTGTGCCATATAGCTGTTTTTCAATTTCCGCCATTGCTACACAGCAGCTTGTTTATATGAACTATAGTAGTGTTTCTGAAGCAAACACATCAGTTTTACCAGTGCAGGGCAACAGTACATGATATTTTCCTTACTTTAAAGCACTTTCATTTTTTGGTGTTACTGTTCCTTTAACTATACTAGCAGAATGTGAATGATAAATAACTAGCAGTCATCCTATGCTATGCAAAAATCAGTGCCAGGCATCTAGTAAATGGGTACATGATGGGTTACAACCTTACCATATTTACTTGGATACATACTGTAAGTACTTTCAAATCTTTGTGCTCCAGTGCAGAGTCACAATACAGTATATGCCTGAGAATGCAGGGAACATTATAGTTAACAAGTGCAAATTTAAAGTGCAAATGTTAAAAATAGATCGCTATGAATTCAGCAAAAGCAGATTGAAATTAATGAAAATAACTGAATAATTGAGCAACATATGTAATGTGGATAAGAACAGAAAAACATAGCTTTCAGGGGGTTTAAGCTTAACATTACTCTTTGGGTTCTCAGTCGAAAATGCATCAATGCACAAAACATTGGCTGGAAGGAAATGGCAATTACTGCACCTTCCTCACTCTTTGAAATGCAATGGAATTGTTGCTCTAACAGTTGACGCAACTGATGAGGCCAGTTTAGCTTTCCATGTATTTGGAAAATCGCAAAACATAATTATATTCTTGACACATATCTGATGGTTTTTGCCCCACAGCTAAAGAATGCTAGATAAAAATGGTCAACCTATTGAAACAGCTCCTTATGATATTGCCAACTCCACTCCATTAAAGGCTTGAATAAAGCGGATTACATTCTCTGCAGACATGATTTTTCTGCAGCCCACTATGTAAAAAATGACAGCATCTATAGAGGACACTATAGCTAAATGTATGGCTAAAAATACAGGTATGGGATCCTTTATTTGGAAACCCATTATCCAGAAAGCTCGGAATTACAGTAAGACCATCTCCCATAATCAAATAATTAAAAATTTTAAAAATAATTTATTTTTTCTCTCTAATAATAAAACAGGACGTTGTACTTGATCCCAATTAAGATATAAATACTCTTCCTTATTGGAGGCTAAACAATCCTATTGGGTTTAATAAATGTTTAAATTATGTTTTGGGAGACGAGGTATGGAAATCCAAATTACAGAAAGACTCCTTATCTGGAAATTCTGAATAACCGGTCTTACACCTGTATATGCTTCTAAATAGTGCTTAGTGTTGCCATCTGTTAAAATTGATGCTATTAATGATATTTCACATGACTCACTTGAATTTGTGTTTTATAAAAGTCACCTTCTGTAACTAATGGTATTGTAATATTTTACAATAAGGGGTACATTATTCCCTATATATTAACTGCAGACTAATTTGGGATTGTTGCATTTATAGGGCAAGATGGGTCCCTGGGGCTACAAGCCAGAAGAAGTGTGTTCTGTACTTGAAAAGAAGAAATAATCATGATTCCATTTTGTTTAAGAACACCGGCTGAACAATGCAAGCACTACAGACCAGACAAAAATTGCTCCATATTACATGTCCAAGAACATTTTCCACTTATTTGTAAAGCGCATAGTTAGAGCTCATAAATAAAGGCTCTACAACTCCACAATGTATTTGTTTGTGATGGTTGCAGCTTAAAGTGCAAACGGCTTCTACCTGATGTTGCAAAGCATTGTGGGTGTTTAATTAAATAATAAAAGCATTTTTAAGACCAATTTATACTACTATCTAGGTTCTTTAATTTTATACTTCTTAATTGGGTAATGAATAGAAATAAACAATGAAAACACATTGTTTTAGGTACATGTTGAGACATACCAAGAAGAAGCAAAGCCAAGCTTCACCTAAGAGACCATTATGCAAAGCTAAGGGAGTCAGGCTTCTGTGGAACCTTTTGGAAACAAAAGCGTCAGTCATTATTTTGCATTCAGGGACTGTTTCATGAAACAAATTTGAATTTTCGAACTTTTTTTTTTTTGGTCGAAACTCTCAAATTCAAATTTTGAATTATCCAAACTCGATTCGAGTTTTAATACGAATTTCGAGATTTATCATACTGTGGCCCTTGACTATTAGGGGCCGATTCACTCAGCTCGAGTGAAGGGTTCGAATGAAAAATACTTCGAATTTCGAAGTATTTTTTGGGTACTTCGACCATCGAATTGGTTAAATTCGATCGAATTCGATCGAAGTCGAACGAAATCGAACGATTCGAAGTAAAAATCGTTCGACTATTCGACCATTCGATAGTCGAAGTACTTGCCCTTTAAAAAAAACTTCGACCCCCTACTTCGGCAGATAAAAGCTACCGAAGTCAATGTTAGCCTATGGGGAAGGTCCCCATAGGCTTGCTAAGCTTTTTTTGATCGAAGGATTTTCCTTCGATCGTTTGATTAAAATCCTTCGAATCGTTCGATTAGAAGGATTTAATCGTTCGATCGAACGAAAAATCCTTCGATCGTTCGATCGCAGGATTAGCGCTAAATCCTTCGACTTCGATATTCGAAGTCGAAGGATTTCAATTCGAGGGTCGAATTTCGAAGTATTTTTAACTTCGAAATTCGACCCTTCGTGAATCGGCCCCTTAAACTATTTATGTACAAGTCAATGGGAGATTTTTCGGGTCGATTCAATTTGTCCGAGCTGAAAAGAAAAAAAATCTATTTTATTAATACATTTTGATCAAATTTCGAATTTATGGGAGTTTTAAAAACTCACATGAAATTTGAAGTTGGACCCTTGATAAATGTGCCTCCTAAAGTTCAGCACTTGCATGCACCTGAATAAGTACATATCCTGAAAAATGGGCTTTGTTTTAGGGGGCAGCATGCTGCCCAACCACACCCACATTGGTTCAGAAAGACTGGGGATGAAATCCCTCTGCTATTTGAGGGATGGGGTGTTGGGTAAAAGTGATGCATGGATGACAAAAGGGGTTATTCAAAACATGCTTCTTGTGGCCTGTATAAAGCACAAAACCAGAGGGACTTATTCGCCCAAGGAATAACTTTCACCATCACATGACGTACTGGCATAAGAGGCACTTCTGCATGCAAAAGTAAAAAAAACTGTGTTGCATCAAAAAAGTATACTCCACTTACTCATTTACAAAAGCAACACAGCAATATGCAAAGTGCAATATTCTCACACAAACTGCCATATTCATTACCCACAATTCAGACCCACAGGAGTGCATTAAATGCATTGCCTTTCACCCTGTGCATACAGTCCCCATAGAAAAGTATGCTGTATGTTAACACCTTTATGAGATTTTTGTTTGTAAGTAGGTGTCATTATTACTTTTAAAGGGGATTATAACAATGTGGTGATTCAACACACAATATTAGGGGCAGATTTATTGAATTATTAATACCACACAAAAAAAAAATCACGATTGTTTTTTGGTCAAAAATCCATTAAAGAAAAAAAAAAACAAAAAACGATTTTTTTGAGAAGTCCCTTGAACCATTTGAAGATGTTAATAGCCTTCATGATGTTCTAGTTTTTTTCAGAAGGTGTTGACCCAATACTATATCAACTTGAGTATTTTCTCGCCAAAAAATCGATTAATTCAAATTTCGGGTTGTTAACCCCAAATTGATTTGAGGTTTTTCCATTTGAGTTTTTTCATAAATTAGAAACCATTCAAGTTGGGAGTTCATTCAAGGTATAAAAAAAAAACCTAAATGCACAAAAATAAAATAGTATAAAATCTGGCAAAAAAAAAGGAAAATCAAGTAAATGCGTTAAAGCAACTTGTTTCAGGTACTCAGGCACAGGAGTCTGTTTTCCTTTGCAATCCAATACTTTTTACTGTGTTAATTTCAAGGTTGACAGTTGATAAACTGTCAACCTTATTAAGACACTATAGGAAATGATTTGTGGAGTCTTTTGGATAACAGGTATCAGGTAATCAGCTCACATAAAGTAAGAAAGTTTAAACAATCACACATTTGTGGGGAAAAAAATTATGAAAATATTTAATAATATTTACAAAATTGTATGAAAACGTTCTGGGAACTATTCCAGTCTAGTATTTTATATTATAACCAGCCTTTATATACAGCATATATTTTATCTGTCACTGGTATGAGAAATAAAAACACCTGACTGCAATAATGCGCTTATTAAGGTGAATGAAGTTGCTGGCATTTTTCATATGATCTCTGCATTCAGTTTATTTATCTCCTTCTGCTGAAACTCTGTGCACAGATGCAAAATGATCAAATCCAGACAAGATCACAAAACGAATATGTGCAACTTGAATGCCCGGGAGCTGGGGGAAAAAATAAGTGTATTATTGATTCAAAAGTAGGCATGTAGTTGTGACCACATCGATTTATGCATAAACAACAAAGTCTCAAGTCAAGTTATCATGAAATATAGGCTGCTGATATTTCCAATAGAATAAACTTACTAGGTACGTACCGAATCAGTTATACGTTTTAAGATTCCTTTGGATAAAACTTTGTGCAGGATTTAGATACTGATTGTCTCTAAGGAGCAAATCTGGACTGTAGCTAGTGTATGATCACTACTTTTATGCTCACTGAATTCTGTTCTGCCTCAACTAGTAAATTAAGAAAAGATCTGTAGTTTCTTTGTTGTTAGAAAATATTGTATAAAAATGGATTTTACTGAAATCATACTACCTCTATGGTAAATTAACAGGGTTAGAAAGAAATATTGCACACTTTACAATTGCCAAATTCCGTCCTCTCCTTATTGCCTGTGTTAGATCTATAGAAAAGAAGGGTCTCATTAACTGGAAGAATATTAATTAACACATTCCCTTCTTCCTACAATTACTCCAAAGAACCAAGTTTACGGTAAAGGATAGAATTAAATAATTTGTAAATAAAAAATGCAGTTTTCATCTCTAACCCTATTTATTGGGCTCAAGTTGTATATTGCTCCTTTATAGTACAGAATGGACACAAATCTATTGAGTTTTCCATTGGGATACAAAAGTTCACCTTTGCATCACATTTGAATATGTTTTAGATGTGCCTTTCTTCAATTTATCGCCCTATATTTTGTATGCTTTTTCACTTTTCTTATTCTGCCTTTCCAGACTGCAACCAAAAATTCGATCTGGTTGTCAGGGTCACTGACCTAGGCAATCAAAAATGAGACCGTGAGGCTTCACTTTTATTGTTATAATTATTTTTTAGTGTGTATGGTTTTCAGACTTTATGCTATTGATCTTATTTTGATTTTATATATATTTCCCACCAAACATATAACCTTTAAAGCAACTCCAAGTTGGCTATATTTCAGCTCTCTACATTGTTTTTTAAATATATTAATGGTAAAAAGATGCAGGTTGAGAGTGTTGTTCCATTAAATAATGGTACCAGTATGGTTGTAACAGATACAGAAAAGGCAAATTTGCTAAATCAATTCTTTTCTTCAGTGTATACAATAGAGGAGTCTGAGTTCCCAGGCTCACTTCATAGCTGCACTGATGGCTCAGCTCAATCTAGTCAGTGGCTGACTCAGGATATGATCCATAAAGCTTTAAGAAAAATGAATGTAAACAAAGTGCCGGGGCCTGACGGCATACACCCCCGGGTTCTAAGAGAGCTTAGTTCCATTTTAGACCAGCCCCTATTTCTGAATTTCTCAGATTTGCTTTCTTCTGGTATGGTACCTATGGATTGGAGAAAAGCTGATGGCATTCCAATATTTAAAAAGGGATTATGATCTCAAATTATTTGAAGGCTTGTTAGGCCACATTCAAAATGTTGTCCTAGTAAATGGCATTATGAGCAGCAATCAGCATGGCTTTATGAAGGATAGGTCATGTCAGACAAATTTGATTGCTTGTTATGATGAGGTAAGTAAGATGCTGGACAGTGGGGTGGGGGCAGTAGATGTGATCCATTTGGATTTTGCCAAAGCATTTGATTTGTGCCCCACAAACGACTGCTTTCTAAACTAAGGTCTGTTGGGCTTAATGAAGTCGTTTGCACATGGATAGGAAACTGGCTACAGGATCGGGTACAGAGGGTGGTTGTTAATGGTACATTCTCTACTTGGAGTTAGGTTCTTAGTGGGGTCCCTCAGGGCTCGGTATTGGGTCCACTTTTATTTAACTTGTTCATTAATGACTTAGGGAAGGGTGTTGTAAGTAATGTATCAGGGTTTGCAGATGACACAAAACTATCCAGCCCAATTAATTTCATCTAGGATGTGGCATCCTTGCAACAGGATCTTGACAAACTGGCAATCTGGGCAGCTAAGTGGCAAATGAGATGCAATGTTGATAAATGTAAAGTCATGCACCTGGGATGTAAAAATATCCAAGCCACTTATACCCTTAATGGGACTGCACTAGGCAAATCCATTAAGGAAAAGGACCTTGGAATCCTTGTAGTTGATAAACTTGGCTGTAGCAAGCAATGCCAGTCAGCAGCATCAAGGGCAAATAAGGTCTTGAGCTGTATTAAAAGGGGCATAGATTCACGTCAGGAAGCGGTCATTCTTCCACTTTATAGAGCACTGGTAAGGCCCCATCTAGAATTTGCCGTACAGTTTTGGTCTCCATCACTCAAACAGGACATTATTGTGTTAGAGAGGGTACAGAGAATGGCAACTAAGCTGGTAAAAGGTATGGGAAATCTTAGCTATGAGGAAAGACTGGCCAAATTGGGGATGTTCACGCTGGAGAAGAGGTGATTAAGGGGTGAGATGATAACTATATAAATATATAAGAGGATCGTATAATAATCTCACTAATGCTTTATTTACCAGTAGGTCTTTCCAGCTGACATAAGGTCACCAATTCAGATTAGAAGAAAAGAGGTTCCGCCTAAATATTCGGAAGGGGTTTTTTACAGTGAGAGCTGTGAGATGTGGAATTCTCTCCCTGAATCAGTTGTACAGGCTGATACATTAGATAGCTTTAAGAAGGGGTTGGATAGCTTTTCAGTAAGTGAGGGAAACAGGGTTATGGAAGATAGCTCATAGTACAAGTTGATCCAGGGACTAGTCCGATTGCCATTTTGGAGTCAGGAAGGAATTTTTTCCCCCTCTGAGGCAAATTGGAGAGGCTTCAGATGGGGTATTTTGGATCAACTGGCAGATAGGCAGGTTAAAAAAAGTTAAAAGGTTGAACTTGAAGGACATTTGTCTTTTTTCAAACTTACTTACTATGTTACTATGTTGTTTTAAAGGTTAACTTTAAGGCAAAGATATGACTTTGAAGAATCCTGTTTAAAATGTTTGTTTTTATATAGCGGTGCAAAGCAGAATACATGCAAAAAAAATTAAAAACATATTAAAAACTGAACTTCCCAAGCTTATTGCACTGTATTAATATTTGAGAGGTACTTTATGCTATTTGACATACTTACAGTAAACTCCTCAAACTGTAGATGCTCTTCAGTATTTTCAAGATCTGGAAAAATGTGAGATATTAAGCATAAAAACATTAATATGTAATTTAAATTGTGTTCTGTCATCTGATCAGAGCAAACAGTTGCAGATTTCTTTGGTACTGAATTCCAAACACAACAAAGTTCTTTCTCAAAGCAACATGCACCACTCATCTGTATTGCACTCATTAAATATGTGTATAGGAAAGGCAATGTAGATCAAATACATTCAGAAGCTTCATAATTAAAAAGTAATAGAATAGCAAATAAAAAACAGAATTATAATATTTTATTCAAAATCATGCAGCAGTTTTATGAGACTGAAGAAACAGTCTGATTATTAAGGTAGGGTTTGTTTACTTTTCCCCAGGGTGCAAGTGCTAGAGCACAAAGAACATGCTCCACCCGGAATGAGGAGCAAAGTGCAGTATCAGCATTTGTGGGCCAGCCTTGTCCTTAGTGCCTGCCATAGGGCAGGAGGTAAGGACATGCTTCCGTTATGACATGCGTCTTCTGCCATTCTCTAATTTGTCTAACTTGCTCGTCCTACTCAGGAGATGGGTAAGGCACAAAGTAGAGGACACCTATTTCCTTGCCGCCCCTCACCAATATAGTGCAAATAAACACAGTCAGCCTTGTAATTATGGGAAATGCTGCAGGTCTCTGCATACCAAACAGATCACGGAGACCTGTGGGAATATGGTAAGAGCAGAAGGCAGTGTGCAAAGAGCAAAAAAATATTTACTTTATCAAACTCAGGAAAACACTGAATCTGAAAATAAACAAAATTCCACAAATTTAAAATTGTCATTAAATGCAGTACCCACTATTGTAAGGATAAGATAAATTATACTACTTATGTTCCAAAAGACTCAAATTAAAGAACATTTATCAGATTTTAGTAATGCGCATTTATTAATGCTGACCTCTTTCTAGACGGAGCTCAAAGTTGACAGGTTCTTTGGATGTGCTTGATTCAATCCTTACAGATCGTACTGAAAACCATAAAGGTCAAAGGAATATTAAAAAAAAAATAAAAAAATGAAATGTATGAGTCACAGTGGCAGACAGCAAAAACACCAGTAAGAGTAAAGGTATAGCACAACCATGGCATGTGATATAATCAAGTTAAAAGGCAAGTAAACCTTTAAAAACAGTTTTAGTATATTTATAGGTGGGCATATTGTACATTTTTTATGATTTTCCCATCATACTTCTTTCTGCCCTGCAACAGAAAATACTCTGTTTTTTGGGGGCCTGACCCAGCAACCATAAACAGCTTTACTGTGATATATCAGTTTTGATTTGTTATTCCTCTACTTTTCATCTTCCAATCTAACTTCCAAACTGATGCCTGATTTCATGTGTAGTTAAGCCCTAGCAACAAGATTATGGTTAATATCAAAAACCTGATATAAATAATTCAAAAACCTAAAAAGAATTTGAAGACCAACTGCTATATCATAAAACCAATGTCGACATAATACTAAAAATTAATTTAAAGGAGAACTACTCCTTTTAACAAATGTTCAATAAATGTAATAATGGAAACAGTACAAGATGGGGTGACTGTATATGTAGCAAATGGTTTGTATGCACCCTGTGAACACTATAATAATAATAATGGAACAATGTATACTTTTTTTGCAGCATAATATTATGGCATCAAGTAAAACCACAATACAATACAACTGTATACAATACAATGAAATCTAGTATACAATTTTACTGAAAATTGGACACCAAAGATGAAGATGCCAAAAACTAGAGTTATGCCTGCCCCATTATACCTAATGAGCTCTGGAGGATTATCTTGTTGATTTTCTGAATGCCATTCAAACTTATGATGAATTCTTGAGGATACATTCCAGTAGTTGTCCAGAATGTGTCGGAGTTCCTAAACAAAAGGAAACATAATTATGTATGTATGTATGTATGAGAGAAAAAACAAAATCTACACAGTATCTAGTTATGCTTAAAATACCAATATAACCAGATCAAGATATGCCCTGTCATTTTACATATACAGATGACAAACACGCCCCAGGGTTATTAAACAGTGAATATGGCATCATACAGCAGCCCCTTGGAATTTGCCAGCAGTGGCGTAACTACCGGGGGAGCAGGGGGTGCGATTGGGCCAGCTTGCACGCCACTGACTCTGGCACAATTCAAGGCGGTTCTGGGCATACGGAGGGGGGCCCAGCTGCACGTCCCGCACCAGGGCCTGCCCCCCTCTAGTTACATTCCTGTTTGCCAGAATATGCAAATTGACAGTCCAGGCAACATCTGATGTATTAAATCTTCTACAGTCTGTCATTTTAAACATTCTATCTTTTATAAACCATAAATGCCTAATATTATACTTTTAACCCTAAAATCACTTGCCAAATCTCAGAGCATCAGATTGATTAATCAATACAAGACATTTGGAGGAGCCCAACCTGAGTGATAGCACTGGGTGAGTCTTATTAATTCAGCCTGGATTTGTGGAGAGGCCACCAAGGCCCAGGCCTAGGGTGGCAGGATTTTAGGGGGGCGGCATGCTGCCTAACCACACCCACATTGGTTCAGAAACACTGGGGATGAGCAGCAGATACGATTGTTTTTTAAATCTCCCGTGCACGCATCTCCATTTCTCCTGTCCCAGTGATGAAAATTTGAGTGAATAAAAGGGAGGGGATGGGGGCGACGAATGACAGCAGGCCTAGGGGTGCCCTCTATGTAAATCTGGCCCTGCGCGTACTGGCAAAATATCTGTACCCGGTGACTGCTGAGTGTTGGCCCAGGTTTAAGTGTCTTCTCCTGTTGTTTTAAGGTTGTGGGGCCTTTACTGACAAAGCTACTTCCCTTCACTAAAGTTTAGGTTATGATCATTTATTTGTATACCAGCACTGTTCAGAAGTACTCCAGGCACGCACTACAGCAAACGTTGTTGTAGATAAAATTGCAAACAACATTTTACCACAACTGGAAAACAAACTAGGAAAAGACTGCATTGATGAAATGATACCCCCGCAGCAGCTAAGAAATGAGACATGGCTGTACTACTAATGGAAGAAGCCACAGCACATCAATACCCACCCGTCTATTATGTTGTTTGCTGAGTGTCTGTCATCGCTGCTGGTAGCCAGTGTAACCCGCGCTCCGGCAGAACTCAGGCACAAGTCACCTGCCCGTGTCATGCTGAAACCACAGTTTTGTCGTGGAACTAACAGGCAGCCGCTTTGGTTCCGCTCCCTTTAATTCCCCCCTTTTGTTAAGCAGTTGCCTAGCAACTTGAAATATCTTCCGGTTCCATGACTGTGTTCCCGCGATTGCGTAGTTAGTGTGCATGCGGCAAGGAGAAAGGTTCCGGATAGTACAGGTTCCGGGTGCTGTTTTCTGGACTGCAGCGAGGTGAGTCTGTTATGCGGCTTTGATTTCATAGTTTAGGCGTGACCCTTAACTTTAGCAAGGTAAAGTGGTGCTGGAAGTTTGGTTATTATTCTTCCTCCTACTGCTGAGACCTCTATGTTTGTGGATTTGAGTTCGTAAGCTCTTTTACTTCCTACGAAAACTGGCATCGAATTTAGACATTAAACCGATTGGAATAGCCGTGATGTGTTGTATTGACTAGTAACTCACAGTCACATGGTCTCTTCCTGTTACATACATAAGATCAACTGTTTAGAGAACAATGGGTTTTAATACTGACAGGGAACAAACACCAGTCATGTCTGTGTGGTACGGACTTGCAGGATAAAAACATTTCATAAACAAGTGTTGCTGGCAATAAACAATGTATTGCTGAACAGAAAGATACAGTGTATCCATGATTATAAAGTATATACCTTTTTTATGTTGTGACACTATTAATAGACTGCAGTTCTAGTTTTTGGACTCTACGTTGTCATTCATTTACATTGCCCAATATATTTATATTTTCAATTAGATATATATAGATATATATATATAGATATATATATATATAGATATATATATAGATATATATAGATATATATATAGATATATATATAGATATATATATCTTGTATATTGTTCTCCATATTCCCTTTTTGATTCTGATCAATTACATCTTGATGTAGGGAATAGCATGAGATTTACGTTTTTATTAAAACCTTCTTTCAGTAGCAGCTACAGATTGTAAGAGCATATAAATATAGAAAGAGTTTCTATGAGTCATGATTGTAACTGGAAAAAAAATTGCTTTGGCCTGTGCGTCATTCTAAGTGATGCGAAACTCAGAACAGAATAAATGTCCTTAATGAACAGCAGTAAAACAAATGAGTTTTTACAAATGAAAGGTAAGGTGATATCCTGGAGGTAATGTTCTTTACGGTGGTCCAATTTTTGAATCCTGGAACCGCAACCCACATTTTTACCCAACTCAAACTGCAACTGATTTATCAGAAACCCAATTCAGGTCCCGCTGACCGCCATTAAAAAGTAAGCGCTGTTGCTGCTAACTGGAAGCAACGTAATCAGAAGTGGGTGAATGTTTAAAAAAAGAAAAATATGTAAAGGAGTAAAAGTTGCTATAAATAAGACCCATGACCTGACCTGCTACCCACCAACCTGCATCTATACCTCTGAAAGTCCTACCCACAATCTTCAGGGTACCTGTTGTTTTGCAGGTAACCTGGGGTACCTGCTTTAACCAACAAATTTTAGTTGCATATTGCTAGTATTATCAGCTATTCAGTTACCGTATATACTCGTGTATAAGCCGACCCGTGTATAAGCCGAGGTACCTAATTTTACCTACAAAAACTGGGAAAACTTATTGACTCGCGTATAAGCCTAGACACAACTACAGTCCTGTCTCCCAGCAGCGCACATTCTGCCAAAGCGACCCCCCCAGCGATCAACCGGACTTCTTTGCAAAGCTGATGTTGACAGAGAATTGCCAAACGGATTACTGTGTGCATTGTCCCACTGTCCCACTACCATGTGCAGAGGGTGCTGTTTGATATTGCCATCACTGTTAATCTTTTGTATAACCAACAGAGGGCGCTGTGTGATATTGCAGTCACTGTTATTCTTTCATACAACCAACAGATGGCGCTGTGTGATATTGCAGTCACTGTTAATCTTTCATATAACCAACAGAGGGCGCTGTGTGATATTGCAGTCCCGGTTATTCTTTTATACAACCAACAGATGGCACTGTGTGATATTGCAGTCCCTGTTATTCTTTCATACAACCAACAGATGGCGCTGTGTGATATTGCAGTCACTGTTATTCTTTCATACAACCAACAGATGGCGCTGTGTGATATTGCAGTCCCTGTTATTCTTTCATACAACCAACAGAGGGCGCTGTGTGATATTGCAGTTACTGTTAATCTTTCATATAACCAACAGAGGGCATTGTGGGATATTGCAGTCTCTCCCCAAGTGAACTGTTGGTATAGGAATGATTAAAAGTGACTGCAATCTCAGCTACTCGGGTCGGGTACCGCTGACCCGCGTATAAGCCGAGGTAGACTTTTTCAGCACATTTTGGATGCTGAAAAACTCGGCTTATACGCGGGTATATACGGTACCTGACAAGGATGCATATGGTTTCAGGATCCAACAATAATAAATGTATTTTAGTAGAACTATCCCTCCAGCAGTATTATGTTCACAATTCTACCAATATAAATGGTTGTAAATTAACGGGGAAGTCTGGATGATGTTAGCTGTCTGTACTCTACCCACTAACTAATTCCTTTTGCCTGCACACCAGTTTTTCACATTTGCCACCCCTTTTACATAAAGGTCAGTTTGCTGTTCAGTTTGGCAGCAATAGATAGTTGTATTTGTGTGAATGAACCAGCGCTAAAAGCTCAGGATAGACAAAAATAAAGAAATAGAAAAATAGTAGTATACAGTATAGTATTTCTTAATTCGACAATTGCACCCTTCTGTGCGATTAACTTATATTTCTTAATTCTTTTATTATAAGATATTTATTAAAGGTTTTTACACAATGTTGAGCACATCTCTTTAGAAGCCCATAACATCTATAGAGGGGGAACAACTTTTTTTTCAATGCCAATTACTACTCCTAAACGTCTGTGAGTATAAAATCTGCACACACAGAAGGTGCCATTGTCTCTGAAAAAAACACTGGTTAAAGGGCAAGTTAGTCCTGCAGGTGATGGATAATAGGCACACTGCTTAAGAAATTAGTTAATCGCACAGAAGGGTGCAATTGTCGAATTAAGAAATACTATACTATATACTACTATTTTTCTATTTCTTTATTTTTGTCTACCCTGAGCTTTTAGCGCTGGTTCATTCACACAAATACAATCATTGCCTATCTGGAGGAGAACGGATTATCGGAACCGGCAAAAGGGGGTCAACTACAGAACCTTGGATTTTCCTTTTTTCATGTTCTCATTTCAGCAATAGATAGTTATCAAGGTAGAATGGAAAATTATATTTGATTTAAACAGTTTTCTCTTTCCTTGTAAGAAGATGTTTCAGTGCCTTGAGCCAGAGAGGAATGAGGAGGCAGGACTGGTTTATGTGCGAGAGAAAGGAAAGCTATCCGTTATTGGGTCACATAGCTCTGAGCTCAGGACTCGACCATGCCGTCTTTTTTCTAAAGGATTCTCAGTGGAACTATGCGGGAAGCAAGAAGATACCTCAAAACACAGACAGAAACCTTTCATATTTACATATACTAAGGAAGGAAGCTTACGCTATTCTGCCAAGTCACTTTTTACCCTGACACTTGAGCTAATCTCTGACAATATCCAGTATGTAGACTCCCTGATGGGATTTCCTGACCAGATTGCAGAGAAACTCTTCACTGCTGCAGAAGCCAAGCAGAAATTCTATGCGCCTTGCAGTGGGTTGATGGCCCTGCGCAAATTCACTGAAGCTTATGGAGATCTGGTGTTGCAATCATTATGTCTACGTGGCAGGTAATACATTAATGAACATGAGTTTTGATCTGAGACGTTTGGTGTTTATTCAGTGTCAGTTTAGGTTGATTGTATTATGTTTTTTACAAGTTACAATAGCAAGATAATGTAGTTCAGCAACAATCGAAATGTAAGCTTAAAAACACACCGTTTTCACTTCCAGTACAACCAAATATGTTAGAGGGTTATACATTAATTGCAATGTAAGTTAAATTAAGTGTCAGACCCTTATACTTAAAAGCTAATTAAAAAGCTAATTCCAGTATTCAATAGTTGATCCTTGGTTAAGATTTCAAACAGTCTACCCAGTGTTATAAAAATGGAGCTTAACCAAAACCTTCACCAAAAGAGTATAAATTGCACAAAGATTTTGTTTTGTTGAAACGAAGGAGTTATTTATTAAAGGGCGAGTTGTGTTTTCTCAAAATATTCAAGCTTTTCAAGGGTATTTTCACTAAAAACACCTTTTTGGGGGGAAAAACTCCAATTTGTCGAGATTTATAATACCCAAAGCTGCTAAGAGTCCAAATGTGAAAATACTTCAGCTGAAACCTGTCGAGGTCATGTAGAAGTCAATGGCAAAGGTCCCTTTAACCATTTGAAGATGTTTTTTGCTTTCATGATTTTTGTTTTTTTTTATGCTGGTTTGCTTTCGAAATCGACTTGATAAATTAGAGGTATTCAAGATTTTTTAGCCTATAAACTCGATAAATTTGAGCTATTCGGTTTTTTCCCCGATTTGCATTCAATCAAGTTTTTTACATTTGGATTTTTTTCATAAATAAGCATTCGAATTGTGAGTTTATTCGAGATAGTTAAAACCTCATAAACTCGAACTTTGATAAATAACCACTTTAGTGTAAGTATATTCTAGCCATAAAGCTGTTTGGGTATTTCTGATTTTGAGAATGTGTTAAAATTTAGGTCTAGGTGCTCCAGGCACAAACCTGCAGCAGAAGGAGAATGGTTAATGCAAACTTCTCAGGGTGGTATAGCAACATTACTAGACCAAGAGAATTAAGGATGCTATGTCTGTATTATAAATCATTTTTTGAAATACTATTAATTTAGCAAAAAATAATAAAGGTGTAGTATTACTCTTGAGGTATGTGCAAAGGGTCATCTGCCAAGACTTTCCCAGCTGATCTATTATACCGTAGAAAGTCACTGTGCACTTGCACGTAATATGTGCAATTTTGCTTGAGTTCAGTGTGATAGGTTCAGATCCCAGTTTTAGCAAATTCAGGTTCTGATTGCTGTGCCTCCTTTCCTTGAATAATGGAGCTGAATGTGCACTAAGCATTTACACCTAACAGGGTGTAGAAAACTGACTTTACATTAGGTCTGAACATTTTCCAAGTCGTAAGTATGTAAATAAAAGGCTCAACATAACAGATTATGCATTGTAAACATTGTGCTTTTGTGCAGATACCTTCTGGTCTCTGAGAGATTAGAGGAGATAAAATCTTTCCAATGCCTCCATTCCCTGGATTTATCATGCTGTAAACTGGGGGATGAACACGAGCTGCTGGCACACCTTAGTTCTGATCCAATGAGCAGGTACCACTTCTATTAACTCTTTCTTCACATTCTTTCAGTTTCAAAAAATGGGGTGTATCATATTTTACAATAACTTGTAAACTTTGCCTGGTTGCTAGATCTGATGAAAATGTGATACATAACTAATACTAAGGGGTGGCACTTCCTGTGTGGTTGTTTAAAACATTGTTTCCTTTGTAATTTTACACAGTTGAGAAAGTGTTGTTATTGCCCGAAACATGTAGTGTGAATGCACAATAAATATTTAATTAGCAGTTATTCTGCTCTCAGCTTGTGTTCTCATATCATACACTTGAAATTACTATAGCGGTTGCCATCAGTTTGGTTGTATCCTGATCCATAAGCTGGATTCATCATCATCATCGTCATCATTTATTTATATAGCGCTGTCAAGATACGCAGTCATTTATCCAATCATTTGTTTACATAGGTCAAGTGACGCTACAGCTGACATTCTTAAGTTGGCTAAAAATCTGACATTTACATGAACGACCTTCCCACAAGCCAGGTGATTTGGCCATCCGCATGATAACCTAATAGCATTGGTTTATTCATCCAGCCCATCAATCTGAACAAGCTGCCACTAGTCTCACATCTGCCATGGCCCCATACACTTGCCTAAAATGGGACATTTTCATTTTAAACAGAATAAATGTGTTCTTCAAGGTCTTCTCAAATAATTGTCTATTGAAACTGACCTCCTCTGATGTCATATTACATCAACAGGCCAAATGGCAGAGCTCACCGTCCAGACACTTGTGGCCCCTCAAAGAATCAGTCTGCAATCCTACTAAAATGGCACTTTCTACATCATACTAAAAGTTAGAGTTAAGCCCCTTATTAAAAGTAATACATTTTTAGCATGACGGCAAATAATCCAGCAAGAGCTGCTGTTCATAGTGGTGTCATTAGTGTTTCTATATTTTTTTTAATGAGATTTTGTCTTTGTGCCTTTGCAGCCTGACTGAGTTGTACTTAAAAGATAACTGCTTGTCCAACATTGGAATACAGAAAATGACAGCTTCAGTGCGGGTTTTAGGGAGAGGCTTGGATAAACTTAAAGTGCTGGACCTGTCTTGTAAGTCTCAAGTAACTGTGATTTACTTTCATTGTGTCGTGAACAACACAGGCCCTTGGGCAGAAAGTCTTTGTGAGCAAGGCCAATGAAATACCTGTGTGTGTATATGTGTGTTTGTATATATGTACGTATGTATATTTGTATATATATCTTCTTGGACCGCACCACCTTCCTTTTAGCTACCTTGTAGCTGCCCTTTGCATGGAAATACAATGTATACAAAAATAGAACAAACACCCAGCACCAAGGGTCTTCATGTGAAAAATAATGATATATTGTTACATGGTATGTAAAACCGACATTTTGGTCCCCATTGGGACCTTTTACATACCATGTAACAGTATATCATTATCTTTCACATCAAGACCCTTGGTACTGGCTGTACTGTCTCTCTCACTCACTGTGCACTGTTTTCCCTGAAGAAAGTTCCTGTGAGGAACTGAAACGTCGGATTCAATAAACCTGCTTTGTTTGACACTTTAACTTGACTTTAAATCATTGGAGTGCTGTCGCTTTGCATTTTCTATCCAAATAAAAAGCAATTGGTGATCAGGGGCCCCTGCAAGTATAAAAAAAATTGTCCAAATCCCCCCAAATTTTTTTTAAAAATTGGTGGTCAGGGTGCCCCTACAAGTTAAAAAAGAAAAAGAAAAGAAATTAGTGATCAGGGCCCCCCCTGCAAGTTAAAAAAAAAATGGTGATCAGGGCCCCCCTATAAGTTAAAAAAAACATAGGCGCCAGGGCCCCCCATAAAAGTTTTTTTTTAAAAAAAAAAAACATTGGTGATCAGGGGGCCGACCTGCAAGTAAAAAAAAAAAATGATGGCCTACCCCCCCAAGTTATAAAAAGCCATTGGTATAAAAAAAAAAAATTGCCCAGATCCCCCCAAATGTTTAAAAAAAATTGCCATGCTTCATTTGCTTGATTAGCCGGGCCCCCCTGTCTTCAGCGTGCTGCACAGCTCTGTGCATGAAGCGGTTCTCCTATTAAGATTTCCTGTACCCTCGTGGTCCTTTTAAGAATAAGTCCCGGTAAAGCTGTTCAGGGATTGGATAAGGGGATCCAATCCCAATGCCGATTTGACCAATGAGGTTAACGTTAATTTACTATTTATTATATAAAGCAGTGATCCCCAAGCAGTAGCTCGTGAGCAACATGTTGCTCTCCAACCTCTTGGATGTTGCTCTCCATGTCCTCAAACCAGATGATTATTTTTGAATTCCAGGCTTGAAGGCAAGTTTTGGTTGTATAAAAAACCAGGTGTACTGCCAAACAGAGCCTCAATGTATGTTGATAATCCAAATAGGGGCTACTAAATGGCCAATCACAGCCCTTATTTGGCATCCCAGGAACATTTTTCATGCTAGTGTTGCTCCCCAACTCCTTTTACTTCTGAATGTTGCTCACAGGTTCTAAAGGTTGGAGATCCTTGATATAAAGGCATCAATGTTTCGGTTCTCTGTCTAGAACCTTTATCAAGATGCAAAACCAGAATTCTGACCAGATTTTTCAATTTAAGCATAGCACCAAGAATGAATGGAGTTTATTAAATGAAAGAGAGCGTGTGCTGACTTAATTGGTTAAGTATGATATATATATATATATATATATATATATATATATATATATATATATATATATATAATATATATATATTTATTTATTTATATATATATTTTCAAGATTATTTCTATATGTGATCTTTTTTTTTTTTTTTTTTTTTTGACCAGCTAACCCAGGTATAACAGACAGAGGAGTTTGTTTCCTATTTGGTTTTAAACTGCTTCAATTTTTGGACCTTTCTGATACAAGTATACAGGTGAGATATTACATATACATTTTCCATCTTTTCTTTGCAAACCAGGACCCTGATACTATGCTTCGGGTCCTGGAGATGGCACTTCTGCATTACTTATGAAATTCTATTTGAGATGTTGGTGTGCTAATCAGTGTAAGTATTCTGATATATATATATATATTTTTTTCTGTGTGTGCCTGTAGGATCCCAGTGGAACATTAAAGAAGATTAACACAAAGATTGGCTTAGTTCTCAGCAAGAAATCAATATTTCAATTTGATCATACAAACTGCAGGACTCAGGGATGGGCAGAACAGGTATTTGATAAGTTGCACAATGATTCTTCCTATGATCTAGTTAGTTTAGACCTGATATGTGTAGGCTTGCATTTTGTGAATTAAGGCTTTCTTGCAATCTAATTCCGTATTACAGATTGTTGCAATTGTCTGTATAATATTTTAACTCTTGTTTCAGCTATTGGAGCAATGGGAAAGCTATATCTTATCAGCCATTAAACCAAAGGATACACTGAAATCACGGAATGCAGCACAGCAATTCTGTGAGTACACAATGTGTCACACGTTTCCAATGTGTATCCACAACAGTTCTGCTAAATACACATTTTTTGTAAATATTTGGGTTGCAGGTTATGTAAGGTCATACCATTCTCATTTTACAGTTGTCATTCACTATAATAAATGTTCAGCTTATTCATCTTAAGGAAAGCTCTCTTTGTACAGGTTGCATAGTAACTTATGTTTTCACACTGTGAAATGCGTAAATGGTTGCATAGTATGAACAAAAAGCAGTTTGCCTCACTAAAACAAAATTGAACAGTTGTTCCTAGATAAATAAAATGATGGATTTCCCATATTCCATGTCTTTGTTTCTGGTGCCTGCTCATCCTAAGATGACATGCTGTGCAGGTAGTGGGGAAATAACATAGGGAAAGTATTTACACAGGCTGCATAGAGTATGTATTATTATTTGGGAAAACCTACAGCCGTGCACTGATTCAAGGAAATGACTTGCTGAGTTGTTGTCATTGCTGGAGCTGGCCTTTAATCCCCTGTTCTTTAAACAGATGGAAAAGAAAAAAAGCAAATCCCTTCGGATTCAGGGACATTCACCTTGCCAGCACCAGTGGTAGAAAAACAAAAACATCTGCAGTTTTTCAGGCCAAAGGAACAGAAGGATCCAGATTCTTCTAACTCTGAGAAAAGACAACGGTCAACCAAGAGAACTGGTGCAGATTGTGTGCAAGAAGATTGTAGCATTGCTCCTTCCACTAAGCGCCCACGTGTTACACTTACTTCTTCAGACTGGGACTTGCTAAACAGTTACTGAGCATATTTTGGTGCTTTATTGTATGTGGATATATTACCAAATGAAGCAAGGCTGTTTAGCAAAGGCCATGACCTCACCGTAGCACCTATTTGTGGCTCACTTTGTGCTGCTATTTAATAGAAACATCGTACTTGATTCATTTTGTATTTACTTAAATAATGAAGATTATTTATCTTTTTCACACAAAAAGGTTGTTTTATTTTTTTTTTACATGGGATGGCGCTTCCTTCATTGCATGCTGAGCAAAATTTATGTGGACTCAATGTGAGATTCTGCAGTAAAGTTCAACATTTTCAATCCGTATTATCATAATTAAATGGGATGAATTGAGACCTGTTCTGTCCCGTAGTGTGAGTGGCAAACCCTGAGAGAGTTGTAGTTCATGCGGTTAAGAGCAGTACAGCAGGAAGGGATTAATAAACTGTGTAGGTTAGAGGTTGTTAAAAGAACAGCATTTGGTTACAAAGCAACGTTTCTGTTTACCTTTATAAACAACAGCCAAAGAAAGCCGGATGTTTGCTACATCTTGGCAGTATATGTTTATTTGCGCAAACTGCAATGTTGGTCACATAGAAATGCTATTGTAAGGAAATAATCCAGTATTTATATAACTAAGGAAATATATCTGGATTTAATGTAAAGCTGGGTACACATAATGTCAGGCAATCTGGTTGACATATTCTGCTGTTCATGCCAGGAAATAAACAGACTTTGGAACCCATTTAGCACCAAATGCACGTGTTTATTACAGAAGAAAGGCTCTCCAGCCTTATCCTGACTTTAGTGTGACGGTTGAAATTGGCCAGAATTAGTCCGTTTTGCCATCTAAAATTAGATTGGTTGGATAGCCCAAGCTGAAGGTTAGCTTGGACAGATAATGCCTATTTGCTCCTAAATACTCCTGAATTCCCATCTTGGAAGTCTGTTAGAGCAGATGTGGGGTGAGTGCTTCTTGTTCCAGGTAAACTTGGAACTATGGGGCAGATTTACTAAAGGGCAAAGTTGCCATCACTAGCGGAAATGTGCCAGAAATCCAAACCGCAGGGACGAACTAAAGTGCGAATTTTCCATTACGTTACCCCTTTTGCCAGAGTTTCCTTCAAACAGCTTAGTCCTGGTGAAATGATAAGATGAAGCTACATCCTCCTCAATCTTATATCAGCGACATCATATCCTGTATACCGAAAAGTTGTTTTTATTCTTAAAATGATAAAAGTTGGCATTTTCATATTTTAAAGTGGGATTGTATTTAAAAGTTGACTGTTAAAAATTTTGGTTTTAACATTTTTTTTTAACCATTTGAGGGGCATGCCATATTTGTTTTAGGGTGGGCTTGTGTTTGGGACAATAGAGGATCTCTTTTGCCTTTATTTGTTTCCTTGGACATTTTTAATAATAAGTGGCCACTTCAAGCATTGCTTTTTGATCTCTAATAAAGACATTTATATTACCTATATGTGCCTTCCCTATGCAAATTGACCTAAGAGTGAGTGTACTAACGAAGTTCCGCTAGGCAGAAATGAACGTTAGTGAAATTTCATTATTAGTATGACTAATTTACGCTAGGGAAACTTCACTAGTGTTCAGCTGCCGAGACGCAACTTTGCATTTTAGTGAATTAGCATAGTGGTAGCTAAGTCTTAACAGGTGAAAATTCACCCTTTAGTGAATTTGCCACTATGGCTAAATGACTGATACATATGATTTAATATTGCTGCACCCTTGTAACAAGTTAAGGGGAACCCTGGTTAAATGTTCTGCCTCAAAAGGGGACTTAAAGTGAATAGAGCTGGCCATAGACGCAAAGATCGTACCATCGGACTTCCCCATCTCCTGACCTGCCACTAACCATTCAGATCAAATAAAGTAGTAAAAGAACAGATCAGCCGATGTTCTGCCAGTGACAGCAATCGTACGAAAGTTATGTCTGACAAAGCTGGTGACAGTCTCCCTCTGAAAATCGTACAATCTGCAATACACGCAGAGATATTATCGGCAGCTGACAGAAATCGTTTAACCTGTCCGATCGACCAAACGACCGATCTCAGCCGGATGAAAAATGTCGGGACTCTCCACTCACGGTCCAAAAATCGTACGAAGCCTCTCTATTCGTATGATCAGATTTTTGCGTCTATGGCCAGCTTAAGGCCTAATTCACACTAACAGTGTTTGTTTAATTACTATGCTAAAATAGTGCAGCACCTTCCCTTGCACACACCTCAAGTATAAAGGTGATGTCTACCCTGCACAGCATTTTATTTTGCCAAAAAAACTGTTTTTGGGTGGACATCCTTTTTTTAATGTAGTTAAATCGAAACTGCTGTGTTTCTGATCTATTCGTCATAGTGTAACTATTTTAAAGCAATAAAATGACAGTTACTTTTAGCCACAGCTCCAAAAATTCACAAGTCCCCTGTGGGGTTGAGGCTTTATATTTTCATGTTGCCCAGCTAGCCTCCATCTTCTGTTATCATCTCTATGTGAGCAATGCATTTCCTTTTTGTAGGAAAAATACTTTGCTAAGATCATTGTTGCATAGCAGGAATATCCATCCAGCAATAGTGCCCCTAAGTCTTATTCACACTAACAGTCTGTTATTTTGAATATTTTTTTTATTTATCATTAACAAATGAACTCAAATTTTGTATTTTGTAGCTGATTCTTCTCAAAAGCTGATGTGATCACATAATTCAACAGATGTGGCATATGAACTATATCAAATGTGCAATAAAGTGCTGATATTCATGCAGGTTTAACAAATATATATTTTCTACTTATCACTGCACTCTCTGAACAATATCAAATCCATATTATATAATAGTATAAAAGGTAGATCTACCATGTGTTCTTTGTCACTCAAAAATTTCCTGAAGTGCCCTGAGCTTATATTGTGGCTCAGCAAAGATGGCCATAGAGACCATCGGGTTTCATTGCTTTTCTACTTTCTTAACTAAGGGTATTTTTATATGATGGTACCCCTGGAGAGGCCTCCCCCCCCCCAAATACTGCCCCGTTTGGCCTTACCTGTTCTGAAAAAGCAGGGTTGATTGGCACAATTTTGTGCTGCTTAAAGGAAAAGTAACATCAAAAAATGAAAGTGTTTTAAAGTAGTAAAAATATAATGCTGTGTGGCCGTGCACTGGTAAAACTGCTGTGTTTGCTTCAGAAACACTACTTTGTTATATAAATAAGCTGCTGTGTAGCAATGGGGGCAGCCATTCAACGGAGAAAAGGCTCAGTGTTTGTGAAGCAAACAGATCAGTTTTACCAGTGCAGTGCAACAGTACATGATATTTCCATTACTTTAAAAACAATGTAATTTTTATTTATTTTTTTTTTAATCACACACCTGGAGCCAATCCAGACCAGGCTTCAGCTGCACTTGTTCTATGAAGAAGATATTAGGCAGAGCATGGTGTTCTCTGCCAACCCCACTACACCAGCAGGTAAGGCAAATGAGAGGTACAGTGATTCAGAAGGGGGGGGGAGGGCTGTTTAACGTCTAAAAATGCTCACACAAAACAAAACTGTCTCCACCTGTACGTTGCTTTTGTAATGCCAGAAGATTGATAGGTGGCTTTGCTGGGTGTATGTGATGGGCAAATATCAGGTGAGTGGGTGTAAAGAATCCTAAAGAATCGAATGTAATGATGAACGATAAAGAATTTTATCGATTGGGGAGTTTAAAGTGTGCCTGACTCCTCTCAACTTGATGCCATGTTCCTAACACTGTCCTTATTCTAGTCCCTACCGCTAAGCCGGTCTTTGCGCATTGCTGGCTTCACCACCCAGACTGGCTGTGGGATTTGGTTTGGTCAGGATTGGGGTTGGGATGGATGTCCCTAATACTAACCTAACACTGTCCCTATTCTTAGTCAGTACAGGATGGCACAGTCACACACCCAGTCAATACACCACAGCATGAGGACCACCAGATTGACCTCCCGTTACATGGCATCACATTGCATGCAGGAGGGTGATCCTACATCTAACCCACATCTATATATAGCGTCTGATTTGTATTTATACCCCTCAATTGCTTGAGACTTTTTATAACATTGGCAATTTAAGTGCACAGTGTTGTGCAATATCATCCCTGCAACTTCCTTGCTTTCTAAGGCGATATCGGGTTTATCCGAACATTCAGCCCTAAGACCAAACAATCAGATTGCATTGAAGAGAATGGGTCATAGGACTGCATTAAATAGCGGATGCAGTCCTCGATCACAGGAAAAAAATCAAACCTGCCGGATCGATAGCCTGAATTTTGGCCTGATATCGATCGTGGGGACCCGTTGGAAGCCCCGACACAGGGGCAGATAAGCTGCCGAATCGGTCTAAAGGATCAATATTGGCAGCTTTAATTTGCCTGTGTATGGCCACCATAACTCAAAGCAGAAATTAGCCTATTTCCCTCTTTGTTGCAGAATTTACCAACATGCAAATATGCAAATGTTGGGTAAATTCCAGTAAATTTTAAAATTATTAAAATAGAATTATGTTTTCTTTTATTAGGCAATTTTTTGTTTTGGGGTTGACTTTTAAATTGTAGCTGTTTGCTGGGGCCATTAACACCAGATACAGAAAGTGGAACAATTCTTGGGTTAGAGTTTTCTTTTATGTTATTAATATTACCATCTTTCTGTTCAGACCTTTAACTATTCTTCATCTGCCATTTAAACCACAGACTACTTGCTAAAGTAAGTGAAACCAGGTAGCAGTTTAAATTTCAAAGTGAGGCACTGCAAAATAAAGTTAAAAAAGAAAACAATAAAATCAAAGATACATTGACAGCTGTTTTAAGCACATGAGGCTTTTTGTACACCCAACGGCCTGTCACCATAAGTGCTATAAGTGCATTATGCTCAATTATTGGAGATGACATTTGTATTAAACCTTTTCACACTGCAAATGTGAAAATCCCACCTGACCCCAAATCTTACTCCTTTTCTTGCAATCCTGATGCTGGAGCTTTACTATGGACATAGTGGATGTAGGGAGGGGCTACCTCTCAAATAAAAGTGATTGGTTTAAGATGATTCACATATACTTTTAAAATCTCTGTCCTCTTCGTGCAACCTAATGACCACCTACACCCTTGACTATAACACATAAGGTTGACACTTTAGGTTAAAAGGCCTTAGAACAAAGATGACCCTTTTGGATCTGCAGTTGTTGATGACTACTGCTGCCAGTACTGATGACTGAGAATGCTGGGAAATGCTGATGAGACGATTTTGGCACTCATACATAAAATGAGAAATTAAATAATTATTCACTATATAAATGCAAGAGACTCTGCTTATAGTAAGCCTGCATATAATATTATGTACAAAGAAACAAGTATAAAAAAAGATATATAAGTAGGGTATGCCACTGATCTCAGCTTTCACTTGTGACAGACATACTCATCAGACCAGTCTGTGCAGTCTTGGACTCCATTCTGGCACAGACTTATGGGGATACAGTTGCAGTACTGGGAAAGAACAGGAGTGCAAGTCCACCATTGAGACCCACAGGCAGGGCAGGATGCATCTAAAGTGGTAGGATAGAGAGCAGAGTTTGAACTGAGGTATTGGTCTCATGTAATCTGTGGAACTAAAATCCTTGACAAATGCCACCACTCATTCTACCCTGCCATGTGCACTTTCAGGGCAAGGCCAGATGTGGCGTTTTTGCAGCATTTTTTTTAAAAAAGAACAGCCAGACTTAAATACGCATAAACTGCGCTACCACTGAAACTGATGGAAAACGCACTATAGCAATTAACACAGGGCGCTTGCAAGCTGAAATCCG
This sequence comes from Xenopus petersii, assembly GCA_038501925.1. Lineage (NCBI taxonomy): Eukaryota > Metazoa > Chordata > Amphibia > Anura > Pipidae > Xenopus > Xenopus petersii. The sequence continues at coordinate 95,705,346 of CM076678.1, forward strand.
CCACTGGATGCCAGTATTGGCGTTTTTTAGCAGAAACGCCAATACGTCAAGAAACTACCAAATCAATAGACTCTATGGGATCTGCACGTTTGAAACCACAATTTACGTAAATATGCAGCGTATTTTAAATATGGCGTCCAAATTCAGAACAATGAGAAGTGCATGTTGGGAAAAGAATCCTACACGCTGAAAAACGCATGTTGACAGTTGCATGTGGTTTCAGTGGTGTATTTACGCCTGGCTGTTCTTTTTTAAAAACCCAATGTAAAAACGCTGCAAAAACGCCCCGTCTGGCCTTGCCCTTATATATACAACAGATGTATTACTTGAAACCTTACGCAGGACTTCAGAGCTCACACTATGTAAAAAGCTTGTGGCTATTGTACAATACAGTATATTGATTAGTATCTTAGATTGCTTTAGTCAAGATTCCTCTTGTAAAAGTACATGTGATTTACTAGTGCCATTTAACTGATATGGTATTCAAAGGGCTAGCTCTGGCCTTACAGAACTATTCAAAGACTCTGTAATTCCAAAACTCCTTTTCAGTGAACACTAAGGAGACTTTCCATGTTCATTATATTTTGTCTATATGCTTTTGAGCTTTTCTTTGCTTCCACAGAAAATGAACAGAAAAAAACATGGACTTACGTGATTGTGACTCATCTGAACAATCTCCACAATTATTTATGTTATTGCACTTAAGATTGCTATAAATCCAGTTAGTTGGATTTCCACAGCGGAAGATTAAGTATCCAGGTAGATTTTTAGGTAAGTTACCTGTGGAGACAGAATAATACCAGAGAATAAGAATATCCTATTCAGACAACAGCTGGACTAAGTGTTCTAGAGTGAGTGCAAATGAGAGGCTTTTATAATGTCATTAGAGTAATGTGACAGTTTTCCCAATATAAATATATATATATGTATATTTATCTGGACTAAGAATGGTTGTATGAAAATTTGATGAATTTGTATAGCAAGCTGCTGGCAGTCTGGTAGGTTAGGAACTCATACTGGGGATGAGGGTTATTGCCTGTCATGTCTGCAAAAACCTGAATGCAGTCCATTTGTTTGGTACAGTGACGTCCACAGTTTAGACTTGCCTACTTTAGCTCAGTCAGTGGAGGCATAGTTACAGCAGCTATCAACAAGGAAAGAGAATACGTAGAGTGAGACAAAGCCAAAATCTGATTAAAGGAATTGTTCAGCTGCCGTGCTCTGCTACCTTCTCTGCGTGTGTGCAAGCGCACAGTGTTCTTCAGGCCCCAGGCCCTTCTTCAGGCCATTCACGCCAAGAAGAGAAACCACAGGGTGTGGATCTGGGCTGGCAGGGCCCACAAGAGTGGGGGGGGGGCACCAGGTTTTTTCCCGGTGTCCTGCCAGCCCAGTCTGACCCTGCGCATGGGTCATATCTGTTGCTTTTACAGTATATCTGAGCTGAATGCTAAGGATCAATTGCAAACTCACTGAACAGTTATGTCCCATGGCCCCCCTTCAAGTTGATCACTCCAGCCTTTATACATTACATTTTTGCCTAACTAACTATATTAGAAACATTTTTTATTTTGCACATCCTATTTATTTACACAGTTTTTATTTTCACACTGAACTGTTCCTTTAAAGGCAGGGAGCACCAGGGCGACAGGAAAGCCCAGACTGTGGGTAGTGGTAGTTCCCATTGCAAGCCAAGTCTGCGGCTTGAACTCCACACTGAAGATTTCCTTGCAGGGGAGCACAGTCCAGTCTAATTATACCATTGGCGGGGTGCCTACCAAACTGGCAGACATCCCATGCCCTCATAGCTTTTGTGCAATGCAAAAATGTTTGTAATATCCCATTGTGGTTTCTTCACAAAATTAATATGTCCCCTGCATAGTGTTGGGGTATGAGAGGCCCAAAGCACCAGGTCTTGAATTGAAATCCACCAAAGGATACAAGATATATGTGACAGACTACAAGATACTAATGGGTACGTGTGTGTGTGTATATATATATATATATATATATATATATATATATATATATATACAGTAACTAAACTGTGGATTCAGATCCACAAAGCATGATTTCAATTCAGACTATCTTTGAAAAGTGAAGGGTCCAGCTATATATGCGCTTATATACTATATTATAATACTTGACTTACTGCATATAGAGGAAGCCTCGTCTTCCCCATTACCACAATCACTGGCTGAGTTACAGACTTGGGAAGGCAACAGGCATGTTATTCTGTCATCACAAAGGAATCCAGTGTAGTTATTTGATGTTACACATAAGCGACTCTCTGAGAAAAGAGATGGGGAGCTTTTGTCAGTATTACATTATTATTGTAGTAGAGTGAACATTTCTACATATACAAAACAACTATGGGTAGGTGGCTTACAATGACAGCACAGGTGCTGAACCAGTCTCACAGTCTCTATTCACTGCCTCGTCATTCACACAATAGGCAAATAATTACCGGACTCCTGTACATTTACAGTATGTAAGGAAATATTATAATGTGTCATTTAACACTACAAATTAAAGGAGTTGTTCACCTTTAAATTAACTTTTAGTATGATGTAGAGAGTGATATTCTGAGACAATTTGCAATTGGTATTCATTTTTCTTATTTGTTTTCGAGTTATTTAGCATTTTATTCAGCAGCTCTCCAGTTTACAGTTTCAGCAATCTGGTTGCTAGGGTTCAAAGTACCCTAGCAACCATACATTGATTTGAATAAGAGACTGGAATATGAATAGGAGAGGGCCTGAATACAAAGATGAGTAATAAAAAGTAGCAATAACAATACATTTGTAGCCTTACAGAGCATTTGTTTTTTTTAGATAGGGTCAATGACTCCATCAATGACTTAAAAACTGGACAGAGTCAGAAGAAGAAGGCAAATAATTCAAAAACTATAAAAAGAAAAAATGGAAACTATTTGAAAAGTTGCCTATAATTAGCCATTTTATAACATACTAAAAGTGGACTTAAAGGTGATCCACCCCTTTAATTTCTCATTATTCCCTATCCATTATAAAGGGTGTTCTGTATTGTTACCTGGGGTTTTTGATGGGAGGGCGAGCACAACTGCAAGAGCAATTGCCAATGCGATTCCCAGCAGCAGAAGCAGAACTCCCACAGTAATAAATACACATCGGCGAGTGCAGCAAGACCATTTGGAGCAGCAATCTGTGGAACCGAATTAAGAAACAGCTTTCTTTACACCTGTTCTTTGGTTTGTTCCCAAGGAATTCTTTTCAGCAACGCTATTCATTCTGTCAGTTATACATCAGATAGAGGGCCATGTCCCAAATGTAGATAATATTTAGAGAACGTATCTAACTTTATCACTCAGAGGTATTTCACAATAGATAAAGGGAAACTTTGTTTCATCCAGTGAATGCACACAAGTCTTTTATTATATCTTGAAGTTAAAATGCTAGAAATCTCTGTAGGTCACATTGTAAAGTGGCCAGTATAGATGCCTGGAAAATTAATGTCTTCTACAAAGCAATGAAAAAAAAATGTCCTGTGCCACAATTCTACTGTTGTTTGCTTTCCCTTACCACTCTATATGTCAGCATTACCCCATAGGCAGGATTCATCTCTCAACTTCACACTTGAAAATCCCTGCCCAAAATAAACTCCTAAGGCTGAGGCAAAGAATCTATGTAATTTAACCCTAAAGCAGAAGTGGAGGAAATATGCAGAAAAGAAAACGACAATTATAGTTACAGAGGAATTAATGGGTTGCGGCTTTTTGTTTGAATATTTATGTTTGTTCCTAATGATTGGATACCAGCGAAACCAGACAAGGAGAATTGCATTCTCTGCAGTGGAGAGTCTGAACACATTACAGCAATACAAAAAGCAACTTATATTATTTATCATATATCTTTTATCATTTGCAATTAATTTGCTAGCATGCCATTGAGCCAGGGGTAGTGCTTGGGTTATTTGCTGAGGATAACCACCACATGTCTATCATATATAATCAGTTTTCATTTCACACATCCTTGTCAGAGTACTACTGATGTGAATGACACTCTACTCTTGACGTATACTGTATATAACTAACTTTTTTTTGCTTATTTCCCCCCACCATTTCCCCTTTTCTGAATTATGGCACACACACTGTTTAACTCTTTTGCCACCAGTGCCACCATCAGAAACTTTTAGGGCTTTATATGTAGGAAATATTGGGACCCCTGTTACTTACTGAGCAGTACTAAATTATGCCTTTGAGGGGTGGAGGTTTACAATGATAATAGGTCTTAATTTTTTTGTGTCCTCTCTGTGCCACTGGTATGTACCCTGGCTGCATGACATTAAGCTGAGCAGGGATGCTGATCAGAAATTAAAGGCCCCAGGGACATTGGTGAAGTGGGTGATGACATAGAACATCATAGGGAAAATAAAGCATGAGTAAAATAATGAAAACATTACAATGCAAAGGGAAATAAACATTGAAGGTATATTGACTTTATAAAAATGTTACCTTTTTCTTGATTTGAGAGCATTGTAACTGTGGAACCAGCATCGAAGCTTCGCCTCTATAAAAGGAGGCAACAGAAGGAACATTTATATACAATAAGTTTTATGGTGAATTGCAATGTGTGGAGTGAAAACAGACTGAGAAAAGGTGTGACTGGGAGAAAATGAAGAATAATGAGGAATAGTAATAGGAGAATGAATAGTGTAAAAGTGATGGACAAGAGTGTGTGAGAGCAGGCAGTGATGGGAGATTAAATGAATAAGGTATTGTGTGATGGGGAAGTGTGTGAGGACAAGTAGTGAGGAGCGGGAAAAGCTGATTAAAGCAAACAGTGTGTGTGTGTGTGTACTGTCAAATTGAGGAGTGGATGTATAAGGGAAGATAGTTAATGGTGGAGTTAATAGATGAGAAATCATGGCTGAGTCATTGTTAAAGGAACAGTAACACCAAAAAATTAAAGTGTTTAAAAGTAATGAAAATATCATGTTGTGTTGCCCTGCACTGGTAAAAACTGATCTGTTTGCTTCACAAACACTACTATAGTTCATATAAACGAGCTGCTGAGTAGAAATGTCTCATAGAAATTGATCAAATATCTACTGCACCTCTAACATAGACCTCTGCAGTTTAACAAAGCTAACTATATTTGAAATGTATAGGGCAAAATTTACTAATGTCCGAAACGCAAGTAGTACAACACCCAGGGGCAAAAGTGCCACTTTAGTGCTCAATTACTCAGCACTAACAGTTGCACTCTGCACATCATGCCAGATTAAAAATCCATTCCTTACTTGCTCTGGAATGGCATCGGTAGCAAAAAAAATGGCATTTATTAGCCTATATTTAGTGTCAATTAATAAGGGTTGCAAAGCTTGTACTAGGTCAACTTTCAGATGTAGGATGTAGGTGATTGTTAATTGCTAAATGCTAATTGGCATGTTACTGATGAGTTACTGTACCTGGGGTTTCCACATTTATTATATAACCCCGTTGTCTAAACCAGAATTTAAAATAAACAACTCAAGCCTGGGATATCCATTGTGCCATTGGCTGTGATACTATTAATGTACAGTACAAATTTCAATCACAGTTAATTACATCAAATATCGACTTTGCTGTGTTGATTATATATAGTTATTAAAGTGTGCATATTTCACACCAAGGGCACATCTTGATGTTTTGCTGCTCAGGCAGCTCCTCTCACCTCCCCTGCATACAGAGAGGAGTGCACATGCCACTACCCTAAAATTATGGAATTTCTACTTCTAAACTAACCAGGGGTGACTTTTTACTGATACGATGCCATCTGAGGCAAAGTTCTTTTCTTGCTGCTTCATGACAAATGCTGCCCTGACACTGTCATTCAATTTCAATATGGAATCTCACCTTTGGCTGTGTCCGGTTCATATTTCTGGGTGTTCAAACCTCCTTTTTATTCCAAAGTATATACTGTAAGTTAGGTTAGAAGTCTGGCTCTGAGAGTAGGTAAGAAGTTTCTAACCTCACCTTCACGTTGCCTGGTTACAAGAGAAACATCCACAGGAGGGTGCTGAAACCAATAGTTGCTAATGTACGCAGTCACCTTATAAGATTTGCATTCAGTGTGAAAGTTCTGTGCTAATTAAAAGTGCAGTTTTTAAGGGGGCTATTTATCAGAATCCGAATTTATTGGATTTTTTAAAATAAAAAAGTCCAACCAAACTAGAATCATTGACCTTATTTATTATTTAAAAAGCACAATTTCATCGGATCAGGGAAAAACTCAATAAAATCAAGTGAAAAGCAGAATTTTTTCCCGAATCGCTCTAGTTTTTGGGAAAAAGCCAGAATTTTCCAGACTTTTGCCAGAAATAGTTGGATTTTCAGGCTAATACCAGCGCAGACCACAGAAACTTCCAAATAGGGACCTCTTTCATTGACTTATATACAACCTCAGCAGATCTGAGATGCTGGATTTTTGGATTTGACTTTTTGCAGCCTCAAAGTATAATAAATCTCTAACAATTCAGTTTTTTTCCCCACAAAAATAGATTTTCTAGTAAAAAAAGCTCACATTTTTTAGCATTCATATTGGTAATTATACTGACAAGTTGTGTATATTCTAAATATGCAGTCATTATCAATCCAGACTGTGCTGCTTGTAAATATTATTTGTTTTTCATTTAAAATTGTAATTGTAAAAATTGAAGATAAAGTATATTCATACATTACATGAAATTGTTATTTAAGGCTTCCTGTGTTAACTAGCCTTCGGACTATCAGAAGCAGTTGCTTGGTTATGCTGCTTTCAACTGACTTTATGTGGGCAAGCAAAGCGTCAGTGATTTTGGTCAGAAAAGACCAAGACAGGGCTAAAACCTAGAGCTATCACTGAAAGCCAGTGCCAAAATCACTGAATTATTATGCACACCAATATAGCGCTTTTGGTTAAAGTTCTAGGCACTAGGTATTAACTTAGCTCTGCCTGTACCTAAAAAAACCCCAAAAAACAACCAACTATAACTATAGGGAAGTACATGATAGTGATGGCATCATATTGGTGGGCTTATCTTATCTGCAGGGTTTGGGTATCTTTTCAACTAGAAGAAAAATCAGGCAAATAACCAGTTTCAGTCTACAAAAAACTGGATCGTAGGAGAAAATTTAGCAGGACTCTGATCCCAGACACAAGGCAAAGTAACATTGGAGAGGCTTAAAGGGTTTGTTCTCTTATAAAATAACTTTTATTATGCTATTGAGCATGATATTCTGAGACAATTTGCAATTGGTTTTCATTTTTTATTATTTGTGGTTTATGAGTTATTCAACTTTTTATTCAGCAGCTCTCCAGTTTGTAATTTCAGTAATCTGGTTGCTAAGGTCCAAATTCCCCTAGCAACTATGCATTGATTTGAATAAGAGACTGGAATATGAATAGGAGAGGCCTGAATTGAAAAATGAGTAATATAAAATAGCAATAACAATACATTTGTAACCTTACAGAACATTTGTTTTTTTAGATGGGGCCAGTGACCCCCATATGAAAGCTACAAATGGTCAGAATAATAACGCAAATTAAAAAACTGTAAAACATAAATGATGATGACCAATTGAAATGTTGCTTAGAATTGGCCATTCTATAACAAAGTTAACCACCCCTTTAAGAACAAAAAATCGAATGGCCCAGTCAAGGCTCTGATTTTAATCCAACTGGGAATCTTTAGCATTATTGAAAGCAGCAACATGGTGAAAATCTGCTTGGAAGAAGGAGACAAAATCATTTCCAGAGTGCAAAGCTGGTGTGTACTTACTCCAAATAACTTGCAGCTGTAAATACCAAAGGTTGTTGTGCTAAGTATTGACTTTGGGGATTGAAGACTTATGCAACTAACATCTCTTTTTTTTTTTTATGAACTTTTGTGTCACAATACAAAAGTTTTCCAAAATTAATAATTTGCTCATTAGCAGTCTATTAAGCATAAGAGACGTAATAAAATCGTATACTTTAAGTAAGTTACTTTTTATTTCTTCGTTTATATATCAGCACCATCAGAATGTGTATGTGTGTGTGTGTGTGTATATATATATATATAAATAAAATTTTGTAATTTTTTAAGAAGTCTCAAATACAGAATATCTTACCAGTTATTTTGATACATTTGATATATATGCATGTAATATATACAAAAAAACCCAGTAATATATGAAAAAAACAGTAAATTAAACATAGTACAATCAACCTATGTTATTGTGTCATTCTTAACAAGCATTGTAGGATGTGTATTGTGTTATTAGGAACTATGTTTATGTAGGAAACTGTAGCACCTAGTGCGGGGGGCAAGAAGAGGAAACCTTGGGGGAAACACTTACACGTCGTCTTCCAGGTCCAGCCATGGAACCCAAAGTCCCCTTTTCTTCCAAGGTAGGAGACACACGTTTGAAGCCAGAATTGACAATCATTGGCTAGCTAAATAAGGGGTACAATAGGGTACTACAATTACGGTAGGTACCTGCTGCTACAAAAGCAGTAGTTTGAATTCTGAGCAAACTTGCTGTTATTTCAACTACAACTAAAGGCTAAATGGAAATTTTGAAGAAGACACTACTCAACAATCCTTAAGACTGACAAGGAACCCACTTCATTCTCATTCACCTTGTGCATGGTAGCTATCTAGAGTGTACTACACTTTACCTTCTTGACTTTAGAACACTGCGGGACCCATTTACTTAGCTCAAGTGAAGGAATAGAAGAAAAAAAACTACTGAAGCTACCGAAGTCAATGTTAGCCTATGGGGAAGGTGCTAGCTTTTTTTGGTCGAAGAAAAATCGTTCAATCGATGGATTAAAATCCTTCGAATCGAACGATTTGAAGGATTTAATCGTTCGATTGAACAAAGGTAAATCCTTCGACTTCGATATTCGAAGTCGAAGGATTTCAATACGGCAGTCGAATATCGAGGGTTAATTAACCCTCGATATTCGACCTTAAGTAAATTTGCCCCAAATTATTTCAAAGTATAAAATCGTTTGCACATTACCACCCTAATTCTTTTCAGAGTTCAAATTATTTTTGTTGAATAAACGAATACTAACATTGAGATCCAGAAGACAAATAAAAGAGAATGATGTCAGTAAACCAACATTTTAGAGTAACATTTTAATATGGAAAAAACAGCAGTATACATCAGTCACCTTGTAAAGAATAAACCTTCAAACTCATTAACCCAAATTTGTGCTCGAGAACATACCTGGCTGTGATGGATGCTACTGCTGACCAAATGGCCGGCCTAAGCTTTTCATATGCATTACTTTTTTAAAGCAGTGTCCGTTATTTCCTCCATAACCAACACCTAAAAAAAAACTAACATATTATGGACGTAGTGGATGTTTCTGGCTGATTAAAAGCTTTACTATTTTTACCTAGCAGGCTTTCTTATTGTACAGATAATATCTGTTTTTCCTTGCAAAGCTACTGCAGCAGTGGCAACCTTAAGTGATGAGTTATCCATACACCTAATCCTTCCCAATTATAAGTAAGTTGGATTTAAACAAAAAATATATTTATATCTTACTCTGTCATAAGATTCCCCCTAACAAATATTGTAAAAGATTTAAAAATTAGGGAAGGAATTAAAGCCAATAAATATGCTAAATGCCTTTAATAAGGCAAAATCTTTCCTACCACCAAAACAATCTGCATCATAAGAACCACAGCTCCAGCAACAATCCCAGAATTAAAAAAGATTTCCACTTCTCAAAGGATTAAAAAGATGACAGTACCATCAGCTGATTCAATTGTTTGAAACGACATTCCTGTGCTGCATTTGGCTGCAGGTGACAGTATGACAGAGCCAACAGCAGCTGGTGGCCAGGATTATATAGCTGACTGTGTTAGCTCCACCTTTGTTGGTATAGGTCCTGCATCTTCACTTTCTTCGAGTTTTCCATGAACAACAACAAGAGTTGCAGGGGGATATCTGTGCAATTTCTGCTCATTCATGTATTCCAGGTCTCCATAGATACTCAGCTTCTACAGAACAAAAATATCTCAACATTAATGCATACAAAGCAAAAGGGATCATCTGTTCTACAAGGGACGCTTGACTAAAAAAAAAAAAAAAAGACCTAAAAACCATGTGTAATGTTTAGTATGGTGTATGAATGAGCATTTTTCTAAATTATCTAAATCTATGATCAAAGTACCACTCACCAAGGTGATAGCTTAAGTATCTTTATTGTGTGGAATAAAAGTGACAAATTATATGCCTAGTAAATAGCCAGTTAATATAACCGTGACATCCTACAGCATCATTGTGCATAGAATGCGTACGTGTGAATAGGTTGTATAGTGGAAATTTGAATGGAGCCGCACACAGGCACTTTTATGAAATGTGGGAGCTTACCCCATTTATTACTCCAACATTAATCATCCTGATGAAGGTAGAGTTGCACCTCCCTCCCACAAACATTGGTACTTTGGTGGATTAAAACATGGAGTAAGCTCCCCAACTGCATAAAAGGGTGTGTGTTGCTCCTTCAAATTTCCATTGTACTATAAGGACATAGCCGGCCAAACGGAAAGCCTGCACCACTGGTTGATTGGGTGTGCGGTGAATCAACTCCATTCATCATGAATATGTTGCATGTCATGGATGTGTGTGTATATGGAAAGTGTTACACATCTTCTATGTGTTCCAGGATATATGTGTGTGCCCTTGTGAGTTATGTCGTCCCTACCCATTTGTTACTGTAAAAGGCAAGAGAGTATGTTAAAGGAGTCAGCTGTAATATCGATATGAAGTGTGAGTGAATGAGATCAGTGTGCATACATAAAGTATGATAAAAATACAGGCCTATCATTTCCCTATGTATAGGATCCTACAGTAGGCTTTGAGTAAACAGTGGTTTACTTTATAGTCTAGTTATATATAGTTATAGTCTATTTTATGCTTGTAATTTTTTAAGGCAATATCTCCTACCCTAGATTCACATAGCAACAAAAAAGTCAAGATCCCTGTATTCATGAAGACATTTTTGATTGGCTGGCTGAACACCAGAAACTGTTACCTACCCCACAGAGAATACACAAACATATTATTGAAATTATTTCAGATACAGTTAGCTTACTTCAGAGGGGGTGTACTGGTCCGAAGCTGTAGCGACTGTAGCACAACAAATCCATAGAAGAACCAAAACTGACAGGACCAGAGTCGCAGAAAGAAGCCAATTAGAATTCCTTATGAAGAAGAAATATATTGCATTTAAAGTAGGAAAAATGATAATACTAGTCAATGTATCAGTTTCTATTGCAGCGTAGAATATAAGCATACATTTACTCCAGCCAAGACTATGATTTGCTCATAGTTCTAATAAACAGCTGGTTTCCACTACATTGTTATAAAAAAAAAAAAGTCAGAACCAGAGGTACAGAGGAAAGATTTTAGGGTAGATGCAATCTATATAGTAAGAGCTGTGCACAGGTCCACCATCCTTTAGCCACACCCTCCTGACGCGTTTTGCGCTATTGGGTGCTTCATCAGCTCCTCTGAAGTGCCCAATAGCGTGAAACGCGTCAGGAGGGTGTGGCTAGCACAAGGTAGGCAGACTGGGGGGAAGTCTGCACTGTGGTGTGTTTGTAAAATGTGTTAATATGCAATTTTGCTGTGGTTCAAATTCACAAATATATGTTTTAAGTGAGAAGCTGTGCATGTTGTTAATTAATGTACAGAGGGAAGGGACAAAGAAAAACAGATTTTAATTATAAAATCACAAAAATGTGTAATGTATGTCAAAAAGCTTCTCTGATTGGTATTTTCTTTCATTATTTTCAAAAATATATCCCCAATGTCACCAAATTCAGCCAAAATCTTGATTTGATGCATCTCTAATTTTTTTTTTTGCACATGAGCTTTCTAATTTTAAATAAAGGATACTTTATAGAGCACTTAAAAGTTGCAGAGTCCCTTTCCCAATACTTTGAGGGTAGCCCTACCCCAAACTATTAGGTGATTCTGCTAATCATAATAATGCTATAAGAACGGGTTTGCAATAAGTCACATATGCAGCTCTTTAAACGAAAGGAACCATCCTTTAATTGGAATAAAGAGTGAAGAGAGAAGCACTCCGACACACTCCAAATCCCTGTGTAACCTAAAACACGTCAGCTAAATAAACTACCACTTAGCAGTATATACTGAGTTGGAGTGCTCCTCTCTTGATTTCTTAAATTACTAAGGAGTTGGGGGCAGCTGGAGCCATCAGAGAATTGAACATCTGCATGGTTGCTGCACCACACAGCTCAGATTTAAGTGTGTAGAAGTAACCATCCCTTGTATTTTCTAAAGAAGCAGAATTATACAATGGTGGAACTTAAAAGTAAACCTACGCAGAGAAGCACTTTAAAAAGTTGTTGCCTTCATCAAGATTAAGTGAGTCAGATCGCAGGTCCCAAGTCCTTTCTTCTCGATACTGCCCTGCAGATTCATCAGGCACAGGATCTACTGCACAGAAGGAAAACAAACAATAGGATTTGGATTTTCCTCTTTTGCTTCTTTTTTGTACTGTAACAGCAAAGGAAATACTTACATGACATTTTGTCTAGAAAGTGTTCTGCAGGTTGTGCGTTTTTTGGAAGAAACTGTGGATCATGCTGGAATTCAGATTCAGACTAAATAAATAGAGGGGAAATATAATGAGAATTTAATCACAGTTCATAGGATGTGTTAGGGATAATCTTAGCTCATATCTAGATTGCAGATATAGGAAAATATAGGAGTATCAGTCACTCAGCTATAGTTACAATATATATGACAACTAATTTTTCTTAACCCTATATCTTTTCCTTCTTGAACTTAAAGCTGAACTTTCAGGTGCATCTGGCAGAGCAAATAGACAAATTATAACCCTAACATGCCTTTAGGCTAAGCTCCATTTGTCACTGCTCCTGGACCCCCTAGAGGCAGTTTAACAGTTGGGGGACCTCTGACCTATGTTATTCAGAAGTAATTCTAAACACTGTGAAATAAACAAATTATGCAACAGACATTTTCCTTGTCTGTAAAACCTGACTGAAGCATAAAGCTGGCTACACACACATTATTTATATGCGTTTCCGACTGAAATGTATGATTACTTTAAGTGTAAACGTAAAATAATGTCAAATGTGCACCCACTAATAAAACAGGAGACCCCACATTCATGTCAAACACTATATTAACACTGTACAATGGGCTCAGAACACTTAAATATGGTTTCCTATATTTTAAAAGTTACAGTGTACAGTCTGCATATTCTACCATTATAGAGGGCTACACACCTGGACAACAATAATCCTCCCATTATCTGCCTGAACATAAAAGGTCCATGAGGGGTTAATAAAGTTTTGTGCAGAATCCAGCATGTCTCTCCAGAAAGCTCCCACAAAAACAAGAGGAAAGAGGATGTGAATCCGAGGAGCTAAATCTGCAAGCTGCAAAATAAGTACAAAAATTCTTATCTTTCAGACAACACAACATTTTCTACATATGTGTGTTTGTGGTGTGTAGCTCCAAAACTAAGGTTAAAAACACCAGTTGCTTGTATTCAACCCTTTAAAAACTTAGAGAACAGTGGGAATTGCCATTTGAAATTGTATTGTATCTTAAATGTGTTACTATTAACTCCCTAACAAATCACATATGTATAGGCTTTTTTTTTTATTACCAATGGTCTTATAAGTGATCCTTACAGTAAAAATACCAGTAAAATTTCCTTTACACCAATCACAGTGCATTTTCTGTTGAATATGTGAAACCTGGCATATAATTCAGCCACAGGTCCAAAAATATCTAGAGTAGCAAAAAAGTATTCAACCCATATATCACCTTAAAGTGGCTAGTCTTTAAGGTGCATCAAGAAAAATAAATAGACATACTTCTATAATGTTACACAAACCGATGTTCAGGCTGAGCCCCCCAGGTACTTTTCCTAAGTCCCACAGCTGCCACAGAGCCAGCATCACAGTGTGGGAAGCACTGCGTCTAAACACACACAAACCTCTTCCTGGCGCTTTACTGAAAAAGGCATTTGACTTTGGCAGCCCAAGTTGCAAGCATATTGCTCAGTGGATTGTGGATAAGCTTCCAAGCAAGCTGTAGCATAAAAACAAGACAACAATAATATTAGTAATAAGCTACAATATATTTGACAGCACCCAGGCATGAAGAGTGCACCACAGCTGGAACTTTATATATATATATATATATATATATATATATATATATATATATATATATATATATATATATATATATATATATATATATATATCAATCTTTCACAGACGTTGGATAAAGATGCAATAAAAGATTGTTTGTCTTATATTAAAGGGAGTGCTGGTCTGTGAAAGATTGGTGTATACAAGATTTACCGTGCACCCCTGCCTTTATCAAGAGTTATTTTGGAGTGCGGATACTCATTTGGAAGATATATATATATATATATATATATATATATATATATACACACACATATACAAACACACACACAAATATTCTGAACCTATAACACAATGCACCACACAGTGAAATCAATGTGTCTTGGGAGATGCTTAAACTGTAATTTAATAACAAGCAGAATGCCACCTATTGAAAACATTGAAAAAGCACAAACGTCATAATCTAGAATGATTTTTCAGTGTGAAAATGGATACATATCCAGGACAATGTACTTGTTTTACAGTCTATGTAAATGAAGCCTAATAAATAGATCCGCACAGTTCCAAAAAAAAAAAAAAAAAAAACATGAGAAAAAATCATGAATGGCATACCCCAAACTTCCGTGTTATGCTTACTACAATGTTCTTCTATTATGGGGCTGTGCAATAATCATTTCCTCCCCTAACCCATTTTCACTCTGTTTGCAGAGATAGCTAAGTCTGAACATTGTCATATCCTGTTGCAGAGTCACATGCTTTTTAGCCTTTATTGCCAGTAAGGATATCATTACATGGGCTTTATGATTGTCAGATTTTTTTTTAAAATGTATGGTCTTATAAAATGCTATGTATATGCTATAATGGTAATTTAATACCTTTCTAGGCAAATATACAAGTAGACTGATCACTTTTTTCAGACAGCAAACATTACATACACTTTACTAATAATACAAACTACTTACATTGAGTGTAATGCAGTGTGTCCCATCTATGGCTGTACACTACACTGCCAAAACCTGGCTTTGAGAAAAGTTCCCATTACACTCCATGGAGGCAATTTGTATTGTTTGCATGGTGTAGGCAATAAGATGGGATCACCTTTCAGACCCACTAAACTTAAAACATAAGCAGTTTATTTAGTAAACTTTTTAATTGTGCATAACGGCACATAGTTATGTTATGGCAATCAGCATGTTGTGAGAATCAATTATATGTTTTAGAAAATGCAAAACTCATTACCTGATTCACATTCAACTTTAGTTCTGTTCAAATCCTCTCCGTCATCCACAAATTGGCAGATAGAAAAGAGACGGCAGCCCCTTTGACAGGCAAACAGCTCCTCCTCCTGTAGAGAAACGACAGCATTAATATCCAAAAATGGTGCCTGTATACCAATGAGCAAAGGCGTGAGAAAATAACACAGTAACAGAGTGCATTTCTCTTATTATTTATAGGCATAGCATTCAAAGAAACTGTTTTAGACATTCTAATGTTTCCAAGATGTAAAAGTAGCTGACTGCTATAAAATATAATATATAATGTAATAACAGACAAAAAGTTTGCCCAGGTGCACTAAACCAAACCAACACATTAAATGTTTGCTTTTAAACAGGTGACTAGTAAAGGCTAACCGATGATTGCTTTATAGGGCATATGGTCTATTTTTTATTTCATACGGTAAGCCCATAATTTCCTGTTTTCAAATGCAGCCTGGGTCTGAGACTCAAATTCAAAACCCAAGAATTTGCTGTCACTTTTTTTAATGTCTATTAACAAATATTGTTATTCATTTATATATGCATTTGGGTTAAGAACCCATCCTTTAAAACGTAGGTTCTCCCTCCTTTGCAGTCTCAAAACACACACCCCTCCTACGTAGTTTAATAAGGATATTTTTGGCAGAAACACAGACACATCTGTTTAGTACAGTCTAATCTGACTGTATGCTATAACAAAAGAACATACTTCTGTTCTCTCAGGCGCCCATGTACTACAGTCACATGCAAATACAGACTAAAACACCTTTATAAAACTACCAATATAGATGTCAGTTTCAGATTACTCCAGTGCAGGACTTTCCAGCTGGAGGCTTGCAGGCTAGATGTGGCAGTACAAGCAGTTTTTATAGCCCCAAGAACTCTACCCTTTTGAATGACAAAGTCATAATAGTTTGCAAGCTTGCCATCAAACATATACCTTGGTGTTTAATTCTCACAATATATGCAAACAGCTGAGCAACGCTGCTCCTGTACAAACGACGATGTAAAACAATCTCACATGTAAAGGAATCACGATCTCAGTTTACAAGAAGGCACCAAAGACGCTTACTGCAATGGACTACAACTCCCATCACTCACCGGCAGACGAAGTCAGCTGTCCTTATAGAATCCTAGCGAGTAGCACTGTAATTGCTTACCTCGGGGAAGGTGTGCAACGGGTAAGTTCCTTCGCACACACCCTGACAAGACGTGCTGTCCCCCAGCAGGGAGTCTACATTTGCAGCAGGTTCTGTTGCCCTAGCGCTGGCATAAAGCAAGAGAACCACCAATAAGCCTCTTGTATCCGCCATCTTTGCACATCTAGTAACTTCCGTGTTCTGCTTGTCAGCATTTCCCTTGTAAACAAACATGCGTCATCACATCGCGACGCCAAGAAAATAGTCTGTTGAGCCAATTCATTATTATAGTGGGCTCACCTTAATGTAATAATGTCTCAACTCATTAGCTTTTTGCTTGTCGGCTCAGCAGTTTTGAAACGGACAAATCAGGAAGCCTAAAAGCGAGGGAAGGGAAATGCCATATTAATAAAGGGGTCAGCGGGACAGCGTGGAGGAGTCAGAAAGAGAGTTATTTCTTCTGTAGTTTTGTATTGAGTAATTTTGTATTTCTGGCTGTACTGAGAAAAGGAGCTGTTACAGTTTGTACAAGAAGAATGCAGGGCAGGGTTGCTCTGTTCAAGGAATTGTTCAACTTTGATACCTCCCAACATTTTGGAAGTAAAAACATAACCATGACATGCCTTATAATTACTACAGAAAATAGATCAACACATGTCAGTATAATCACTGTAGAAATTGCCAATGAGTGCTTTATTAATCCCAGACAAGTAAGATCACTAGAAATAGGCCAATAACCAGTTTATTAACCTCACACATGAGCATACCTCCCAACTGTCCCTTTTTCAGAGGGACAGTCCCTCTTTTGACAGCTCAACCTGCAGTCCCTCATTTGTACTGGAAAGTCCCTCTTTTCTATGCACTGAACAGCCAGAAAAAGAATCACAGTTTCTCACTTAATTGGCTTTTAGCAGAGAGCCCAGAACAGCTAACAGGTGCAAATAAGATACAATTTTGAGACACAAAAACAGTTTAGATAAGGAGAAATATTTTCAAACTTTCATAACCTGCCAAATTTTGTAAAACAAACATTGTAATTAGGGGTGTGGCCACAGAAAGGGGTGTGGTCAAAAAATTTGCTGCGCTACGTGCGGGAAAAAAATTTTTGTCCCTCTTTTTACTTCCAAAATGTTGGGAGGTATGCATGACAGTATGATCAGTGCACAGATTGAGAGCATTACCTACACTTGCACTAGCAGAAAATACCAATAGCAGACTTTTATTCTTCCCTTGTGCTCCAACACTGCTTGGCGCTCACTACCTGGCTTAAAGGAGAATTTAACCCTGTAAAAAAAAAAAAACATACCCCCACAACATGTAGATCCCCCTCCCTCCTCCCCAGCCTTACTGTCCCCCTGGGGAAATGCCCCATAGTTTATACTTACCCCTTAGCGCAGATTCACGCAGCAGAGTTCCACGTAGTCATCTTCCGGGTCTTCAGTAAGCTGACTGGGAGACTGGTGCATGTACAGTTGGAGCATTTTGCTGGTTTGCGACAATTGTGCATGCGCTGAAATGGGCGGAAATTGCCGATCTCCCAGTAAGCCTTACGAAGCGGTTGAAGATGGCTGCGTGGAGCTCCGCTCCCTGAATCTGCGGCGAGGGGTATGGGGCATTTCCGCTGGGGGGGCAGTTAGGCTGGAGGGAGGGGGGTCTACATGGGGTGGTGGGTACGGGTTTATATATTACAGGGTTGAATTCTCCTTTAAATACCTGTGAAGGAAATCCAAGATGGCCGTGCATTCCACAGTGGGATGTGTGAGTGAGGTGAAATAATGAAAGACACAGAGTGAGACCCCAAATCAGTGGGTCCTTGACAGAAACACTTTATTTAAGCAGCACTGCATGCCATAAATGGTTTCCCCACTGATTTAATGTCCTCTAGAAATCTCCCTGCAGCCCAGAACAGTGTTATTGCAACTTGTATCCAGGAAGGTCTCCTTTGTCTGCTGAATCTTGGAAGCTCCTCCCCACACTCACTCTTTGGCTATAGCAAGCAGATCCTAATCACTGTAGGAAGCTTGTGTCCCATTGGCTAAAATGACATCAAATTATATTCTGAATAGATGGGTCAGGAAGTGCTTTCCCATTGGCTGCAGTAACCTTTCTCCCATTGGCTAAAGTGACAGCAAATTATGTATTGTTATGACGATGCAAGAAACCCCTCTCCCATTGGCTGCAGGACACAAAATACCCCTCCATAATGCTGTGTGTGTGTGAGACAGAGATGGACTGGAGCATGGTGCCTAATACTGAGTGTGTAAAGTGAGGGGTGCCTGTGGGGCCTCACAGTGGGTGATGGGGCAGATCCCTCTCTTCTAACCCCTGAACCTCTGCCAAGCCCAACTTTATACCCCATGTGATACTCTTCCTGTGGAGCTGTAAGGGCATTGGGAATTCTACTGTGAATGAACTCTGGCAATTTCCCTCAGATGTGGCAGCAATAAGCCAATTTATACTCATAAAAGATGTAAATGTAGATGTAAATGTTTTCTGTAGTTGGTCTGTAATGATTTATTGATTTATTCTTTGTGGTGTAACTCGAAAATCCTTGTGATTCAAGCAGGGGAATCCAATGGTGTCTAAATGTCCATGTTACCCCTCAACAAGTCAGGGGTACGAGAAAGATGGGAGGCTTTTGAGTTATTTAGCTTTTTATTCGGCAGCTCTCCAGTTTGCATTTTCAGCAATGTGGTTGCTAGAGTCAAAATGACATTAGCAACCATGCACTGATATGAATAAGAGACAGGATTATAAATAAGGGAGGGTCTGAATAGAAAGATGAGTAATAAAACATAGCAATAACAATAAATGTGTAGCCTTACAGAGCATTGGTTATAGCTGGGGTCAGTGACTCCCAATTTGAAAGCTGGAAAGAGTCAGGAGTCAGAAGAAGGCAAATAATTCAAAATCTATAAAAAATAAACAATGAAGACCAATTGAAAAGTTGTGTAGAATTAGCAATTCTATAACATACTAAAAGTTACCACTCCTTTAATATGTATGGTGATCAAGCAGCCAGTCACAGTTGGATTTTTGCTTAAGATGTTTTCTAACCTAAGTCAGTGTCACATTACAGGAAAATCAGTTTTCAGATTTTTGATATCCGTTTAAAGTTTGTTTCTAAAATCAAGATAAGTGTTTGATCTGTGCTCACAATCTCTTCTTTCTTTTTATCTCCCCATAAAGTGAAAGTTCTGAGCGATCTGTATCGACTTCGTAGTAATTTCTATGTGATTTCCTGTGATTACCAGTGATTTTCCTGCGAGATATTCAGCATTTTTGACGTTTCCTAGGAAAAAACATTTGGTGTTTGCTCCCCTCCGTGATGAGGTGTTGCCGGAGAAGTTCTGAGCTTTCCATCTGTATTTGCAGACAAGGGTCATTGCATGTGGGTTTAGCAGAACTGCAATATTGTACAGTGACAGTTCATAGAGTAGCAGTGTGTCACATAGAGAGTTTCCACAACTTCAGCAGGAATACCCGCTAATCCAGCTACTGGCTCACCACCCTTGTCTTCCCGATGTCCCTCTAAGTAGTAATTTGCATGTAGACTCACCTTTTGTAGACCAAGGCACTTCCATAACGTTGTGCAAATCCCCAAGACTAGAGCCTCTTGTCTATGCAGAAGTGGATTGTGGTTCATTATATTCAGTATACCTTAGGGTAGGGACCTTCTCAATGGAGCCTAATGTATAATGGGAAGGGACAGTCAGTGGTCCCATAACTACATAAGGATACAATGTAGTACCAGTAAAGTTGCCAAAACAAACACGTGGCATCAACGATTGCCCGATTTGTCCGCTCAAGGGGAAGACCAAATCCATCTGAAAGTTTGGCACCTGCCCAATGGTTGTATCGTCATCATTTTCAGACTGGTTAGAAGAGGACTACATCATAAGCGTGCCCCAGGTGGGATTTTAACCATTTCAAATGCCAGACAGAGCTGGGAAGCATTGGGGTTTAGTTCACATCTTCCCTGCATCCCTTAACTGGGGAGATTTAACCTATTGACTGATCAGCTGACTCTGGTCAACTTGACCATTCTCAGGTTTGGCCAAATCAAAGCTAATCCGACATGTAGAGTTTATTTTTTTGGGTCACACTGTACAAACATTGACAGTGACAATTATACATTCCACATAATTTCCTCGGTGTTAGAGAATGTTTGCCACACCTCTGAATGTGCCCTGGACAATTATTTTAAACCAATACAAGAATCTTTACTCCACCCACTTTATTTTGAGCAACTCCCGGCATCTGTGAATTAATTTCCCATAGCATGACCTGACTCTTGAACCAATTCCATGTATCTGAACCTGGTGATTTATGGGAAAGGTAAGAAGGAGTTAATAAGAAACTATATGGATTACACAACCAGCTGGTTATCAGCCCACTTTAAGCTCCTAGGCAATTGTATGTACAGGCAACTGTAGCTTACAAATATTTGGGGAAGCAGGGGGATATATTTCCATGTATGTACAACATATACACCTAGTATTGTCCTGTAGTGCAATATAGGGCAGGTACGCCATGACTTTAGAGATGTGATTTCTACTTTGAACCAAGGAGACATCATGGTCCACCCTCTCTCCCCAAGAGATCCACTGTCCTAGAGAGAACACAAACACCTATTTCTCCAGCCAATCTCAATAGAAAGTACTTAGAAAGGTGATCTGATGTAGTATTGGAAATAAAGGGGCTGCTGTGCTCTCGTCACCATCTCAAGGTCTACTGACAGACTCCACCCTTTGGTCATCGTCATTATAGTGAGGCCTTATGGTTGGTCTGGTTGATGCCCTCCATTTGCTTCTAAGCTCTTAACTGAAGGAAATAGGTTACCTCTGTAGTAAGTCATTAAACATATACAACCCTCAGAAAGTGAGAAGGCAAAATGCAGAGTGTAGGATGCGTTGTTTCAAATTTAGTAGGCATGGATAGTTATGCTGGATCTAATGAACACCAATACAAGCATGCTACATTCAATTTATTGTTGAAAACAGAGAAAGCCATTTAATTTCCAAATATTCTTTATTATTTTCCAAAGAGAAAAGTAAAGCAGGTTAGGTATACAGCATATTGTCACTCAACACACATTTTCCACTATAAGTCACCAAGTATACCCTTTGGAAAGGGAGAAGAGGGTTGTTAGTGAGGATGAGGACAGGGGAAGAAAGAAAAAATGGGGAGAAAAAGGCACATCCCGTAATTAACCCAAGATCTCATTGCTCAGAAAAAAAAGTACAAAGAATTACACAATGCAATCTGATCAGGTTGCTGGGACCGTTGACCCTTGAGTGGATAAGGTTTGCCGACACAGGTCAAGTAATTGTGTTAGTCTCCAGACTCTCCAGTGTTTTGGGTTGCCCGCTTAATATCACAGTCCATTAGTTCCTCCATTGACATGCTGTATTGAGCATCTTTAAGGACTTGATGCATCGTTGGTGCTGTACTTGCCTTCCACATTCTAGCTATGGAAGCCCTCGCCGCAAACATCATGTGATGTATTATAAATTCTTCCCCACGTTCAAGATCTGCTGGGAAAATGTGTAGAAGAGTCATAGCTGGTGTGAGCATTACTGAAATATTCATCTTGGTCGTAATGAGTCTCTGTAAGTAACTTACCTAGGGGACGGCAGGGACGCCTGCCGCCCCCTCGACGGGGACGCCCGTCTCGCAGCGCCGATGCGGTTAGGCCCCAGGCGCCGGCTCCTATGGAGCGCGCGGCGCGCATGCGCGACAATTAAAGGCGCAGGCACGCTGACGCAATTGCGTTGGCGTGTTTGCACAGGCGCTGGCGCTGATTCACCAGCGTCCTATGGCGCCAAATTCAAATGTTTAAAGGGCCATCAGTCCTTTTGTGCTTTGCCCAATGTAGGTTCTCTATATGGTTCCTGGGTGTGATTTATTCTGTGATTCTAGTTGTGACCTTGGCTATCCCTGATTCCTGTTTGATTTCCGCCTGCCCTGACCCTTTGGCTTGTTCCTGACTACTCTTTGGATTCCGTTCTGTACTTCGACCCTGTTAGTTGCTGACCCGGCTTGTGACCTCGATTACTCTGCTGCTTACCGATTTTGTACTGCATTCCCGATTGGTTTTGACTCGGCCCGTTCCTGGACTTTTGATAAACTTTACGTTACGTTCCCTTGCTCGCCCAGAGTTCTTCCCTCAGTCTCCTCACTATTAAGTCCTGGCGGCATCCAAGTAGCGGAGGGCTCCTCCCGACGTGAAAGGCGGCGGTTATAGGCCGAAGCGTGAGCCAAGCCCGGGACATTGGGGTTTACTCTGGGTTGTGGGATACTGTACGTTACAGTCTCTCTACATGAGAAAGCCATTTAAGTCATTTCACTTTAACCTGTTATTTTAAACATGTATCCATCCAGAAGAAGGTGAAGTGTCCATCCTGTAGTAACCCAAATCCATTGAAAAATATCACCTTTATTGTGTCACATGGTTTATGGAAACTCAAACCGTTATAAGAAATAAGGTCCCCCCCATACGCTCTCCTTTGAGTTCCATGACCTGTGGCCTTGTACCTAGATGATCATGGGATTCCACAGGGACTTCTAAAATCCTTTTATAACACACAAGAGGAGTGAATATCCTGTTATATACAGTATATCTTGTCTTCTGACACATCACTATTAATTAAAGTTCAAATCCAAAAAACTCAAAAAAGTTTTTTAAAAGTCTATAAAATCCAAATTTTTGGCTGAAAACAAAAAAAAACTCAAATTTTACAAGATTTATTATTCCCTGAGGATGTAAAAAGTCCAAATCCGAAAACACTCCATCTCAGACCTGTCGAGGTTGTATACAAGTCAATGGGAGAGGTCCCTGTTCTATTTGGAAGTATCTATGGTCTGTGCTGGAATTAGCTTTTCGGGGGGGGGGGAGTATCCCATTATAAAGGGTGTATTAGATTTACTTTAGCTTTCCATGATTTGTAGAACTGCATAAAAGCACTTGGCTTTGGACCACATAACTGTTGGGTCTCAGAAATCCTTACTTTTCCTTCTGTCCTTCTATTTTAAAGGGGCTTTAAAAAAAAATTAAGATCTTCTTTTTCCCTTTCAGCTCATATGTTCCTCTTAGACTGATGGCACTTGGGCGCATTCTCCACCAGTGTGTTTGACTGGAATAGGAAGTGCTTAACATCACTGGTACTGGCACTCCAATGAGAGGCCAACCCATGTTTATACATGCAGGGCTTAAATGATACTGGTGGACAGAATGGTTGTGATTGAATAACCAATTACCGTATATACTCGTGTATAAGCTGACCCGTGTATAAGCCGAGGTACCTAATTTACCTAAGAAAACTGGAAAAATTTATTGACTCGTGTATAAGCCTAGGGGCTGATTGAAAATCAATCTGTACTTTGTACAGGAACGCTCCTCTAGTCATATAGACAGCCCTGCTGAGAATAAGGATTGCACTTCCCCAAGCAAACCAAAGGCGTCCATTGTATATGCTCTGAAAAGTGTAAGGCTAGATTATTACACCATTAAAATAAATGAGAATGCCAGTCTGAAGCAATTTAATAAAGAAACAGATAATAAAAGATACTGCCCAGTATGAACTTCAAATATGATGCAGATCCATTTCTGATGAGACCCATAAAATATTAATGCAGGATTCTCCAGTACACCCAAGAAGCACACTGTGAGTTTGACAGTGATTAAATGTACTACATATATTGAGAGTTTGAAATGCTTTGAGATTAATAACATGGTGAATCCAAACAGTTTGTCTCCTATGTGGAAGCAGCAGCTCACATCAATCGCGTAATATCGGATCCCTCACCTCCCTCTCCCATAGCGCATCAGGACTCTGTGACTGACGATCGCCGCCCGGAGCAGGTCCAGGAGCTCCGGGCGGCGCGTCCTTCCCTGCCGGCGTCCTTCCAAAATGGCGGCGCTCATGGCCGCCACGTGGGTAGATACATCAGAACATTTCACTTTAAATCTTTCATCTCTAGTACCCAACAAATTCAGAATTTCTTAAGAGTCTACGGGAACCTCAAACAATTCAGCAAAAAATCCCAAGCATTTACATGAATAAGGTCAAAGGTAAATGATGCATTCATGAATCAAGATTACCTGATATTCTATTTGAAGGATTTAATAGTTTGATCAAACGATTTTACTTTGACCGCAGGATACCCAAATTCGATGAAAAAAAATTCGACTTCGATATTCGAATTATTCAATGGTGGAATTTCAAAGTATTTTTAACTTCGAAATTTGAACCTTGATAAATCTGCCCCATAATGTGACTAAAACATTACATCGATAATAAATATATTTTTTTGCTCTGATAAGTCCTGCTACATTTGTTTGTGTATAGATAAATGCTCTTGTGTAAGACATCCAAAACTTTTTTTTTTTAAAATTCAGGTAGTTTTTTGATTGAATAAAGTAAGCAGTTTACAATGTAAAGTCAAAAGAAGGAAGAACATTGTATCACATGGTACATGTCTTATACAAAACACAGTGTAGGAAGCATATTATGCAGCAAATACAGCGTCATAGGAACAACATTGTACAACCTTATTAGGGTCTTCCTCCAACTAGAGATTCAGACCTAGTTGGACGTGTAAAGCTGTTACACCATTCACCTTCCCTGAACCTGTTAACCTAAACTGCTGGAAGTTGTCTTGGATGTTGGGGGTAAATGTCGGTCCAGGGTCCCCAAATTTTATGGAATTTGGTGGGGACTCCCCTTTTTAGGTACATTAAGTATTCAGTATTACAGGTATCCTGCATAATTGCATTCCAGGTAGAGAAGGTAGGGGGAGCCACAGCTCTCCAATTCTGGGTGATCATTCTCTTAGCTAGTAGTAAGGCCTCAAGAAGGAAAAGTGACTGATAATGATTCAGCTTTAAGTCTTGAATTATAGCCAGGACGCACACTTTTGGTGTCCTGGTAATAGTCACCTGGAGCATCGCATCTAAGGTGTCTAGTACTTCCCTCCAGTATGCGGAAAGCTTAGTGCAGCTCCACAACATGTGTAACAGAGTTCCCCCTTCTGAAGCACACCTAGTGCAAACATCCGGGGTGTTGGCATTAATGTATTGAAGTCTGACAGGGGTGTAGTAAGCCCTATGAAGAATATATAATTGACTTAGCCGTAGTCTATGGTTGGGGGATACTAACTGAGGGGATTCCTGCGCTTCCTGCCATTCCTCGTCTTGGATTGTGCCCACATCCACCTCCCATTTAGATCGTAACCCATCTAGATTATTTCCATGTACTCCATGTAGCAATTTAGCATATAACAGAGTGACCAGACCTTTTGTATGGCCCCTCTTAATGTATAGCAAAAAGGGGTGCGTGGACAGTGAAAAATCATGGTGCTTGTATGTGGTATTGAGAGCGCGGAAGAGCTTATGAAAGGTCAGCCATTGGTTATGTGGTATCTGGAATTGATCTTTCAATTGTGCAAAGGAGATTAGTTTGCCATCACGCCATACATCACCTAGGGTATTTACCCCACAGTCCAACCAAAGACTCATTGGACCCAGTTTTACCAGCAAGGGGTAGTCTCGGTTGTTCCATAGGTGGTGTGAGTGGGTCCGTGGTAGGAGATTTCAGAAGTGTATTTGCCATTTAGACATCCAAAACTTTCAAAACATATTTGTTTTATTGGAAATAAGAATATTCTCTTGTAAATAGACCCATAACTTGGTAGATTTGTTTGGCAAAAATGTTTCCTTTATTAAATGGGTTTCATGTCTGCTTTGTGTTTTTACTGTTGAACAGTATCTTTGGTGTTCAGAAAATGTAAGTATGCAATGTTATGCAATAATTCCTTAAGTCTACACCTGCATGGTAAAAGGTTGATGGTGTTTGTAGACACATCTTACCATAGCAACAGTGCACACCATAAGAATTTTTATTGCTATTAACCCCTAATTCCCTTTCCTCTACTGAATTATTTTTTGTCTGCACTATTCCAAATACTGGGCAATGAATACTATGGGGCAGATTTAACAAGGGTCGAATAGTCAATTTGAATTTGAATTCTCGAGTTTAAAAATTCACACATTTGAATTTTAATCCCACTATTCAAATGTAAATTTGAATGTGAGATTTATCACACCTCGAAAACAGTTCTAATTCGAATATTCGCCACCTAAAACCTTCCAAATTCACATACAAGTCAATGGCAGAGGCCCTTTGAGCCATTTGGAGATGTTAATAGCCTTCCTGGCATTCTAGTTTTTTTTTTTCGGAAGAAAAATATTATTTGTACGAATTGAATATGATTTGAATTTTCGGTTCGGAACCATTCCATCGAATATTAGCAATTCTAATTTTTTTTTTAAATAACCTCCCAGCTCATAACTTGGTCCACTTGCAGGATGACAAGTCTCTCGCAGAATGCATTGAACATGAGATCTTCCATGAGACCAATCGTTTAATCTCTGTAAAGTATCAAAGAACTGTCCGTGCACTTGTGTTTGCTATAAAGCACAAGCAAGAGATTAGTTCTCAGCTGAAGGATGGAGCTAAACCACTGAATGAGTTTGTGCGTCGTTATAAGAAGTATGTGGAAAGCAATGTAAACCTTTATTAAATGTTATTCAGTATATTTTTATATTTGTAAAGGCTGTAAACACTGATTTTTTACTCATTTTTGTAATGTCATAAAATATTTTAATATGTATAAGCATAGGATAGTTATGTGATATTTGTATAGATTGTCTGCCTGTCAATACTGTCAATTTTGATAAATGTGTCAGGAAAAATAGGAAAAGAATGAACTGCTGGGAATACCAAACACAATCTTGTATTCCATGCAGCGATAGGCAGCGTTCATTCATTTTATACATTTTAAAAGCTTGCAGTGGCGTAACTAGATATTACTGGGCCCCATAGCAAATTTTTTTTCAGGCCCCCAAAATGTTTACAGGTTGACTTGTTTCTCCAATATTTATTGAAATTGTATATGAATTAGGGCCTCATGGGCCCCTATACCTCCTGGGCCCCCCTGCAGGCGCAGGGTCTGCTTCCTCTATAGTTATGCCCCTGAAAGCTTGTGTTGCTCCTACAAATATAATAGAATATTGGTGGAATGGTCTGAAGCATGCATCTGAAAAGAATATGTCTATATGATCTAACTTTGTTTAGTAGATTTCATCATACTCGGTTATGAAACACTTGGCCTGTGGGTAATGAACATAAGTAATGGATACACAACTTGTATACTCTGTATATGCATAGGTGTTGCAAGAAGAATGTTCTGTAACCCCCTTGCCTTCTGTACCCCAACACCCCTTTTTTGAAAGCAATAAATAAAAACTTAAAAAAGAGGGTTCTTTTTGGTGCAAAACCCAGATATTCCTACGAATGGGATGTGCTGGTATTTATCTTTTATCTTTATATAGCACTTCACAGATAGAAAATAAAATCAACCACAGGTTAAATAGATACAAATAAATATAGTTACATCTGTAACTGCAGAAAGGGGAAGCCTGTCCCAAACTTGCAATGGATGTGATATAGGATCTCTAAACAAAGTCAGCCATATTAACCCTTTAAATGCCACAGATCGTAGAATCTACGTTCTGTGGCAAAGGTACTTGAAATGCCACAGAACGTAGATTCTACGTTCTGCAGCACTTCCGGGTTCAGAAGCGGAGGAGCGGCTGTTAGAGCCGCTCGCTCCGTTCCTGCTCGATCCCCTGCCCCTAGGCAACGAGCAGAGCAGGGGATCGAGTGGCCCCTGGGGCGCGATCGCCCAGGGGCCCAAAAACAGCAGCAGGCACGTGTTACTTACGTGTCCTGCTGCTGCAGCCTGCACCGGATCGACGATCTCCGCCCCCACAGCACACAGACAGGAACCACGACGCAGAGGTCTTCCAGGGAGTCTTCCTGATCGCCTGCAACAGTCTCCAGCGATTTTTTCAGGTTAGTGCAACAATTACACACACAAACACACCAACACACACTTATTACAGTAATACACACTTAGATTCACACTTACACACACTTACACATACTTTTTGGGGATTGGGGGGGTCACTTACACTCACTGCACTTACACACATGTGCACACGCACACACACGCACATAACATGTAATTTACCATTTGTACACACGCACACGCACATACATGGCATTGTGGCTTTTTTTTTTTTTTTCTTATCGCATCGTCTCTTTTTTTGGCTGAAAAAAATGTTTTATTGCCATTACGAATAGCGTATTCGCTAACCGTACTGTGCAATATCTTTTTTATGTTATTTCGGTGATTATATTGCAATTTTGGGTATTTTGGTGCATTTTTAGCCATTTTATTGAATTTTTAGCCATTTTATTGCATTTTCAGCTCTGCGTATGTTGTGTTCACTTGTTTCTAGCCGTATAACCTGTTTGGCCCAGCTAAAATATTCAAACTGTGATTCTGACGGCCGATAACACTAGTCTGGAAAAAAAACATTGATTTTTGTGGTTTTATTGGATTTTTTTGCATTTCACTCTTTACTGCCTTATTTTGTTTTGCCTTGTAAATTTTATCTACTTTATATCCATTTGGGGGTCTCTGTGCGCCACATAGTTTGGTATATCTATGCATATTGGGCATCAAAGTGTTCAGTAGACCCCTGGCGTTCATATTTAGGATGTTTTATGCTGATACGTTACGAAATGTGGGGCATATAATGGGGTAAAATTCAAGCTTTATGACGATTTTCAGAAATTTGATAAAAACCGTTATGTTCAGCATTGCTTTGCAGTTTGGCAGTTTGCAGTAGAAACACTTATTTACCCATATTGGATTCGTCAGAATGTGTACTTTCTGAAAATATATGGTTTTCTGGGGTCTCTGTACTGTTAGGGGGGTCTAATGTCGCATAATACACACACCAGGTGCTCATATTGCAGCAGCCAGCGCGTCAGCCATGAAAATGTATATACACTATTGTCATTTGGGGGTCTCTGTGCGCCACATAGTTTGGTATATCTATGCATATTGGGCATCAAAGTGTTCAGTAGACCCCTGGCGTTCATATTTAGGATGTTTTATGCTGATACGTTACGAAATGTGGGGCATATAATGGGGTAAAATTCAAGCTTTGTGACGATTTTCAGAAATTTGATAAAAACCGTTATGTTCAGCATTGCTTTGCAGTTTGGCAGTTTGCAGTAGAAACACTTATTTACCCATATTGGATTCGTCAGAATGTGTACTTTCTGAAAATATATGGTTTTCTGGGGTCTCTGTACTGTTAGGGGGGTCTAATGTCGCATAATACACACACCAGGTGCTCATATTGCAGCAGCCAGCGCGTCAGCCATGAAAATGTATATACACTATTGTCATTTGGGGGTCTCTGTGCGCCACATAGTTTGGTATATCTATGCATATTGGGCATCAAAGTGTTCAGTAGACCCCTGGCGTTCATATTTAGGATGTTTTATGCTGATACGTTACGAAATGTGGGGCATATAATGGGGTAAAATTCAAGCTTTGTGACGATTTTCAGAAATTTGATAAAAACCGTTATGTTCAGCATTGCTTTGCAGTTTGGCAGTTTGCAGTAGAAACACTTATTTACCCATATTGGATTCGTCAGAATGTGTACTTTCTGAAAATATATGGTTTTCTGGGGTCTCTGTACTGTTAGGGGGGTCTAATGTCGCATAATACACACACCAGGTGCTCATATTGCAGCAGCCAGCGCGTCAGCCGTGAAAATGTATATACACTATTGTCATTTGGGGGTCTCTGTGCGCCACATAGTTTGGTATATCTATGCATATTGGGCATCAAAGTGTTCAGTAGACCCCTGGCGTTCATATTTAGGATGTTTTATGCTGATACGTTACGAAATGTGGGGCATATAATGGGGTAAAATTCAAGCTTTGTGACGATTTTCAGAAATTTGATAAAAACCGTTATGTTCAGCATTGCTTTGCAGTTTGGCAGTTTGCAGTAGAAACACTTATTTACCCATATTGGATTCGTCAGAATGTGTACTTTCTGAAAATATATGGTTTTCTGGGGTCTCTGTACTGTTAGGGGGGTCTAATGTCGCATAATACACACACCAGGTGCTCATATTGCAGCAGCCAGCGCGTCAGCCGTGAAAATGTATATACACTATTGTCATTTGGGGGTCTCTGTGCGCCACATAGTTTGGTATATCTATGCATATTGGGCATCAAAGTGTTCAGTAGACCCCTGGCGTTCATATTTAGGATGTTTTATGCTGATACATTACGAAATGTGGGGCATATAATGGGGTAAAATTCAAGCTTTGTGACGATTTTCAGAAATTTGATAAAAACCGTTATGTTCAGCATTGCTTTGCAGTTTGGCAGTTTGCAGTAGAAACACTTATTTACCCATATTGGATTCGTCAGAATGTGTACTTTCTGAAAATATATGGTTTTCTGGGGTCTCTGTACTGTTAGGGGGGTCTAATGTCGCATAATACACACTCCAGGTGCTCATATTGCAGCAGCCAGAGCGTCAGCCGTGAAAATGTATATACACTATTGTCATTTGGGGGTCTCTGTGCGCCACATAGTTTGGTATATCTATGCATATTGGGCATCAAAGTGTTCAGTAGACCCCTGGCGTTCATATTTAGGATGTTTTATGCTGATACGTTACGAAATGTGGGGCATATAATGGGGTAAAATTCAAGCTTTGTGACGATTTTCAGAAATTTGATAAAAACCGTTATGTTCAGCATTGCTTTGCTGTTTGGCAGTTTGCAGTAGAAACACTTATTTACCCATATTGGATTCGTCAGAATGTGTACTTTCTGAAAATATATGGTTTTCTGGGGTCTCTGTACTGTTAGGGGGGTCTAATGTCGCATAATACACACACCAGGTGCTCATATTGCAGCAGCCAGCGCGTCAGCCATGAAAATGTATATACACTATTGTCATTTGGGGGTCTCTGTGCGCCACATAGTTTGGTATATCTATGCATACTGGGCATCAAAGTGTTCAGTAGACCCCTGGCGTTCATATTTAGGATGTTTTATGCTGATACGTTACGAAATGTGTGGCATATAATGGGGTAGAATTCAAGCTTTGTGACGATTTTCAGAAGTTTGATAAAAACCGTTATGTTCAGCATTGCTTTGCAGTTTGGCAGTTTGCAGTAGAAACACTTATTTACCCATATTGGATTCGTCAGAATGTGTACTTTCTGAAAATATATGGTTTTCTGGGGTCTCTGTACTGTTAGGGGGGTCTAATGTCGCATAATACACACTCCAGGTGCTCATATTGCAGCAGCCAGAGCGTCAGCCGTGAAAATGTCTATACATATTGTCATTTGGGGGTCTCTGTGCGCCACATAGTTTGGTATATCTATGCACATTGGGCATCAAACTGTTTAGTAGACCCATATGTTTATATTTAGGATGCTTTATGCTGGTAATGATACATGGACAATACGATGCTGGAAAGTTGAAGCTTTGAGGCAATTTCCAGATATTTCACCAAAACCGCCAAATTTGGGAAAGCCTTGCGACTCAGTAGTTTGGAGCAATAAGGCATGGGTACCCATTTTAGATTCGGTAGAATGTGTACTTTCCAAAAATGTATGGGTTTGGGGGGTAAACATATATTTCTGTGTTTTTACCCCACAAAAATGCAGTCAATGTGTTGATTTTTCATTAGATGAAGTTACCCACGGGACTGTTTGTATGCGCTAACTTCATTTTGGGGCCTCTAAATGCCAGATACTTTGGTAAACCTATGAACAATGGCCACCAAACTGTTCGGAGTAACCCTGGCAATCATATTTAGGGTGCTTTTTCTTAGTACGTAATGACACATGGGTGATATGGTGCTGGGAAGTTGAAGCTTTGAGGCAATTTTCAGATATTTCACCAAAACCGACAACTTTGGGAAAGCCTTGCGACTCAGTAGTTTGGAGCAATAAGGCATGGGTACCCATTTTAGATTCGGTAGAATGTGTACTTTCCAAAAATGTATGGGTTTGGGGGGTAAACATATATTTCTGTGTTTTTACCCCACAAAAATGCAGTCAATTTGTTGATTTTTCATTAGCTGAAGTTACCCACGGGACTGTTTGTATGCGCTAACTTCATTTTGGAGCCTCTAAATGCCAGATACTTTGGTAAACCTATGAACAATGGCCACCAAACTGTTCGGAGGAACCCTGGCAATCATATTTAGGGTGCTTTTTCTTAGTACGTAATGACACATGGGTGATATGGTGCTGGGAAGTTGAAGCTTTGAGGCAATTTTCAGATATTTCACCGAAACCGACAACTTTGGGAAAGCCTTGCGACTCAGTAGTTTGGAGCAGAAAGGCATGGGTACCCATTTTAGATTCAGTAGAATGTGTACTTTCCAAAAATATATGGGTTTGGGGGGTAAACATATATTTCTGTGTTTTTACCCCACAAAAATGCAGTCAATGTGTTGATTTTTCATTAGCTGAAGTTACCCACGGGACTGTTTGTATGCGCTAACTTCATTTTGGGGCCTCTAAATGCCAGTTACTTAGGTAAACCTATGAACAATGGCCACCAAACTGTTCGGAGGAACCCTGGCAATCATATTTAGGGTGCTTTTTCTTAGTATGTAATGACACATGGGTGATATGTTGCTGGGATGTTGAAGCTTTGAGGCAATTTTCAGATATTTCACCAAAACCGACAACTTTGGGAAAGCCTTGCGACTCAGTAGTTTGGAGCAATAAGGCATGGGTACCCATTTTAGATTCGGTAGAATGTGTACTTTCAAAAAATGTATGGGTTTGGGGGGTAAACATATATTTCTGTGTTTTTACCCCACAAAAATGCAGTCAATGTGTTGATTTTTCATTAGATGAAGTTACCCACAGGACTATTTGTATGCGCTAACTTCATTTTGAGGCCTCTAAATGCCAGATACTTTGATAAACCTATGAACAATGGCCACCAAACTGTTTGGAGGAAACCTGGCAATCATATTTAGGGTGCTTTTTCTTGGTGCGTAACGATACATGGGTGATATGGTGCTGGGAAGTTGAAGCTTTGAGGCAATTTTCAGATATTTCACCAAAACCGACAACTTTGGGAAAGCCTTGCGACTCAGTAGTTTGGAGCAATAAGGCATGGGTACCCATTTTAGATTCGGTAGAATGTGTACTTTCCAAAAATGTATGGGTTTGGGGGGTAAACATATATTTCTGTGTTTTTACCCCACAAAAATGCAGTCAATGTGTTGATTTTTCATTAGCTGAAGTTACCCACGGGACTGTTTGTATGCGCTAACTTCATTTTTGGGCCTCTAAATGCCAGATACTTTGGTAAACCTATGAACAATGGCCACCAAACTGTTCGGAGTAACCCTGGCAATCATATTTAGGGTGCTTTTTCTTAGTGCGTAATGACACATGGGTGATATGGTGCTGGGAAGTTGAAGCTTTGAGGCAATTTTCAGATATTTCACCAAAACCGACAACTTTGGGAAAGCCTTGCGACTCAGTAGTTTGGAGCAATAAGGCATGGGTACCCATTTTAGATTCGGTAGAATGTGTACTTTCCAAAAATGTATGGGTTTGGGGGGTAAACATATATTTCTGTGTTTTTACCCCACAAAAATGCAGTCAATGTGTTGATTTTTCATTAGCTGAAGTTACCCACGGGACTGTTTGTATGCGCTAACTTCATTTTGGGAACTCTAAATGCCAGATACTTTGGTAAACTTATGAACAATGGCCACCAAAATGTTCAGAGGAACCCTGGCAATCATATTTAGGGTGCTTTTTCTTAGTACGTAATGACACATGGGTGATATGGTGCTGGGAAGTTGAAGCTTTGAGGCAATTTTCAGATATTTCACCAAAACCGACAACTTTGGGAAAGCCTTGCGACTCAGTAGTTTGGAGCAGAAAGGCATGGGTACCCATTTTAGATTCAGTAGAATGTGTACTTTCCAAAAATGTATGGGTTTGGGGGGTAAACATATATTTCTGTGTTTTTACCCCACAAAAATGCAGTCAATGTGTTGATTTCTCAGTAGCTGAAGTAAAGTCCTGAACAATTTGGATGTGCTAACTACATATTGGTGTCTCTAAATGCCAGATACTTTGGTAAACCTATGCATAATGGGTATCAAATTGTTCAGTGGACCCCTGGCAATCATATTTCAGGTGCTTTTTCTTGGTACCTAATATAGTTTGGGATATGCGGAGCAGCAAAATAAAACCTTTGAAATGATTTTTCAGAATTTTGAATTTTTTGTTGAAAAACCGCTATGTTCAGACAAGCTTTTATGTTTGGTAGTTGGAAGTAGAGAGACATAGTTACCCATTTTGTAATCGGCAGAATGTGTACTTTTCAAAAATGTATGGTTTTCTGGGGTAAACCTACGGTTTCAGGATTTTTTGCCTTGGAATCTAAAGCATGCCGTTTTCTGCCTTGGTGCTTTCAAAATTTGGTAATATACTGCCGGGAGTTTTTGCTGTACAGAAATCCTAAATCTCCCTAAAACTATACATATCTGGTATTGGCACGTTCGAGAGACATAAGGCTTTCCAAATCAGTTGGATTTTCATCCGTAAAATGAAATATTTTTCTGGTATAAATTGATATACGATGAAAAATGGTAATTTTTCATTTTTTTTTGGTATTTAGCACTATAAATTTTTTTGCACAGGTGTAAATACATGAAAACTCAGGCAGATTTAGAAAGCTCAGTTTCTACCGAAAAAAACAATGTATAGTTTTCTTAGGTAAACTATAGGTTTCCCCTCAGAAAATGCCCCTAAAGTGAGAGAGCACAAAATGTTTCAAAAACGGCTGGCATTTCGCGTAACCAAAATGTGAAATTCTGCTGGCACTTAAAAGGTTAATTTTATGAAAGCCTAGAATTTAAATTATAAAAACATTTTCAATATAGGTACTTTCTGTGACATTCTAATGAAACCTCCCATCATTCCCACCAATATACAGGTGTTTTTGTTTGAAACTCACACACCTTTTTGTTGTTTACACCATCAATTTTTTTTTCTTTGTGCTAACTTATTCAAGAATAAACTCAAACAGAATAGTAGTTTTGTAGCAGAAGAATAGTTGCACACCAATGAGAATTACATTTCGTTACATTTCAGTTAAAAAAAATCTTCAATGTTTTAATAACTGGGAAATAATTAATGTAGTCAAAGACAATTTCGGTGATTTTTAAACTGCCCCAAATGTAACTTTGTTACCTTTTTTATGCTCAACTTGATTGCCCACATACACTCCGCAGTTATCAATAATATGCCCATAATTTGTTCTTTAAAAAAAACAGTGAAATACTTTTATTGGAATTAGGGATGAACCGGAATCCAGGATTCGGTTCGAGATTCAGCCAGGATTCGGCCTTTTTCAGCAGGATTCGGTTTCGGCCAAATCCTTCTGCCCGGCCAAACCAAATCCGAATCCTAATTTGCATATGCAAATTAGGGGTGGGGAGGGAAATCGAATGACTTTTTGTCACAAAACAAGGAAGTAAAAAATGTTTTCCCTTCCCACCCCTAATTTGCATATGCAAATTAGGATTCGGTTCGGTATTCGGCAGAATCTTTCGCGAAAGATTCTGGGGTTCGGCCGAATCCAAAATAGTGGATTCGGTGCATCCCTTATTGGAATGCAATCATGTTACCATTAAACATCCTCATGGATTGTACACAATATATTTCTCGATGTTACAGACAGTGTCAGCAGTAGTACTCACACATGAATGGAGCCCCAGAGAGCAAGGTCTTCACAGTGAAGCTCTACTCTGAGCCTATCTGCTTCACTGACAGGGGGACACCTATGTTACTAATCCTTCTGTTCTTTGTGGTGGAGCCTCTCACTGCTCATTTTGGCCAGCAATCTAGACTTTGAGAAAGTAATAAACTTAAATATATTTTTTGTTTTGTTCTTGTTTTGTTAAAGGGGAAGGAAACCTAGTCGGCGCAAAAACCCTCCCCCCTCCCGTGTGTTGCCCACCCTCCCTCCTCCCCCCTGGCCTACCCATCCCGCTGGGCAAATGCCCCTAACTTGTTACTTACCCTTCTGCGCAGGTCCAGTCCATGGAGTTCACAGGCACCATCTTCTTCCACGCGATTTTCTTCCTGCTTTGAACGGCGTTGTGGAGCATGCGCAGTAGGAGTATTTCACCGGTACGCATCTACTGCGCATGCGCCAAAAGTCACAAAGTACTTTTGGCGCATGCGCAGTTCAAAAGCAGGAAGAAGATCGCGTGGAAAAAGATGTCATCTGTGAACTCCCTGGACCTGCGCAGGAGGGTAAGTAACAAGTTAGGGGCTTTGCCCAGCGGGACAGGTAGGCCAGGGGGGAGGAGGGAGGATGGGGAGGGTTTTTGCGCCGACTAGGTTTCCTTCCCCTTTAAGACCTGAGTGTGCAGACTTTTTGAATTAAATAACACTGTTGTGGTTCTGCACCCAGGCAAGTAACTACATTTTTAAAAAGTTAGTACATCACATAGCAACGTTTCGGACAGACTGGGTGCCCTTTATCAAGCCAAATGAACACTTTTTTGTATTATTCGAGTGCTGCTTCATTCATTCCTATTTTTGTATATTACGTGGGGACAAGACGGTGTCTTTTAAGGAGTGAGCACCGAGATTCCTGCTTATACGCTGAAGAGAGTGCTGGGGCATATCTTCCTTTTGTGTATATATATATATATATATATATATATATATAATATATATATATGTGTGTGTGTGTGTGTGTTTTATACATTTTATAGACAGAAACCACTTGACACCGCTAGAAAAATATGAAATTCCTATCTCCCACAAGCCATGCATGTCCTAGTTGGTAGATGCCTTCCCCTTCCATATACTGTATATATATATTTATATATATTTATATACACAGACCCAGCCCACCAGCTAGGACTACACTTTACTGGGGATTTCCCCACAGTAGAAATACAATGGCCCTGCTCCCCTAAATGTTGTAACAAATTGTACAAATGACTTCGGGTGGGCCCCTTGGTGCCAGTTGTTTGCTTTATGCTGTTCCTCCTTGGGCTCTTATTTGATATATATTTGATACACTTCATTAAACAACACCTTTTGTAAATATAATTTTCCATTGCTTGCATTGTTTTGTACAAAGTAACATTTCATGTAGACTTTTGCCATTCATATAAATAGACAAAAAGTGAACAAACATCATAATACTAGTCACCATTCATACACAAACCTGTGACTGGCCCATATAACCTCTTTCTCTGTACTTTTTCTTTAAAAGAGTTCACTGCCAAAGTACTTATTCCTCTCTGCTATAAAACATACCTTCTTATTCATATAATCTAAGTTAGAGTAACACCAGTCCTACAACAGCTATAAGCATTAAAACTCCAGCTAGGATACAAATACTAATGAACACCATGTCACTGCCATCTTGTCCTCTATCTGCACTCTCTGCTGCCTCTGCCTCTGATGGTTGAGAATCTGGTACATTCTGTGCCAGCCCGTTCATTTGGGAAGGGTCTGCTCCGGACAGAATGTGAACAGAGGCCTCCTTCTTTTTGGGTTCACACTGTATCTCATATTCATGAACATCCTCTTGAGCTCCCCGTGAGAAGTCCACATACAGCACACTCACAATGACAGAGGTGTTGTTCCTTTTCTGTGAGAGAAGTGGATTCAATAAGAGAGTCTTTGTTAATATTGTATTATGCTTGGAGAGCAAATAATTTCTAGAAAAAACAATGGTCGTTGTGTATAAGTTATATAGTATTTAACAGTATGTAAAATGTTTACATTTGTTATACATTTGTTGTCACTACACATCATAAGACTGATGTCTCCTCCATGCTCATATATGATATGATAGTTGATGCTAATTGTTGTGTATTCAATATTATAAAATTACACTGTTTGACATTTTGTTTAGTTGACATCTTAGCTGTTTTGGGGTGGAGTGCCACAGTGCAAGAAAGCCATCCCTTTTAAATACACAATATTTTTTAAAAGGGGCAACAAATTGTTTTTACAAGATAGGTCTCTCATTAGGATGTACCATATTTTCTCTGACCATATTCTATTTTAATAATTCATTTAAATACACAAGTCGTATTATTTTTTCTATAGTGTAGTTATAAATGGTTCATTAGTGTGCTCCTGCAACCTAAAATATTTACTGTAGAGAACAACCATGTATCAGCAGTGACTCATGCTGGAATCAGCCAATTAGAGTAGGTGAAATCTGACAACAATTCACAGCATAAGTGTGTTGGTTGCAGCTGGAAAAAAATGTTGAGTTCGAATTCAAAGTTTTTTCACCGAATTTGGCATTCCTACGATCAAATAAAAATCGTTTGATCGAACGATAAAATCGTACAAATCAAATGATTTGAGCGATTTTAGCGTACGATCGAAGGATTTTTATTCGATGTGTAAAGACTTAGAAAAAGTTTGTAGAAGGTCCCCATAATTTAATTTGGCAAAGCTTTTTTAAAGAGACAGTACTTTGATTATCGAAAGGTTGAATATTCTAACGATTTTTATTTCGAGTCGAAGTAAATTCGAAATCGTAGTATCCTATTCGATGGTCGAAGTATCCAAAAAATTACTTTGAATTTCGAACTTTTTGTACTTTGAAAATTCACTCGAACCTTAGTAAATCTGCCCCTAAATGTCCTGGTATAACAATTAAAGGGGTTGTTCACCTATAAATTAACGTTTAGTATGATGTAGAGAGTTCTTTTTTATTATTTGTGGCTTTTGCGATATTTAGCTTTTTATTCAGCAGCTCTCCAGTTTGCAGTTTCAGCTATCTTGTTGCTAGGATCCAAATAATCCTAGCAACCATGCATTGATTTACATGAGAGACTGGAATATAAATAGGCGAGGTCTTGAATAGAAATATGAGTAATAAAAAGTAGCAGTAACAATATATTTGCGGCCTTTCAGAGCATATGTTGTTTAAATGGGGTGTGTGACCCCCATTTGAAAGCTGGAGAGAGTCAGAAGAAAAATGCAATTTGTTCAAAAACTATAATAAAATAAATAAATAGTGAAGACCAATTGAAAAGTTTCTTAGAATTGGCCATTCTATAACATACTAAACATTAACTTGATGGTGAGCATCCCCTTTAACATTCTTGAGGCCTGGACTGCTGTTACCACAAGGATTATAATAAACATAAAATAATTTCCATAATCAGTCTGGTGTGTCTGAATTCTTGGCCCCGGTCACCCATTGTCTTTAAGTTTCCCTGTTCCACAAAGAATGTTAAAGTGAAAGTAACATGCACACCTCTTTAATGACGTAAGGAGCCCAAAGGTGACTAGAGACACTATGCTTTGCGGTACAGAAATCCCACACACCCAGGAGCAGCTTTATTCTGCTCTCTAGACTGACATGGATTAGCAAAGATTAGCAACATGATAAAACAGAGTGAAATGTATGTGTTGTTCCTGCTGCCTCTCATGCAATAGCCCAGGGAATTTTGGAAACCAGACTA
Organism: Xenopus petersii; assembly: GCA_038501925.1. NCBI lineage: Eukaryota > Metazoa > Chordata > Amphibia > Anura > Pipidae > Xenopus > Xenopus petersii. The sequence continues at coordinate 95,745,363 of CM076678.1, forward strand.
TAAATATATGAGAGAGGTTCTTTCTGTGTCACATCACATTTATATCTTAGAGCACTGTATATGATCTAGATCACAGTAATGGGTGCAGACAAACTTTATCCACTCCATCAGATAGAGCTACAGAGTGTAAAAGGGGTTAATGTTAAAGGGTTGTTCACCTTTAAGTGAACTTTTAGTATGATGTGGAGAGTGATATTCTGACACAATTTGCAATTGGTCTTTATTATTTCCGGTTTTTGAGTTATTTGGCTTTTTATTCAGCAGCTCTCCAGTTTGCAATTTCAGCAATCTGGTTGCTAGGGTCCAAAATACCCTAGCAACCATGCATTGATTTAAATAAGAGACTAGAATATGAATAGGAGAGGCCTGAATAGAAAGTTGAGTAATAAAAGCAGCAATAACTCTAAATTTGTAGCCTTATGGAGCATTTGTTTTTTAGATGGGGTCAGTGACCCACATTTAAAATCTGGGACAAGTCAGAAGAAAAAGGCAAATCATTTAAAAACAATATAAAAAAAAGTAATGAAGACCAATTGAAAAGTTGCTTAGCTAAAAGTTAACTTAAAGTTGAACCACCTCTTTATAGAACCACCTCTTTACTAGTACCTATACTAGATATACCATGACCTGGATAAATTAAAATCTTCATAGTCTTTATAGAACCCTTTCATGCAACAACAAAAAACTCCACATATGTAAGTGTATATTTACTGCATTGTCTTCCTACTGTTTTCTGTCAATCAGGTTTTGCTTTATTACGTTACCTGTGGTTCTGTCCCACACGTATCAAAACGAGCATAGATCTTGTAATTTGTGCCAGAAATCTGAGAGGCACAGCTTGGCATTCCAAGGTAAATATGATTCCTTTCTAGCTGGGGTAGAGATTGACTTGGGATCTGAATATGGAAGTCTGTGCGAGTACAGCTCACATTAATTGGAACAACTGGTGGAGGGAAAGAAAAGAAAAAAATGGTGATTGGCATTTTATAATTCCAATGATAGTAATTCATGTCAATGGATGCTGGGAGTGGGAGATATAGTTAGAGAGAGCCAGCCATATCCTGGAAACTTACGTTGTACAACCAGGGTTGGACCAGAGGATCTCATGCTGGGCCTCTTTCTTATTTCTGTCTGTGTGACACATGTTACACTTGCATTGATTGCACTAATTGTTGTAAGAGTGAAAACTTGATGTCATTTTCTGTGGTGGCCTCTAAGAGGCCCATGATGACACTGCTAAATACTAATCGTTTAGGTTGGCAAGTTACATGCAATATGCAGCCAAAGTTATTTTCTGATGGTCCTTATTTGCATTGAGCTGTAAAGGTAGAAATCTAAGCATAGCAGAGTAAGTGTGACCTCTGTTCCTCCTTACTCTGACTAGTTGTTCTGATACATCTGGTAGTTCGAGGTCAAAGCAATAGTTACAGGGTGGAAATTCTATGCCTTGATGTGCGTTTCATCTTTATCTTTAGCAGTGTAGTTATGTATATATAGGAGCAGAGTTTAACGTCAATGTAAATAGAGGTGCAGCAAACTTAACTGAAAAGGTTTTGTTGTGAAAAACTTGTTTCTATGCTGTCGCATGTTCAACCTGTCTGATTCTCTCTTTATTGGTTTCAGTCCTCTTTATACATATGCAATTTACCTTTCAACTATTGTTCGAACCAAAAACTCTATAATGGCTTGTCTAGTGTAGACTCTATCAGGGGAATGTAATAAAAATCGCTAACGGAAAAACTATTCGCAATGCGAAAAGTTATGCCTTTGCGCGAACAAATTTTGCTTTGTGCGAATTTAATATAGCTTTTGCGAACCCGGAAACTGTTTAGCGACCACTTCCGACAGTGAAAGACCGTTTGCGAATTTTATAGTTTGCTCCAATGCGCAGTCAATGTAATAAAACTTCTTACTGAAAAAGTCGTTATGTTTGCTCCAAAAGATTACGATACCTTCAAGCACTTCTTATGAGTGTGCAATTAAAATTCGCAATGCGCAATTAAAAGTCGCAGTGCGCAATTAAAATTTGCAATGTAATAACAGTTAAAGGAACAATATTACATTGCGATATGTGGATTTTTAGTCTTATTGGTGCGAATTGTTTTGCTCTTTGCGACTTTTATTACATTCCCCTGTATGACAATTAGTAAAAATAACCAGAAAAAAAGCATCCAGCATAGACACTTACTCATTTTTACCTACAAAAAAATGTATCCTTATTTGTATGTGCAAACATTCAAAACAACAATTCAAACATTAAACCCTCATATATCCATGAGATTCAGCCGAATCCAAGTGCCAGGCCAACTGAATCCTTAAAATCACATGGCTTTTTGGCACACCAACAAGGAAGTTAAAAATAGTTTTACTGCGGGCTATGCCCTTTAACACTTCCTAAATCTAATTTGCATATGCAATTTAGGGTTTAGATTTTGTCAAATCTTTCATGAAGGATTCGGGATTAAACCAAATCCCAAAATAGTGTATTTGGTGCATACTTAGTAATATTGATTAACATGGCACATACGAAGGAGTAAAATTCCTCAGGAGGATTATATGTATGGATGCACCGAACCCACTATTTTGGATTTGGCCAAACCCCCGAATCCTTCGCAAAAGATTCGGCCGAATACTGAACCGAATCTGAATTCTAATTTGCATATGCAAATTATTGGAAAAAACTATTTTACTTCCTTGTTTTGTGACAAAAAGTCACGTGATTTCCCTGCCTTCGGATTCGGTTCGGCTAGGCAGAAGGATTCGCCTGAATCCGAATCCTGCTGAAAAAGGCCGAATCCCAAACCGAATCCTGGATTCTAATCCAATACCGTCAATTAGAATTGCTGCATTTTTGCATTAACCATTACCAAGCCTCTGTTTCAACAATAGGATATTCTTGGAATTCTACCCCTAATGATATTTGTAGAATTAATTATATACAGTAAAATAAAGAAAGAATTTGTTTTTGAATGCTGCTTAAAGCAGACTTGTCACCCAGACAAAAATAGCTGTATAATAAAAGTCATTTTCAAATTAAAAATGAAATCCATAAAACTTTAAAAAAAAATGAAATCCAAATTCTTTTTTTATTAAAGCATTCATATCTGTCATAAACACAGTTAAAAATCTCAGGTGTCAATCATATAATGCTCCTCCTCTATGCCTTAGGTATTAGGCATAAAGGGAATTATTTTCACTTTTCAATCAGCACTTCCTAGATATCACTGCACTTCCCACATTCCCCCAGTTCTCTTTACTATCTAATTGTGTAACCAGCAGGGGCGCTTCGCCAATGAGGCGACTTGAAATATGCTGCTCCTGGTACTTTAAGAGCCGAACTTCCGGTTTTCAAACCGTAAATTCGGCTCTTCTAGACCATAGAGCGCAGATAGGCTCTCTGCGCTAGTTCACTGGCTCTCTCTGCCGCCCTCATGGACCCCCCTGGACCCCTTCAGGCGTAAAAAGGTAAGCGCACGGGGGATGGCAGCAACTGCTGCTGCCTCGGGCGGCGGAGGGGCCAGGATTGCCCCTGGTAACCAGGGCATGTGGTTGGACATCAGGTCCCCCATTCTGGTGCACAAACAAGATGATGCAAGGCTTGCCTTAATTACAGTTTCCACAAAATGGCTCCTGCCTGCTTGCTATAATTATTAATTCCCAGACCAAAAAAAACAAGACTCAAATAATTTATATAGTGTAATTAAAGTTTATTTTGCTTGACTAACGTGATAAAATAGGACTTGGAATCATTTTTTTTGGATGACAGGTCCCCTTTAACTGTCATATAATATGTCAGCCATTGCATTTGCCCTGTTGCGGCCTTATGGAGTTATTTGCCTATGAGTCAGCAGCCCAGCACTGTGGCATTATCATCAGCCCAGCACTGTGGTCTTAAATGATCAGTAACCCCAAAAATTAGACAGTTTTAAAATAATTAAAATAGAATGTATTGTTGTTCTGCACTGGTAAAATTGTGTTTTCTTCAGTAAAACTACTATAGTTTAAATGAACAAGCTGCTGTATAGCCAAGGGGCAGCCATTAAAATTGGAGAAAAGGCACAGGTTACATAATGGATAAGCACTATACAATGGTGTTTTACAGAGATTGTTTTCTGCTATGTAACCTGTACAGTTTAGCCATATGTCTAGTCTAATAGCTATTCCCATAGCTGCAGAGCAGCTTTGTTTATATAAACTATAGTAGTAGTGGCTCCAAAGCAAATTGTGCAATATTTAGCCAAGTACAGTTGTATTGAAAAAGCACTTTTGAAGAGCCCTGCATCAAGTGAGTTTTTGATCTAATGGAATAATTTGCTTTTTGCAACCACTGATCATACTTACATATTCATTTAGAAATCTGTCTGGAATCAGACAGGGTTGGCACTGATATATATATATATATATATATATATATATATATATATATATATATATATATATATAATCCTACCTTCCAATCAGGTGGACTAATATTGAGCCATTTATAAGCCAGCCAACAGGTGGACTCCATAACAATAAATGACAGGTTGCATGGCCACTCTTGGGCCTTTCTCATGCCCTGTGTGTCATGGGACAATCACTTAGCAATTTGCACATGGACACTAATCCATTGCAACAAATATATGGTTTGCTTTATTTACCCAACTGCAGTTTATCCAAATGTTGATTGCCATGAGTTACTGATTTAATGCAAATTTGCTCAAATAACTCAGCCCTGTAAGAGCTAATGCTAAAGATGCAACAGCGGCAGTTTGGTTACATGATGAACATATCTGCTTTCACCATCAGTAGTGTGAGGGACCAGGCACCCAGAAGTGCCATACAAGGGTGCTATAACATAAAGGACACAGAGAAGGCACTGCCTTATTTTCTGGTGCAGGGAATGCTTGTGGGAAAATAGTGGCAGCTCGCCCTGCAGAAAACTACCCAGAGCTGTGCCATATCACTGACATGATCCAAACAAATTTGTCACCCTCGCAGACATGATGCATAGGGTGCATAAGGCTGTCATCCATGAGAGGTCTTAGATAAGTCTTATGCCTTAATACAAATAAAGCAAAATTGGTTTGGGCTTTAGTAGTTCTATAAGTTTTCCTATAACTTATTTATTGATATACCTATAATTATTAAACTTTTCAATTGTTATTGACTACCAACACTGCAGCCCTGTTAATAGGGTAATTAAAGCTATGAGATATTGGCAGAAGGCCTTGTAGCCAGATCCTGTTCGGTAAAATAGGGGCATAAGAGCGTATTTTAAAGAGTTGCAGGTGTGCAAAGGGTTAAATCACAGCATAGGCATTATTTTGTAAGTTACAGAACCTGAGCTGAGTCTGTAATGCTTCTATTAAATCAATATGGAAAGTAAATGACTTCTTAAACCAAGAACACTTCAAGTCCACTAAAAGCTTTCCTAAATGCTAAAAGTACATTAGATCAGGAGCATCCTCCTGCCAAGAGAATGTAACTGGCCTTAAATCACATTTTTTTTGTTCTGTGAGACTTATGTGGAGATCTTATTATTGCTATGCCATTGTTTTTTGTTTCAGAGGTATATGATCCTTAGGGACCATTGAATTAGCTAGATGCTACCTACACAGAATAGTGAACCCCCTTACAGAGTGTTTATGTGCAATGGTAGATAGCTTCTCAGAAGAAGACATCAGCACTATTCCTTTGATATCCTAGAAGGTCATTTACTATTACCCACAGAGGGAATTGCCACAAAGGGAAATGTACTCTGGTGGAAGCCTTTGGAAGACATGCTGTCTATCTCAGAATGTAAGATGACTCAGGAACACTGAGTTATACATTGCCAAGCCATTCCCACCAACCAGCTGCAGTGTCAGCCAAGAACAAAGATAGCAGGGCTCAGTTATGAGCACTGGCTGCTGACTACAGTATATCCTGCCAGCAGAGTCTATTTCCAGTTGCTTTCAAAGGGAATCACACCATACGCTGTAGCACAAAATGCAACAAAGTACATGCACTAAAATATTACCATTATCTCTGCTAATTGCTAAGAGCAAATTAGACTGACATATGCAGACTGTACTTTAGGGGTAAGTAGCTTCCCAACTGCATAAATTCTTAATCCAAAGATGCCAAATTATTTGTGTACCATATGTTTTAGTTGAACAGTAAGTGTGTTACTATGTGTGTTGTTTCTTTCTTTGGTCAGTTGTGTTGAGCTTCTTCAGACTACCATTAGGTAGGAGCCAGACTGACATATTCTTGTAATAAACCTTTTAATCTCATGGCTCCTTACCTCTGGAATTCATTCCCCAAATTCCTCTGCAAGGAACATTCGATCTCTTTAAGAATATACTCAGATTCCACCTTCTGAATCACTAGAACATTATTTTGTCTAATCTAGTCCTGTACTTAAGGTCCAATGCCTAAACTGTTGCACCTTTGCGCTCCAATTTGTGCCTGTATGTTATCCACCCAGTGTAAGCTCTACAGGGCAGGGACCTCCTTCCTACTGGTCTCATACCACATGGCACTTAACCTCTAGGTATTTATACTTATTTGTTGTATTTAATATACCGTATATACTCGCGTATAAGCCGAGTTTTTCAGCACCCAAAATGTGCTGAAAAACTCTACCTCGTCTTATATGCGGGTCAGCTAAAAAAGGTTGCCGCTTACTCACTGATTGAAGTCTGCAGTGACTCCTCCGTGCTGCCCATACTTCTCCCCGCTCGTGGCTTCCTTAGCATTCAGCCCCTCCCCTCTCAGCTCTCGTCACTCAGTACTCAGTACTGTGTGCGCATTACCGTATTGCGCGTAGGAGCGTAGGAGCACACAAGAGTTTAGAAGAGGAGCGCTCGAGACGTGGATGAGGTGCGCGCTCACTCTGTGATACGAGCACGCACCTGTACAGGGAGCGGAGGCGCGCGTCTTCTCCCTTTGTGATGTGCCCTGGGACGCTGCAGCCTCGTAATAGGGGGAAAGGAGGCGGCAGTTTACTTCTCCGTGTAAGTTTGTGAGCTACCATTGTCATTTGAGAGGGAGGACTGATTGACAAGAGCTGAGAGGGGAGGGGCTGGAGCAGAATTATGTATACTTGTGTGTGCAGTAGACCATGTGTGTTAGAAAAATAATGTGAATATATAACACTAGGTATAATTGAAAGGTTAACAGTTCCAGTAATGGCCTTATTGCATGACATGTCCACCTTTTTCACCTTGACAGCAGCATGGAGGAGTCAGCGCATGCTTCAGATCAGTGAGTAAGCAGCAACGTTAAAGCTTTAAATTGGCCATGTCCTAAAATAATTTCTCACCCCTAGGCTTATACACGAGTCAATACATTTTTCCAGTTTTCTTAGGTAAATTAGGTACCTCGGCTTATACGCTGGTCGGCTTATACACGAGTATATACGGTAATACTTGTCCTCCCTGTGTGTACTTTTGTAAACTGTAAGATTGTACAGTGCTGGGTATCCTTATCGTGCTTCATAAATAAAAGTTACACACACACACACACATATGATCTGTAAGGCTGGTTGATACTGCTGTGTCACTTACCCCCTATGTATGATGCTAAGAAGCCTTTGCTGGCTGTGTCTCTGTCGGTGGAAAGTACCAGCAGCAGTTTATTCTTGCTTGACATCAGTGAGGGGGGAATCTCTCTTCCACACCACCTCCCCAGCAGTGGACTATGCTCTCCTTCTCCATCATACACTGACAGGTGATCATAATCACATCCACTAGTTAAGCTGCTTCTCTCCTCTAAGTCAAGATCTCGGAAGAAAATCTTTATTCGAAAGCCAGCGGCAAGATGAATGTTCCAGTGACAGTTAATATTATTGGGATACAAGTCTGGGTAACGAGGACTGGTGATGTTTCCCTTAACAGATGTAAATGTATCCTGACATTCACCTAAATTTGGGGCATAGAGAGAGAGAGAAGTTACAGAAACCCTGAGGGCACCCTTTCTGTCCTAATCCACATTTAGCATACCTCAAGCAGCTGGTGTGGCTTTTTATTTTGGATGGTTTATAAATAATACAGGTATGGTATTCCTTATTTGGAAACCTATTATCGAGATAGCTGCTAATTTTCATTCTAAGCAAATAATTCAGATTTATAAAAAATTGCTTCTTTTTTTCTGTAATAATAAAACAGCACCTTGAACTTGATCCCAACTCAGCTGCATGAATCCATATTGGTGGCAACAAAATCCTATTGAGTTTATGTAATGTTTACATGATTTTAGTATGTTTTAGAATGGTCAGTTCTTAGCTTGGTCTTCATTTTTTATTCTTTTTATACTTTTTCTGCCTCTTTCCAGACTTCAAATGGGGGGGTCACTGATTCCTGCAGCCAAAAAAACTATTAATCTGTGGGGCTATAATTTTATTGTGATTGTTACTTTTTATTACTTATCATTCTTTTCATGTTCACCCCTATTCATATTCCAGATTATCTTTCAAACCACTGTCTGGTAATAAAATTGAAGACCACGGTAAAACTTGGTAAAAGTAGGAGTAGTTAATAAAGTTAACTTAAAGGTGAACTACCCCTTTAATACTCATAGGTCATACTAAAGAAAAGAGAAATTCAAATCTATTTAACTCAAAACAGGCAACCCTATGTACAGGTGCAGCAACAAAATGGTTTATGGCCAAATGTGAAGGTTGTTCTAGTTTCACTTCAACAGTCATGCTCATGTCCTAAGAGAAGAGATGCCTTCCATACCAGAAGAGACACAAGCTTATGACCTCTGTCTTCAAGTCAACAGCTCTCTAAAAGGTTTTACTACTTGGCCAAACTGTAAAATAAATTACTAATGGTAACTGCCTATGTAGCAGCTGCGGCAGGAATCAATTCTTGCAAATGTTTAGATTTGTCCATGGAAGTGATTTCATTGTCCATACCTGAGTAATAATAAGCCTTGAAGCCCCGTCCTCCAATGTTAAAGTCTGATTTGAAGACCACCAGTAGCTCATTGAGAGAGGATTTTATATCTGGGGGCTTTGTTGTACCACAGAAATAACGAACCTGGTTGTCCTCTGCCCCTGAGCCATCAAAGACTGCAACATAATCAAAGTTACACCCCTCATTTTCCATCTGAAAGTCTGTGAAGGTCAGATATACCGTAGAGCCCGGTGCTGCCCGTATAAACCAGTTGCATTCTGCATTGTTGGGATAATTGTCTGGATAATCTGGGCTTGTAATGACTCCAGAGAGGCCAGTAAGAATTCCTCCACAAATATCTGCAAATATAAGCACATTACAGAGAAAACAGTTGGAATGAGGAACATAAAGACATATTTCTCATGTCTGGGAGAGGGTATAAAATAGTAATCTTCCCCCTTTATAATATACAGATATTGCTAAGAGGATATAAGAGAATAACTTTAATAAATGGACACGTATAAATTATACTTTCCTGTTGCTGTCTATGGATCATGTCTCTTAGACAAGTAATAATAATAGATACCGCTAATATACACAGACTGATAAAGTGTTTTTTTCCACTTGCTTTTAAATTTAAGTATTAAAGCAGTAAATGATCTAGGGGCATCTCACCTTTCCTATAGGTGGCATAGAACCCAGAGCTGCCAACATGTTTGTCTGAATGAAAATGTACAGCCAGAACATGCCAGGAGGATGTGAGCTGCGGTGGTAAACTGGTTCCACAGAACTTCCCCAGGAGGTTTCCTTCATCCTTTGATGCTCCATTATAGATTTTGACATAGTCATATTTACACTCCTCGTGGTATTCTAGGTTAAAGTGGTGGAACTGAAGCTGTACAGTTGATCCCTCAGAAACAACAATGAGCCAGCAGCACTCAGTGTAGGGAGGATACAGTCCTGGGAAATTGGGCGTGGACAGGTTACCTTCTGGAGCAGAAAGAACACCCCCACATTTCACACCTGTGCAGAAACGGAGGGCAGGTTAGTTTGTAAAATATAAAACCTGGGTAACAGCATTTATCACAGTTGGGTGGAAATATGGTAAGCACCCCCCAGTGAATACAATTGCAAACCTTTAATGCTGGACAGTGCTCTTCTTTGCTGAATATTGCACAGACCTGGGGTATAGTTCTGAATTTAAGGTTATTAGTTGTAAGCACTGGGGGTTCCCTCCCCTCTCCAGATACTTACACTTTCTTTGTCCTTTAAATATAGAATGTCGGATCATTACCTATAGTAACGCAGAGACTTGGGGCGGGCCTATACTATAAACTTAAAATAAAAATCTTCATTCTAGCCTATTACTGAAGTTGAAAAATCCCTGCAGCCCAGGCACTTTAGTGTTAAGGCCCAATCCAGTCTCAGATACAAAAAAAGATTGCATTCTAATATGTCTGTGCCTTGTTTGTAATAATCTCACTTCAAAACTCAGCAATGTAGCAGTGGAGTGGAGAGGATAATGAAGAAAATGAAGCAGGCAAAAGTACAAGTGTAACAAAAGGGGGAATAAACTGAGAACTTCTCATAACAATTGAATCTGTAGATCTGCAAATTGTACATTTCCATGTGTACATATTAAAAGCATCTGGATAATGAAGAAAATGAAGCAGGCAAAAGTACAAGTGTAACAAAAGGGGGAATAAACTGAGAACTTCTCATAACAATTGAATCTGTAGATCTGCAAATTGTACATTTCCATGTGTACATATTAAAAGCATCTTATATTTCAGTATATACATATTAATAAAACTGTGTATACTATATATACAACGTATCACTAATACTTGTTGCAACTTTTTCTTTACTGATGCTGGTGGCCCCCAGAACTTGTGCCTTCTCAGCACCACCATTAGACTTGCCCTGTTTCCACAAAACAGAATATTTGACAGTGCATGCTGGGGCTCAGGATATTTAATACCTGATTCCTATTAACAAGTGTTTTTATTTCTTGAATACTACCCACAGTTCTCTAGTACATTCCCACAAACACAGGCTTATTTCTTCATTTAATGTAATGAAACCCCTACTTACCATTCCTTGCATAAACAGCATCCACTTCCCATAAGACAGTTATCATAAAGACGTACTTGCTTGAAATGTTCCGCATTGTGAAAACAAGACAATAACATATCCCTGGTTCTCCGGGCTGCTAAAGACAGGAGTCAGGGAAACCAAGCTGGTGTGGGATAAATTATTCAGCTCTTGTCAGAATAGAAACTTGATATTCACTTGGCTCCCCACCCTTAATGTTCGGATGTGTATCAGATGCCTTTTGGTTTACAGTTTATTACACTTTGTCAGTGTCAAATCACAGAGAGTGTGCTGCTGCAATGGAATTGTTTCTGACATCTCTAAGGAAAAACTGAAGAATTTATACTGAACTGTTAGAAAGGTACTGGGACATTTGCCTGGACATCACTCAATGTTGCTTTAATTTAAAGGGAAGATTAGCTGCACAGTGTTCATAAAAGGGACAATGTGCCAAGGATAGTATAGAATAGTATTTGAAAAACTGTCTTTAGAAGCTCGAAAGTGCTGTGACTGCCCCCAAGAGTGGCAGTTGTGTAGGCAGGAAGAGATAGTGGTATAATAGGGAAAGATGGGGACAGAACAACTTCATATTCTTATGGCCCAACCATCAGACCTTCAGTTGTTTTTGAAGTGCAACTCCCAGCAACCACTGAAAGATTTTTAGGGTTAGATGTGCCAGGTCAGAAAGCAGTAGTTTTAAAGGGTATTAGTTATCAAAAAGGTGTTTATATACAGCTTCTGACATCACTAGCACCAATATGAAATAATGAGTCTGCTTGGAGAAAATGTTGCTGATTGTATACTGGGTACCTAAGCCTTACACAGCAAAGGGGCTGCCATAGGGTGCTGGGAGTTGCCCAGTAGCTTGACTGTATACTATGGTTCCTGCACACAAAATTGCAGTGTTCTTGTGGTGCAGTAGACACCTGACTGTGCATCAATAGTAACAACAGAGAAGCCACAAACACACAAAACTTGTAGTTATGATGGTGTTTTACCTATTTTTCAACTAACATCCCTGGGGGGGGATTGCATCCAAGGACCTTTTGTCATGCTTGTGTTGCTGCCCAACTCTTTTTACAATAGAATGTGGCTCAATGGAAAAAGGGTTGGGAACCCCTGTTCTATACAATACATGGCCCTGATATACAGGTACTGGAAACCTCTGTCACTAGTATTAGGGGCTTATTTATAATTTAGTGGCAACATTTTTTATTAAGATATAGAAAACACTGATGCCATTGTATATATACTGTGTTTAATCCTCATAGTGTTATGATTTGACACATGATGCGTATCTGAGTGTAAAATCCCCAGTGTAATAATAGCAAATGAATGCTGTCGCTTTCTACCTTAAAATGTTTTGCCTTTGACCCATTGACTCCATTGCTTTATGCCAGGTCTAACTGCAACCCATCTTTGTTTTTGTTTTGGTGACCAAGTGAATAAAGACAAAGGTCTTTACATATAGGAATGGCATATATTATCTGGAAATATCTGGAATATCTGTAATGCTTGGAACCTTGAGTTTTTCTGAAAAAGTTTTTTTTTCTATTATTTGGATTTCAATACCTCAAGTGTAGCCATTTAAAAATTGAATACATGTAATAGGATTGTTTTGCCACCAACATGAATTTATTCAGCTTAGAATCACATATAAGGTGTTTGTGACATACTAGACTCTGAGGGCAACAGGTAACCCTGAACGAACAATCACAACCTGCTAGTCTGGGCATAGAACCCAACCCTTTGGCTCTTACTCCACATTCCACAGGGTTTCCTGGTTTCACAAACCTAGGATGCATCTAAAACTTTGCTTCCTCAGTAGTCACTTGTCATTTCTTCAATTGGGGATATGTGGTGGTTTGTTTTACCTATCTTTTACTGCACTGTATATGTATAGCTACCCAAGTACCACTGGGCATAGCAATATGTGGGGCAAAAGACCTGGGTGCATTGTCACAGTACTGTTTTGTTATTACACAAAAAAAGAATCAATTTCTTATAATGGACTTTATGGGAGGTGGTGTACCTTCAATTTGGAAATATATGAATTTGGGTTTCCAATAGGGTTGCCACCTGTTCAGTTTTCACCAGACAGCCCTGTTTTTGGAAAAGCTGTCTGGGTGGAAACTGGCTGTCTGGATTTCCAAATTAGGAACATTGATATTAATTGCATGACGATCAGCCAATCGCTGTTCGCCACTTCATGACCCTGCCCCCAGCATCATCCGCCCCGACATCCCCAGCCCTGCCTTCAGCATCACTCACCCTGCCTCCTGCCCAAAGTTGAGCAAAGGAAAAGGTGGCAACCCTAGTTTCCAGATAAGGGATTCGATACCTGTAACAAATAACGTGCTATTTTCTGCTCCCCAAGTTCTCTGTGTGCCCTTCATTAGTCACATTTGGGACTCATTTATCAATACTGGACAAATTTGCACAGGGGAAGTAACCCATAGCAGTACTTAGCTTTTTTTCAGCAATATTATGTAGATAGCATAATTAAAGCAAACATTTGATTGGTAGCCATGGGCTACTAAAATACAATTTTGCCCATTGTTGATAAATTAGCCCCATAAAGACCTGATGTTAGTAGAAAGGTCACCTAGTTGCATTCAGCTGTACCAGAGCAATGTAAGCAGAAGATAGATGCACTGCAAGAGAAATATGAGTCCTCATTTAGAGATGTGGCAGTAATTGCAGGAGCAGCAAAGATCAGATCCAACTGCAAAGAACAGAAAGTTGCATTTTCCAGTATGGCACAGAGAAGTACAAGTAGCATGATAAATCACTTGCAACTGCCCCCACTAAAGAGACAACTGTCACGATCGGCACCCAGAATCCAGAACCAATGCTCTGCTCCCTGGTCTCGGCTCTTGCTTCTGCCTTTAACAGCCGCCTTTCACCTCGGGAGGAGCCCTCAGCTAATTGGATGCCGCCAGGTCTTATTAAGAGAGGAGCGAGGCTAGGGGTTCTGGATGAGCAGAGGGGCACAATCGTTAGCAAAGTCTTTTGGGCAGAAGGTCACAGTTCAAGGAGCTGACCGAAACGTAGTCTAAACCAGGCCGGGTCGGTGCAGGCAGAATACAATCAGAGTCAGACAGGCAAGGGTCAGAACCAGGATATCAATCAAGAAGAGTCAAGACAGGCACGGGTCAGAATACAGATTTCAGAATAGTTGGTTAACAGGCAGGGGTCAGGATCACAGAAGTCAGATTAGTCAAGCAGGCAGGGGTAAAAACAGGAATCAGATACACGATACAAACAGGAACGCACCCAGGAACTGTCACGAGCCTAACAACGGACAAAGAACACAGTAAAAATGTCCCTTTAAATAGCATTTGAAATTCGCACCATTGCGCGCTGACCTCATCACGCCAGTGTGAATGCGCCTATAACACAAGAAGATGCGCGCAGCGTGCGCCCTAATGAACAGGCAGACTGTGGTGGGCGTCTCGGCGGCCCACAGGGTGCGTCGTGACAACAACGCTGAAGTTTCTCTAGAATGAACAGTAAGGATCATGCTTTTTGAGCATTATACAATCAATCATATCATCACCTTCCACAACAAATGAACTAATCACAACCACTACAAGGGTAGTACTAAAGTATCATTTTGACTCACCAAAACTATGCCAAAAACCATACAAAATAGCCACACCTGCAGTAATTCCTATTCATAATTCTACATATAATAGCAGTCTAATGAATCAGGGGACCCCCGTTCTAATGTATGAAAATTAATTGTGAGAAAATTGGACTTAAAGATCCGAATGGAGAGACAGTGGACCTGTCACTCAGACATAAAAATCTGTATAATAAAAATCCTTTTCAAATTAAACAAGAAATCCAAATTCTTTTTTTATCTCAGCTGTCAATCAAATATTACCTTAGGCATAGAGGTGGGGCAGTCAATTACTTTCACTTTCCATTCAGCACTTACTAGATGTCACTGCACTCCCCACATTCCCTTCACCATTTAATTGTGTAGCCAGGGCATGGGGATGGGCATCAGGTCCCATTCTGGTGCACAAACAAGATTCTGAGATGATGCAAGGCTTGTCTTAATAACAATGTCCACAAAATGGCTCCTGCCTGTTTGCTATAATTATGAATTCCCAGACGGAAGGAAACAAGATTCAAATAATTTTTACAGTGTAAGTAAAGTTCATTTTGCTTGACTAACATGATAAAATAGGATTTGGAATAATTATTTGGGGTAATGGGTCCCCTTTAAGCAATGCAATAAGTGAAAGTATGATGTAGGCAAAGGTGTTCTTAATTTTTCTTTTTTTGTGCTACAGCTCCATAGTCTGACTTTTCTGCTGCTGTCTGGTTGCTGGCCCTATCAACCCATTAGTGGTTTGAATTACTGGATGCAAGATGAATAAGAGAAGTCCTGGATAAAAAGATAAATATTAAAAATTCATATTAATGATCTGGAGTGTTTCTTTCAGAAGACAACTGAACATATGTCCTTTGGGTGCTGTCCACAGGAGAAACGTTGCATGCACTTCAGTTATGCACAGATAGTTACCAATACATTTCTCACTATTACAATGTCAGTGTCCCCCCCAGCAACCTTTGCACCCTCCACACTGGTAAGAATTTATGGATTTTGGCAGCTGGCAGAGGGCAGAACAGGGAGGCAGGAATATAATAGATGTTCCTTTTATTAATAACTAGAAACCAGACTAACAAACACAGCTGGTTAGATTAAGCTATCCAGCAGCAAGTAGCAGGACAGATTTCCAACTTCCAACATAGTGCAATTTTACCCAGTAGCCACTTGCTCCACAAGCTTGATAAAGGGCCACGGAGTGCCCGAAACATTGCTCTAATGTCCAGAAAATAATTCAATAAATTATTTTTCAATTTAAAGAAATTAAGTTGTCATGTTCCAATTTAAATCGTCTAGATTAAGCTATACCAATAAAATCATATTTGTACTGTGGCCCGGCGATGGTGCATTGGCAGACCATATTTTTCCAACCTGCTCAATTTCCAAATCAATTGATATCCATAGTACATGGATATCAGAAATTTCAGTAATTATCAGTGTTTCGCCTTTGGACATAATATTCTAAGAAGTGATCACCAAGCAATAGCAGACAGAAATGCCAGGGGAAATTGGGGAACTTTAGGGATTAAAGTTCCCCAAACGGAAGCAAATTGCAAAACACAGATCAAACTAAAAATGAATACTGGTTTCACATTTCAAGAACATTTATTTGACTTATTTAACTTATGCAATAGAACAGAATTTCCAAAAAGAAGCATAATGACTTTAATTCGAAATTCAAGGGGTGTTTTCGGTACCAGGGAGTCAGCCTTGCACATATTGAAATAAGGGAACACAACAGACCTACTATAAAATGCCTCAGATTAAAGAAGAGTGTATAAAAAAACTGCATTTAGAATAAAAGGAAACTACAGAAAACTGTATTAAGGGTGGTACAATGGAAAAATAATTAAGAAGCAGGAAAAGGAATAGCCTATTTATCAAAAGCTGTACAAACGATTATTTCAAAGGAACTTTTACAGTTACAGTTACAGTTTACCTGAAATAATGTACAGTGACTATTGTGTGCTGAATGCAGACTTGCAGTCAATGTACTTTGTGTGCAACAGCAATCAAACACCTACTCATACACACAGAAAACAAAAACTTTATATAATTCTGCAGTTGGCACACGGAAGTTTATTGTTGGAACAGGTCCAACAGATTTTTCATTCACCCCCTGGAGTCTTCAATCAAAGGATAGGTTCATTTCTACTCAGTGCTAAAGCAATTATCAGAATAATAGGATAAGTCCATCCATGGCTTGCTCTGGGCTTTATAACATTCATCCTAAAAAAAGCTCTATCACCTTTATGTTTTAGGGTTCTTCCAACAAACTAGCTGTGTATTATATGTACGAGATGAACCTTTGAAAAACAATTTCTCTCCAAATCAGTGTTTAAGCCACAACACAAATCAAAACTTGGAGTGTAGATATATATATATATATATATATATATATATATATATATATATATTATGGATTGAAATTAAGGTTCAATAAAACTGGATACGAAAGGCAGCAGGTGGGGCAATATAGGGGGCCTGACTGATGCACAGTTTGATTATATGTTCAGAAAAAACATATCCTATTTTCTAAAACATATTGCAGTTTATGGTTCATTTTAAAATACTGACAAACTTAATTTGCAGCAAAATACCAGATATTCTGGAACCCAGAAACCATTGACAGATGAATGTGTTGCAGGTCAGGAAGTGACAAAATAATTGCTCTATAGGAATAATTGCAAGGACTAAATAATTAGTGATCAGAACACAAAAATATAAAAAGGTGGAACTAGAAGATTAAATACTCCAAGTCCTGGATACTTTTCAGTCCTCACAAGTCTTGCCAAGCTAAAGGACGGCAACATAAGTAGTTGGCCTGGGTAATTATTGTAATCCTTACAGCAAAAATCAAGTAGTTATAAATTAATTAAAATAGTCAGACAGCCCTTATTCTGACATGTCAATCTATGGTGATGAAGTTAACTAAGACAGCAGGGTCTGTATTTTCATACTTCCATAATTTTGGATTTGGCCAAATACAAAATCCTCCACGAAAGAAGTGTCTGAAACCAGAACTAAATCCAAACCTTAAAGGGATAGTGACACAGGTTTTAACATAATTGAATTCTTCATCAAAATATGCCTATATGCCCTTTGGACCATTTTCTTCAATGTGACCTCTTTCTATGTAAATTGGACATAGGTCACTTCTTCTTTAAGAGAGTGTCGGACTCCAACGTGTTCTTTCGGTCCCTTGGTGCTAGTCGATCAGAGCTTGCAAGGCGAAAGTTAAATGCTTGACTGACAGGAAGAATCTGGCACAGTTAAATGGTGTTTGCTGCTTATACCACACAGAATCAGGATTTACAGCCTCCTTATCACAGTGCTGCTGCTTCGTTTCATGTTCAGGTATGTGACTATACAATAACAATCCTCCACCGCATTGCAAAACTCCTCTTATGCACCGCTCTGTGCTGCTCTTTTCATTTAAAGGAGAAGGAAAGGCTGTGTACACTTGCGGGTGCCAAATGTTAGGCATCCCCAAGTGATTGTATTGAATTACCTGAAACCCCAGGCCGGTGCTCCTATCAGTAGAAAACTGCACCGGCCCAGGTTTATACCAGTGAGCACCAAAGAGCGATCCTCTTCCTGCTTCTTCTTTCTTCACGCGGTTGCACATGCGCAGTACAATGAAAGGCCGAACTTTAACTAAAAAGTTGCCTATTTCGTTGTACTGCGCATGTGTTTGCCCAGTGAAATTAGAAGAAAGAAGAAGACCGAAGAAGTTCTCTCCGTGGTGCTCACTAGAAACAGCACCGGGCTGGTGCAGTTTTCTACTGATAGGAGCATCGGCCGGAGTTTCAGGTAAGTAAATACAATCACTTGGGGGTGTCTAACATTTCGCACCCCAAGTGCAAACAGCCTTTCCTTCTCCTTTAATGGTGCTTTTAACTTATTCTGTCTTACTCAATTATGTGTGGCCCTTGTCTGCCTGCCTTCCCTGCACAAACAGAATGATCTGTGCCAGGACTGCTTGCAAGATTAACCTTTTAACCCCCAGAGCTGGAGTAGATTGTTAGTGCAGGAAAAGTCAAGCAGGCAGGAAAGGGACACGCATATATAACCTAATAAGAGGGAATGAGCCAAAAACACCATCTGAAAAAAAACCCAAACCTCAGCAGTGCAGGAGAGGAAATTTTCAGAAAGAGGAGGCTTTTATTTTTTGCAGGTGTGGGTGTGAGATAAGAGAGGCTGAAAACAGTAGTAGCCCCTACAAGAAGTAGTATCCTTCTGCATATGAGGACGTTTTTTTAAAACAATATATGTTACTAATTTGTGGGTTTACTTTTTTTGATTAATAGTTATTATTGCCATCAAAGTAGAGATCTAAGCCCAAAACTAGAGGTTCCACTATCACTTTAGCACATAATTAAATGTGAGAAGCCTGCAGAAGCGTCACTAGAGGGGGGCGGGCCCTGGTGCGTGACGCACAGACGGGCCCCGCCCCCCTCCGAACTGCCGAATTTGGCCGCATTTGTCAACGGCGGGCGGTCTACCGGGGGCCCTGAGGGGGTGCGGGCCCTGGCCCGCTCGCACCCCCTGCTCCCCCGGTAGTTCCGCCACTGGAAGCATGCAAATATTGTGAACAAAAAATGGCCTGAGCTATAGAGCCACATGACTTTCAGTTGAACACTTAGGAGTCAGTCAAATCTGAATCCAACAAGAAGTGCTGGGCTCTGTCCAAACCAAATGCTGAATTCTGTCAATGGTTTAGGTAACCAAGATGGAACCTGGGAGCAGGATGCACCCAGGCCCCTCACCAGGAACCCCCCCCCCCAGAAATACATTTAGGCATGCACCTGGTTAGTATTCAGATAAATGTACCTCTGCCCTGCCACAAGATATAAATTATCATGGTACCCCCAGTAATTATGCACTGGATTCTTTGCATCTCTAAATGTTATGCAACATTATTTTTCATTTTATTCAAGCAGCTGCACAGAGCTGCAAAGGTCAGAGGTCAAAGTTACACAGAGATACAGTGAAAAATTTACAAAATACATGTCTATTACAAAATGTATGTCTTTATAACAAAACATACATTGTTTTACCCACAGTTACATAGCAAACGTAAACACTCAAAGCTCATTTATGAATATAGGTGCTAAATAGCATCACTGCATGATAATGAAATTATCCATATCAACCAATCAGCAGTTTGCTCTGGGCAAATGTACTGGTGCAATTTAGCATTTATCTTAGTAACTCAGCCCAAAAGACTCTTTCTTTGCAATACTATATGTCCTTCAAACCAACAGTGTCTGAATTTGCCATCCAAGTTTATTAATTTATGTGAAATTAAATCAGGATTATTTACTTCTATAGAGTCCTATGTTGACTCGGACTGCATTCTATGCCCTAATCTATCACGTCTAAATAAACTAAAGAACGGAAAAGTTGCTTCCTATTCAAAATAAACAGCATACACCAAAACTACACAGAATAGAGTGCGGTTCTGGAAGCTACAGGATTATTTACTTCTATAGAGTCCTATGTTGACTCGGACTGCATTCAATGCCCTAATCTATCACGTCTAAATAAACTAAAGAACGGAAAAGCTGCTTCCTATTCAAAATAAACAGCATACACCAAAACTACACAGAATAGAGTGCGGTTCTGGAAGCTACAGGAAGTGACATTGTCTGAGTATGCGTCCCATAGACATTGACTGGTCACTATAATGTCCTCCCGATGCTTGCTCCCAATAGCCATGCTGCAAATAAGTTTGTATCGGGGAGGAGTCACTCTTCTAACGATCTTTTTAATGTCTTCACACAAGTCTTTAGTGAGGCTGGCACAAGTACAGGGATCATAGGGCTCATTCTTCAGCTTTGTAGCCAGGAACTCCTCGATTAGCTCCTTCACATGGGCATTCGGAAACCTACGTACAGGATTTGCAGAATTAACAGGAGTCTGTGTAAAAAGAGACAGAAGTCAACACCTGAATTCAAAGATTTTATATTTTAGGAATTCAGGCATGGATACAAAGCAAAGACCTTCACAGCACAAATGTACAGAGATGCATACACAGGTATGGGAACTGTTGTCTATAAAACTGTTATACAGAAAGCTCCTAATTAGAGAAAGGCCATACCCCATAAACTAGAACCTAGTACTTGATCCCAACTTATAATATAAGTCATTATTGTTGGAAGCAAAACAATGCTTTTGGGTTTATTTAATGTTTACATTTTTTAAGTAGGCTGATCAGAGGGCACATGGCTATACTGTGCTGACAATCACCCATTCCCTTTTAGGCCTAAATCTGGTGGCTTATGTCTAAACATAGGTAGGGTCCTCGCAACTTGCAGCATGGTTTTCCTGAATACTGCTAATGACCTACAGCCTTTTAAGGGTGTATTTATACCTTCTAGTCAGGGTTATTTAACCTGGCAGCATTACAGGATGAGAGATCTGAAATACACCACTGCAACTGGCAAACCTACTCCACCATTTACACCTTGATATAGTAATGAGATTATTGCAATTTTTTTCCAGCTCTTGATCCTATAATAGATATTTTAAATTTCTTTATATAAAAGTTACGTTTTAGTAGAAATCAACTTTTAAATATTGAATTCTCACATAGTGGGTGGTCCGGTTACATAAACAGTCATAATTGATATAATTATCTGTGTAGCCAGCACACCCTTTTTCCTGGCATTAGACACTTATTCCTTCACATGTAGTGCAGGGTCCACATCTCCTTCTGTCTGTGTATTTGTGTGTGTTCAAAAGATTTCCTCCTGCGGAGGAAAGTGGACAATCTGCTCAGTGTACCCATACTCTAAGGCTTGACCCTGGTAGCAGATAAGAGGTCCCCCAGCACAGCTCCTGGCACCACAAGAAGGTGCTGTTTTAGAGGCTGAGCTCTCCACTCCTGAGTTTTCCTAGTGACCAGGAAACATACTGTGCCTAGGGATTGCTGCCTTCATTAAAAGGCATTATAAATTTAACAGGTGTAAAGTGGCAGTGGCCTCTGAGTTCTCCACGACAGCCCTGTGTGCTCCAATTTATACAATACAGCTTAAAACGGGTTGGTTATTCACTATACTACATGATCAGGTTCAGATTATAATAAAATGATGATGTCATTCAAAGAGTTCAATGGAGCTTTTGAGGAAGCCATAAAAAATTTGCATATTAGACATGTATTTGGATTACCCTGTTTTAATTGAAAGTTCACTTAAAAACGTATTGTTCATATAATCTAGCCAGTGTTATTCTGTGTCAGTTATAGGGTTTCCAGAAAAAAATACCGGCCTTCCTATATATTTATAATTTTTAGCTATTAATAACATTGGGATCAGCCATCATATTTACCAGCCAGGTGGCAACCCTAGTTAGTGTGGTGTTTATACAAATGGCCTGTAGATGTCACTGTGCTCATACTGATACTGTGCATACTTCCTGGTAGCTTAAAAGTGAAAGTTACTGTTGTATAATGGCTGCATGAGAGCCTGCTAAAGCACTGTTATACTCTACTCATCCTCTGCTACCCAAAACATAACAGATTGACGACAAGGATGGCTCTTCTACCTCTGCAGCAGCCTGCACCTTTTCTTCCAAACCCTGGTGAGCCTACCATACATTTTACTGCTTGGATCCGTATGTTTGAAAATTACATTATTGCTGCTGACCAAGGGGAGATTTCTGCTGCTAGAAAGCGTGCTTTACTTATTCACTGCCTGGGAGCAGAGGGACAGCGTATATTCTATACATTACCATTACCTGATGATACTTATTTAACTGCTATAAAGAACTTTTTTGTGCCAAGAGTAAATGTGGTTGCTGAAATATATAAATTCCGCCAACGTGGACAACGTAATGGCGAATCCACAGAGCAATTTGTAGCAGCTTTGAGAGAGCTGGTTGTTACCTGTGAGTTTGGGAATCTAACAGATGAAATGCTAAGAGACCAAACTCAAAAACAAACTCACCTCGCATTAGAGAGAGACTGCTCCTAGAGCAGGATTTAACCCTTGCAAAGGCTATTACAGTTGCTAGCCAAATTGAAACAGCAGTGGCAGAGGCTAAAACTCTCAGTCAGGGAACTGCTGGGAATGTACAGATTGTGAATTCAACCCTGTGGCCTAATAATGCACAGTCACAGGCAAAATACAGTGCTAAGGAAAGGGATTCGCCTATACTGCAAAACCATACAGCAAATACAAATAGAAAATACTGCTTTCGCTGTGGTTCAACACAACACACTGCAAATCATGTTACATGTCCTGCAAAAGCTAAACTGTGCCGCAACTGCACAAAGGTAGGACATTTTGCTAAGATCTGCCGTAGTTCTGCTAAAGATGTTCATGAAGTCATCTATATGATTCGGGAGAACTTAAAGATTTTTCGAAAGTTCGGGCACAGTGCTCGGGTCACCACGTTACCGAATTCCGATACAATCAGCTTCGGCATGCGGCTCAGGCACAATTTCCCAATCCAAATGACACCATTGTGGCTACTACGCTGGAAACTGCTTTACAGCTTCAAGAGGTCCCCAAACCTTTATCTTGTATATATCACATTTTGATGGCACCAGGGGAAAAACAGTCACTAAAGTGTTTCCCAAAATGGACCAGAGATATTGAGGACTTGGATGAGGAACAATGGACCTTGATCCTGCGCCATGTGCTGACTACCACAATATCAGCCAGGGACAAGCTCATACAACTTAAATTTTTGCATCGTTCCTATTTCACACCGGAACGTCTCCATCTTATGGATCCGACTAGAGATCGGCATTGCACCAGAGGGTGTGGACATCCAGGAACGTGGATCCATATGGTCTGGAAATGCCCCAAATTGACTCGCTATTGGTCAGATGTTTTTTCCTTTATTTCCAAGGTATTGGTCTTGCCTATACCGTCTGATCCTGGTTTGGCACTATTGGGATGCACGGGTGGGGTGGCTGACACAGTCGAAAGCAGAACTCTGCTCCAATTGCTCATGTTTTATGCAAGGAAGTTAATTGTCCTCCGGTGGAATAGACCGGCCACGCCTACGATGGAGGAGTGGAAAGCCTTCGTTAACAATGCGCTTCCGTATTATAAAGCGGTTTATATGTCCAGAGGATGTACAGACAAATTTATAGCAATTTGGATGGTATGGGTATTGAACTCTAATACAAATAGCCCGAATGTGTTTTAAAGGCCTGTTTCTCATTGTAATACTGAAATGTTGCCAGGATGGTTCACCTCTCACCTCCTCTGCTCTCTTTCTTTTCTTCTTCTTTCCCTTTCTTCTTTTCTTTCCTTTTTTTTTTTTTTGTTTTTGTCTTATTATGATTTATGTTGTACATGTACGAAAATTCAATAAAAATACCTTTTAAAAAAAAAGATGTTCATGAAGTCACTACTACAAATGTTACAGTATTAAGTATGGATAAAGCTGGTACATTTATTCCAGACAAGTTTATATGTCAGTGTCAGTACTGCTTCTGCTGACAAGGGACACTCCATTAACCTGATGCTTGATACATGTTCAGCTGTTTCTATAATACCAAAGGATATTTTGTTGAAATACTTTGCAAAAGATCCTCTTGTTGCACCTGCCCTGAAACTGGTCAGTTACTTAAAGGATCCAATCCCTGTGCTTGGTTGCTTGCCAGTGACTACAATTTGAATCAAATACTGCAAAATGTGTCTTTTACATTATGAATAAGGGTATTGCTATACTTGGAAGGGATCTCTTTGCTGCATTAAACCTACAATTAGTTGATGGTCTCATTACTACAGCACCAGTGCCTGCCACACAGCCAGTGTCTAAAATTTCACCACAAAGCAACACTTCACTGGGCTGTGCAAAGAAATTTGTACACAAAGTTAAGTTGAGACCAGATGTATTGTGCATAGGAAATCTTCAGTGTATTACCCACAAGCAAATGGAGAAATCGAGCAATTCAACAGAAGTCTGAAAGAAGCACTACAGACAGCAAATCTTACTGGGAAATCTTGGAAAGTATTTACAACAGAGTTCTTACATAACTACAGAGCAACGCACCATGCAACAACTCAATCATCTCCAGCTGAATTATTACATGGCAGACAGATGCGCACTAAGTTACATGTTGCAGACTTTAAACTTCCACAAAATATTGTGCCTACAAAATCATTTACTGCTGACATTGTGAAACGTCATCAAGCCAAATGCAAGGCTTATACTGACAGAAAAGGTGGTGCCAGAGAATTACACTTTCAGCCTGGATCTTTAGTCAGAATTAAGAAACCAGGAATACTGAAACAAGGACAATCTAAATTTACTACACCACTTGAAGTGAGACGCCAGCGAGGACCATACATATATGAACTGTCTGATGGACGCATATGGAATGCAAGTCATCTTGCTCCTGTTAGATATGACTTGGATGAAGGACATTTTCCTACTCCTGATGTCAACTGCAATAGGCCTGAAGAAAGTAAACCTATAAGGCGTACTGAGAGCATCAGAAAACTACCTGAAAGGACCAAGGACTATGGGATGTGAATAATGTATATTATTGCTTTAAGATGCATTGTTGTTGTTTAATACATTTGCCCAAATGCTTTCCTACTATAGGGGGATATGTGGTGTTTATACAAATGGCCTGTAGATGTCACTGTGCTCAGACTTATACTGAGCATACTTCCTGACAGCTTAAAAGTTAAAGTTATTGTTGTGTAATGGCTGCATAACTCTGCTAATAAAGCACTGTTATACTCTCCTCATCCTCGGCTACCCAAAACTCAACAGTTAGTATGTGACCTTAATTTTGACGTGATTTGGTGGAATGACAAAGATGAATATGAGAGACCTGAACAGAAAGTAAGGGTAAAAAATAATGACATCCCAATTTTAGTCTCACAGTCTAATTTCTGTCAATAATTATAGCAACCGGGCAAACAAATGTACTTTAGTTTGGGAGGGACACAGGAAAGTAAGGGACATCATTTATGGGGAATATGCAAAAAAGTACTTGTTTTAGGTTCCCCTCTACATTGTGAGCAATTTGTGTTGGTCAAAATAAATTGTGCCCATGAGAATAATGTGCAAATAGTCATGTATCCGAGTCAGGTATACAGTACATGGCTTGTTCACTCCTGTGTTTTTCCCAGTGACCACACTCCAGATCATTTTTATTAAAATTGCCTTTATCAGATTTCTGGGCAGAAAAAAACATGTTATTATTCATTCCTATGCCTTGGCCTCATTCATATTACTGGCACTAGGAGGTAGTGAGACTGCTTAATGATTATTATGTACAGTTTTGTGCTCCTAGTCTATGCTCCTGTTCTGTAATTTATATAAATAATTCCTTCCATTTGCAACCAGTGAGCTCATTACACAGACCCAATACTTAGGAATTAATTTTTACTAATTAATGTTATCCCTCCAGTAAAGAAGTATGCAACGTTATTGCAACAAAAGACACCGGCAACACCGGCAAAACCAAGGGATTGTGTAATGCTCCCTTAAGCTGGCCATAGATGCAAAGATCCAATCATACGAATCGAGTATTCATACTATTTTCGGACTGTGTGTGGAGAGTCCCGACATTTTTCGTCTGGCGGAGATCGGTCGTTTGGTCGATTGGACAGGTTAAAAGATTTGTGTTGGTTGCCGATAATATCTCTGTGTGTATATTCAGATCATATAAAGTAGTAAAAGAACAGATCAGCCGATGTTCTGCCCCTGACAGCAATCGTACGATAGTTATGTCTGACAAAGCTAGTGACAGTCTCCCACTGAAAATCGTACGATCGGCATGGCAAGACAATGATCTGAATGGTTAGTGGGTCGGGAGATGGGGAAAGTCCAATCGTACGTTGATTCATACTTTGCGTCTGTGGCCAGCTTAAGTTTGGTTCTGTAATCAGAAAAGGGTGAACATACTCAACAAAAGAAGCCACATCTGTAAGCACTGCACTATGGATGGGAAAAGCAGCTACAGTGTTTCTGTGTTTCTGGTGAAAGAGTGCATAAATCATTCATATCTAAATCTGAACAAAAAGATCATTGATCAGTATGAAAACTGGCCTTTTATGGCAGAATGGCCTATAAAGATCACATCTTTTAGTAGTCGCATAAATGAACGGGTTACTTGGAAAAACCATATAGCACATTCATCCAGTGACCAATTACACAGGATTATCAATTTGTCGCTTGTTTGACATTTGACACTTATTTTTTACTTGAATGCATCTCCTTTAGTGTACATGCATGAATAGGCATAACTACCGCAATGTCTTACCTGCTCATTTATAATCGTTATTGGCCTGCAATTCTGTGTCCGGGCTCTGGTTTTTCTCCTTAATGCCGCTCGGTTCTGAAAGTTAAAATTTATTGTTTTTCATTAACAATGCTATTGCTGAAGAAATCATACACTGTGGTGTTTATACTACTGACATTCGTAAAGCAATTATTTTTTTTAAATATGACCTATAGATGCTCCTGTGAACATGTTGCTTGGTGTGAGTTGCAGCAGTGACAGCTAAAAAAGGTTTCTGTAACATCTTTTGTACCTTCAGTTCCCGAGTTAGACGCTGTGCAGCCAGTAGGCCTTTCAGGCTGATGGTTGATCCAGATTGCCTTGTATCTGCTGCCTTTTGAGCTCCTTCACCTTGCTGAGGTTTGACAGCTGGAATTACTCTTGAGGCTAAAGGATCTGTTGACTTAAAGAGAGTTTCATCTGTGTAACTCTGATTGCAATACAATTTCCCCCAAGACACAAACTGTGGCTGTGATTCGGCCAAATCATAACCTTTTTTGGCAGGATTTAGATTTGGGTGAAATGAAATTCCTGGCCAAACGGAATTTAAATTCTTTTAATCACATAACTTTAAGCCACAAAGTAAAGGAAATGGCACCCCCCCCACACACACACACCACTTTTCCTTACCCTAATGTGCATATGTAAATTATGAGTTGGATTCAGCCAAATCATTTGTAAATGATTTGGAAGTTGTCCGAATCCCAAGCAAAGTGGATATGGTGCATCCCTAGCAAACAAAGCTCATTCCACTGGTGATGTATTAGTATATAAATGACTGAAATAATTGTACTTTTGTGTGCATCTGAGTAACCTGAATATTTTTATTTAATATGGAAAGTTTATCAAAATTAAAACCAGACAAGTGAAATGAAAAACTATGTGAAACCCCAAAAGCACAAGACTCACACGCTGAGTTTAGGGATGGTACTTACTTTCTGCAAAGCATTTTCCTGTTGTGGTCTGGATGATGCACGGAAAGTGACTCGGGAAAGCTTGATTTCTCCCAGCTTCTTTTGCACACTCATAGTCTATCTTTGCTCTTGGGTAGGTCCTCAAACAGATAATTAAAAATAAGATTCATTAAAAATATTTGTATCTACTTCTATATTCTGGTTAATACACAGCGGGGCTCATTTATCAACACTATATAGTAACCCATAGCAACTACATAGCAGTCATCTTTTTTTTTAGCCGGTTAGAAACTATGAAACAAGCAAAATTGTGATTGGTTGCCATAGGCAAATTTGCCCAATGTTGAAAAATAAGCCCCAGTCTCCTAGAAATACTCAGTGTTCTATACAAAGCCAAAAATTAATTCCTGTTTACATTAGTGTCTACGTTGATCTGTTTTTGATATGTAGCAAAATGGTTTGTGTTCCATTAAATCTTGCCTACAGGTTGGCAGTGATTTAATAAAACTTTATGTATTTGGTTAGAACTGACATTTTAAATAGCATGCAAGAACATGAAATAGCATGCTGGCAACATCATTGGAGCGGTTCTTCCATCACTGCAGGACATGTTCCAGAAGCGCTGTGCAAGAAAGGCCTCCTGCATTACACTGGACTCCACACACCCCTCACACGGACTGTTCACGCTGCTCCCATCCGGCAGACGCTTTCACAGCATTAAAGCCCGAAAACCAGGCTGCACGATCAGACTCCTCAACTCACTGCTTGCCCTCCCACTACATTCCAGACACACCTGAACTGTGAATTTAACGTTGTGAACTGTTAATTTATTTGCACAATTCTTAGGCTAGGGCCACACTAGGCGATAGCGCCGCGATTTGACTCGCGGCGACTTTTCGCCGCGACTTTTAATCCGCAATCGCTGGGGAAACTTTTGCGCTGGCGTCTATGGGGAATCGCGGCGTAAAAACACACGCGGCGATCTTTTTTCTATTGTCGCTCGAAATCACCTAGCGAGGCAATTTCGAGCGACAGTAGAAAAAAGATCGCCGCGTGTGTTTTTACGCTGGCGATTTTTCGCGATTCCCCATAGACGCCAGCGCAAAAGTTTCCCCAGCGATTGCGGATTAAAAGTCGCGGCGAAAAGTCGCCGCGAGTCAAATCGCGGCGCTATCGCCTAGTGTGGCCCTAGCCTTAAGGTTTACACGTGTATATATCCAAATTTCTGCCAATATATTGCACATTTCAAATGTTTACATATTTATTGTGTATTTTAAGTGCCTTTTTCTGACATGTGCTAGCTGGAGCCACGTTGTCTCGTCTCACTGTGTATTCGTATACTGCTGAGATGACAAAGTTTACTTTGACTTTGAAGAAAACTGCATGCAACAGCAAAATGCTATATTTATCCGGACTTTTATACTTCCAATTTGAAGTCCCACAAATTCAGGATGATAAAACCTGTAAATACTTCCTTTAAATAATTAAGTTGTCAAATTTAAAGAGTCAGACATTCCTAACAGCCAGGGACATTCCCTTATTGTGCATTAAAAAATGTTTGTGTCTGAGGAGGTCACTGGTTTTTAAAAATGACCAACTATACAGAAATGTATCCAGAAAGTAATGCCAGTAGTCTGCTTTAGCCCAGTAAGCCCCAACTGATGAAAAAGGTTGTTTACATCTCAATAGTATATATAGCAATAATCTATAGCACAATTCTTGCCCAGTATGTTACAGCTGGCACCAAACGTCCCATATTAGGACAATTAGGACACACTGACACATAGGAGCATTTGCAAGTTTAAGATGGTGCATCTTTTCATGTATGCTTTCACTTCTGTGCCCAACATTTCATTGTACACCTTAATGCTTGATCTGGGTATGTTCTTCTAAAGCACCCTGAGGAATGTCTATTCCCAATAGACTCCATTACTTTGTTTTATCACTTACAGCAATGAATCTCAGTTGTTGAAATCTGTTCTCTCCCCAGATTCCCTGCAGTATCCAGTCAGGCAGACAGAACCCTTCCAGTTGAGTGTCCCGGCCCGATACTCTCACTGATATTTATGCTCAGGTTTCCAAAGTTATGCTATTAATCGCACCTTTTCTGTTGACTTTGTTCCGCTACAGCTTAGCAAACATAACAACAAGACAGGAGTATACAAGTAGGCTTTAGCGATTATGATTGATAATCACTGCATTTTCCTTTCGTGAGCATGAGGAGGAGCGTGTTACCCAACCCTAACAACCATACCTAGGTTCTGCTTTTCTGCTGACCTTGAGGTCTTGAAAATATTAACCCAAAATGTGCAATATACCATGGACACAATACCATTTGTTTGAGCCTGCTAGTGCTTAACCGTAGTCATGGAAGCAATTAAATGCCATGAAGGTAATTAACAGTTTATTTATTTATTTATTTATTTTTTACAAAAGAACAGCAAAAATACATTCAGAACATTGTTACCACTGTTGGGCCAACCTGTCTCTTTCAAGAAGGAATGTTTTTTTACCTGTCTTTTTTTAAATAATTGGAAGCAATTAAATCTCAAATAAAATTATCATTTTTGGACAATTGAGAGCTTGTATACCTGTGTCTTTTTTTTTAATAACCCCTATTACATTTTTAAGTTTATCATTAGTCTGATTTTAGTGGTTTTAGAGGTTTTTAAAATCACAAATAAACTCACTTTCTCTATTATTTATTAAAAGATCTCGATATAAAAGGTATGAATGAAAAAAAAAAGCTGAATGATGTGCTAAAAAATACAAATACCCCCTAAAAATACCCCAGTGATTCCTAGTGAAAACAAAATCAGATTCTTAAATTCTGAATTGAAAAAAAAATGGTCCAATAGGATCAGTATAGCTTCCATTGACTTCTATAGGACCTCGACACACTTTTGTTTTTTGTGGTTTTTACACTTAGGGGCAAATTCATCAAGGCTCGAATTTCGAGGGGTTAAATCCCTTGAAATTCGACTGGGGAATAGAATCGAATAGGCAATTTGGGCGAATTTACGCGCTGGCGAATAGTCGAATTGGCGAATATTCGCCAGGCGAATAGGCGTTCGATCGAATATTCGCTTGAAGGATTTTCATTCCATCAAATGACTTTTTATTCGATCAAAAACTTGGAAAACAAGCCTATGGGACGTTCCCATAGGCTTTTAAAGCAATTCGGTAGGTTTTAGGTGGCGAAGTAGGCAGTTGAAGTATTTTTAAAAGAGACAGTACTTCAACTATCGAATGGGCGAATAGTCGCAGCGTTTTTGGGCTCGATCCAGTACTTCGACTATCAAATGGCGAATAGTCGCAGCGTTTTTGCGCTTGATTTATTCGAATCATTCTACACAGGCGAATTAACGCCAATTCAATAGTCGAGGAGCACAAAATTTCAAAGTTTTTTTACTTCGAATCCTTCCCTCGAAGTTAGTGAATAAGCCCCTTAATAAATCTTTAGTTTTTATAGTTTTAAAGAAATATAGAAAAAGCACTGTTTCCACCTGGCAGTTTTAAAGAAATACAGAAAAACACAAATTTTTTGAGATTTCTGAAAAAAATAAAAATTCGAATGGATAAGTAATTGAGCTAAATTACATCAATGATGTTGCCCATAGCAACCAATTAGTACTTTGATTTAGAGCAATATAGTGCACATAAGATAGTAAAATCTATTTACTGCCATGGGCAACTGCACTGTTGTAATATACCTCTTGTTTTAGTAATAACCAAACCAAAAATATTTTGTTTTTTTAAAGGGGTGGTTCAATTTTAAGTAAACTTTTAATATTTTATAGAATGGCTAATTCTAAGTAACTTTTCAGTTGGTCTTCATTCTGTATTTCATATAGTTTTTTTTAATTATTTGTCTTTTTCTGCTGACTCTTTTCATATTTCACCAATCCAATATCAAAAAATGCTCTGTAAGGCTACAAATGTATTGTTATTGCTACTTTTTATTATTAATTTTTCTATTCACATTCTAGTCTCATATTCAAATCAATGCATAGTTGCTAGGGTAATTTGGACTCATCAACCAGATTCCTGAAATGGAAAACTGGAGAGCTGCTGAATAAAAAGCTAAATAACTCAAAAAACATAAATAAATAATACAAATAATAAAAAATGAAAAACAACTGCAAATGTTCTCAGAATATCACTTTAAAGGAAAAGGTTTACAATGTGCTTACAGTAGTGTGTGCAGATGGATGCATTCTAAAAATGACCAATTTAAAAAAAATGCTTGCTTGCACTAATATTTTAGATCAGTGATGAACCAAACTTAAAGGTTCAGCAGCTCCATCTTGTGGCAAGGCTAGCAAACATAAATATTACAAATACCTATTGCCATAAAGTAATATAAAAAATTCAAGGAAGTTATGCCTGCAGCCAGCATTGATGCTACACCCTCCATTAGAGTACTGCAGCGGGTCGGGTACCCGCAAAAACCTGCGGTACCCTGCAGGTTGCGGGTAGAAGTTCCGGGTGCGGCTATAGACCCAGGTCGGCAGTTCAGCGGGTCGTGGGTCGGGCCACAGGTCTTTTCAATAGTGATTTTTACTCATGTTTTCTGATCACGCCTGTCTTGCTACAATTTCCCTTGGCAGACTTATCACAAACTAAATGTCTAACTGAGCACTTCCTCCAGCAGACTTATCAAATATAGGGGTGGAAATAAAACACACACACATTGATCATCATTAGAGAAGAATAATATATTGTAAGAAAAGTAATACAATACCGATTGAAGACAACGCAACGTCTAGCCGAGCTTCCCTTGGCAGACTTCTGAGAGGAACATCAGCTGGGGGACCCCAGGCCCAAATCAAATACAGCGACTCCCAGAGCACATCAATCGGCCAATGGTCCTTACAAGACCAATTATTCTACACAACACGTCTGCTTGTAGATAGAGTCCCAAAGCCCCCCCAGCTGAGCTCCTTTTTATATTGGTACAATAACAAAGTAATAGATCATTACACATAGACATATAAAATAATAATAATGGCTACATGCCCAGTACATGGCCATGAGAATGACCATGAAAATGGAAATAACCATGTGAATGAAAATAATTGCTGTGTATAATTGCTGTGTATGTTGATTATAACTATGTGAATAAGATATGAAAGTCTATCACCTTAACTCCTACTATTCCCTGTTCTCCTTCTAATGACTGAATAACTCAACTCCAGTTGTTCCTTGGTCTCCTGCTAATATCAGTACATCCATTTTACAACTAAGGAGCCATATTGAATGCACTTAATCACACTCACATTCATACATGGCCTGCCATGTCACATTTGTATCACATTCGACCCTTGATCAATTGCATTCAATAGAATCTCACACGACCCTCGGTTGTTTGCAATACAAGCGAGAGACTTCACAACATATGAAAATCAATGATATCAATATTGGATGTACTACCAAATTATATTTTCTACTTTCCTACTATTGAAGATTATGGTAAATGTAACTATACCACTAAATAATTGGGTTATATGATATACCTATAAGTATATTCTTAAAAAGTTATACTTCTTCATTGCTTTGGGGTACACATAGATATTAGTGAGGGTAAGCATTGAATTATGATCAGACAAAATATCACAACCAAAACTACTTCTATAACTGTTTGAACCCAACCTCCCACATCAGGGATCCAACTAGTAAGCCAGTCCCACCAACCTTCATCCTTATGTTCAGTAATGTTAGTGACTAAACTATGTAGAATACCTAATTGTTGGTTAATGGCATGAGAATGGTCAGAAAGGTTAAAACAACACATACCCTTAAAATATTGACAACCATGGTTATGCTTAAAAATAAATAATCAATGGCAGCCCTATTTTGTAGTACTACATTTCTAATATCTCCAAAATCTGCTAAGAGACTAGCAATAGCTTTACTGGTAGCATTTATACTCTTGACCATAATACAAGCAATCTTATTAATTTGACGGCCTTGATATATGGTCAACCCAGGTATTGCAACCAGTGAAGCACCTAAAGCTATAATTTCTGATTTATCAAACAAATGTAAGTCTGATTCACAATCAGATGGGAGTTGCTCATACGATGCCTTTCTTTTATAGCGATGTATGGTCTGATCTTGTAATATAT
The DNA here is from genome assembly GCA_038501925.1 of Xenopus petersii. Lineage (NCBI taxonomy): Eukaryota > Metazoa > Chordata > Amphibia > Anura > Pipidae > Xenopus > Xenopus petersii. The sequence goes on from CM076678.1 coordinate 95,779,244, forward strand.
GGCTTGTAGGGATAGTTAAACTAAGTCTGGTGAGTGCACAAGGCCCTCCAGAAATATTGGCTGGAATATAAGTAAAGGAAATGTTTCCACAAGAAAATAACCATCCTTTTGGTAATGGGATATACCTATCTAAACTGGGAGAGAGGATCATATGATTACAGAACATATTAGTAGTAATATTATTACATTCTTTCATAGTTCTAGAACATACTGGTGGTTTGGGTCTTTTAGTATCAATCTTTGCCTGAATACATGCAGGAATCTTTTCACTATCACAAGTCATGTTATAACACACATCTGCTGCAGTTATATGGTGAGTGATCAAAGACAGAACACTTTTTTTCATTTTTCTTGTAGCATTCTGATCTGCAACATATGCATAAACAGGTATATAAGTTACAGTATCTGAGTCCTCAACATTTGAGTCATTATATTTTCTTTGAAATGTTGCTGTCAAAACTGTCGTGGGTGTGGGGATGGCAATAAAACAAATCTCAATTAGTTCACTAGGACATCCTTTAGCACATGTAGCTAGTGTTCAATACATCTTTAGCCATATACTCCCACAAATTGTCCCCTCGCAAAGACAGTGCCCTTTTAGATCTCTCTTTGCTCCCATTGAGTTGATCGGATGATTGTGCACACCATGGCAAATCCTGTGGTTGATACACACAGGTAGTAGTCAGCATGACAATCAGGAACACAAGTCCTGCCAAAATAAGAACTTGACAAACCCGACCTCCATTTCCTGGAGCAAAGATTGGGTAGGGCCACAAGATAGTTGATCGTCCTGGGAATCCAACCACCATTTTGGGAAAGAGTTTTTCAGTCCTCATAGGTAAGACTTCTTTTTCCTTTAATGTTGATCTATAAAGAAATACAGTTTATTATTCTCGTAAATAACATTTTTCTATTGGGACATAATCCCATTTCTATTGACCTGGTCTGATTACTAATACAACATTATCTTTTCCTGCTGTAATTACTTCAGCAGGTTCTGGTTGTTTATTTGGGTGCTGTATCCAAATTTTTGCACCACTTTGAATTCCCGTAGCTCCAAAACCTTTATCACCTCTTATTGTTAATACAGTTGGAGGATATCCTTTATTTATTGGTCCATGATAGACTGGCATAATGATTATTTGAGCAATACGGTCTTTTGCTTGTATAAGTAAATCAGCATCACTTGAATTCAGTAAAATTACTTTGATTTCTCCTTGATAATCTACATCAATAACACCTCCTAATACTTGAATACCTTTAATAGCTAATCCTGATCTGGCACAAATTAATCCGAAATGTTTTTGAGGAATTTGAATTCCTATTCCTGTTTCAATAATTTGAATTTGTTGTGGAGCAACTATATTTGCTGCATAAGCATGCAAATCTAAACCTGCAGCATCTGGCGTTGCTCTGTAAGGGGCCAATGCTACTTCTTTAATTTCCCAATAACTGACAGTAGCATGAACCTGTAATGGCTTTACTTGCAAATATGGGGTTAACATATGCATTAAAGGAGTTTCGTTCTCGGTAATTGGTCTGTTATTTAATATTTGCAAGGAACCCTGTAAATTATCTCTCCAATTTTTGTAAGTGCCATGACCTTGTTTCCTCAATTGCTCTTTTAACAAACCATTCATTCTTTCTATTAACCCAGCAGCTTGTGGATAATATGGTATGTGATATATCCAATCAATGTTGTTATTATAACAATACTCGTATCATTTTTCCTTTAAAATGTGATCCGTTATCACTTTGTATTTGTAAAGGCAAACCATAATATTGTATTATTAATTCCAGAGTCTTGATTGTATTTATCTGGATAGCTCTTTTGCAAGGAAAGCCTATCAAATAACCTGAAAATGTATCTACAGCAGTACATACATATTCACATCCTCTACTTTTTGGCAATGGACCAATGTAATCTATTTGCCATATTTGACCAGGTAATTTACCCCTTGCAATCTGTCCTTTCATAGTATGTGGTATTGGTCTATGCTGTGTATGTTGGCATATGGGACATTCTGAAATCACTGTTCTAATGATATCATATGGGATACCTATTCCCCGTGATTGCGCTCATCTATACGTGGCTTTTTCTCCTAGGTGTCCACTTTTCTGATTTGACTAGGAAGCCAAACCTTTAAGGTCTATATCATCAATAGGCTGGGTCTCTGCTTCAGCAACTTTTGCTTTTTCATCTGTAATAGAGTTGAATAAACGTTCTAATGAATCAATAGGACAATGCGCATCAACATGAAATACAGTACAGTTTTAAATACAATATCCCATATCTCCTGCCATAAATCCTTACCAAAGATTTCTTTTGCGTGAACTTTCCATTGATGTTTTTGCCAAGTAGGCAACAAGGTAGTTAACCCATTAGCTACCGACCAAGAGTCTGTGTATAGATAACACTCTCCTAAATTTTCTTGCTTTAAAGTTTGAAAAACAGCATATAATTCTGCATACTGACTGCTTTGACTAACTCTTGCATTGTATCAGTTATCTCTTTATGCCCTCCCGGAATTCAGTATTGTTTCATTCTCACAGTCTTAACAGCTGGAGATAATTCCACGGGAGGCATCTTTAACCGACCAACTATAACAGTATTTACATATTTACAATTACGAACACCAAACTGGTATCGGCCATCAGGCAAATCTAATTGCATTCCTTTTAAAATATCTATACCTATTATGTGTTCTTTAATAGGTACAATCAACAATTTTTAATTCAACCATAGCCTGTACACCAAGGGTCTGTTTTCCCCCCAATCCAGTAATAGTGACTTGTCGCCCTTTATAATATTTTGGATTCCCAGCAATTATAGTGGCCTCCGCTCCCGTATCAACTAGGGCTTGTACTTTTTGTATATTTCCATTTTTACAATATATCTAAATTAACGTACGGGTGGTCATTTACATGCTGTATACGCCCTATTACTGGAGCTTGACCTGATCCCTAATCTGATTTAAATCGCTGAGCCTGAGACAGATCAGCCCAGGGATATCTTGTTTTCCCACACTTTTATTTTGATTTTTATGCAAGCCCCGTTTTTTGTACAATCTCCAAATTTCCAAAGTATCTATTCCATCTATCTCGTCTATTGGGACTCCATCTCTCATTAGGGCATTAAACATGTCCCTTCTGGGGACTCTATCACCAAAATTTCCCTTCTGATTGTTATCCTTTTTATTATCCCTGTCCTTGTACTTATCCTTGGGACCCCAATCTCCAAGCTCTCGAATGGACTCAATAACAATGCTGTAGAGGCTGCCCTGTCTCATTAACGAGCAGCGTCATAATAACATTTTTATATGCCGGCGGAGCAAGCTTAATCATTTTGTTTCTAATTTGTACAGTTAAGGGAGTATCCAGTACTTGATCTGCTTGCCTAACAAATACTGCAGTTTTCCTCTTTTATTCGCTGTATACAATCCCTCAAAGTATACCAAGATTTATCATTAGCCGGCCAATCTGACTCTATCTGATAACGCCTGGATGCACCACGAGCAGCCAATTCTAACATCGAGGACATATTTGCACCCTGAAAATTACGAAACTCATCCTGCACAGTTGCCTCATTAGACAATAGACAGAACTTACGTGAGTCTCCATTATCCAAATTAACTCCAGCAGCCCCTCCCTCATATAACCGCACTAGCCAGGATATGAGGGGCTCTGATGATCTTTGTTTAAACCTATCATGTAAATCTGTTATTTCTTGTTGTGTAAAATCTTCTAAGGTGGTAGTATTTACAACCCCACCTGGCGCATTTACTGCTTTTCTCCGCTCAATTGGTTTGGCTACAGCATGAAACTCATTTGAGTACTGTTGTCTGTTTTCACACAAGGTTTTCCTATCATCCTCTGATTCATGACTAGTATCCCAAATATTGCCATCCCACTCATCTGGATCCCAATCAACTCCTGCCTTAGCAATTAGTTTGGATACTTTCTTCATATTAATTTTTCCTTTACGCTTTCGATATTTATACTTTGCACATCGCACAGCGGCCGTTTCGGCAACTTGCTGATACGTGTCAACTTTATCCATTAATAATCTATTTTGGCACTGCAACACTGTAACCCGACTCTGTAAGTCAAGTATTTCTTTTTCAAACTGAGAAATACGTGCTTTTAACTCTGAACAATCACTATGCTGCTTGCGATACGCAGATAACAAAATCCACCCCCGTCTTCCTAAAGCACACAACGCCTGTCCTTTTCCAAAGGGTACTTTATCTAAACATGTAACTACGTTAATTGGACTAGCATCTTTCAATTGATGCACCCAATCCTCACACAATCCTGCACCTGTAGACCACTCAGTGGCAATAATTTTACATGAAGTATCATCCCAACCAGGGATATCTACAATATTTACAGCTTTCCCCACAATGCTATTATTCTTTCTCTTAAACATTTTATCTTATTCTCGAACCCCGCTCCTGGTACCAAAATGTCTTGCTACAAGTTCCCTTGGCAGACTTATCACAAACTAAATGTCTAACTGAGCACTTCCCCCAGCAGACTTATCAAATATAGGGGTAGAAATAAAACACACACACATTGATCATCATTAGAGAAGAATAATATATTGTAAGAAAAGTAATACAATACCGATTGAAGACAACGCAACGTCTAGCCGAGCTTCCCTTGGCAGACTTCTGAGAGGAACATCAGCTGGGGGACCCCGGGCCCAAATCAAATACAGCACATCACTCGGCCAATGGTCCTTACAAGACCAATTATTCTACACAACACGTCTGCTTGTAGATAGAGTCCCAAAGCCCCCCCAGCTGAGCTCCTTTTTATATTGGTACAATAACAAAGTAATAGATCATTACACATAGACATATAAAATAATAATAATGGCTACATGCCCAGTACATGGCCATGAGAATGACCATGAAAATGGAAATAACCATGTGAATGAAAATAATTGCTGTGTATAATTGCTGTGTATGTTGATTATAACTATGTGAATAAGATATGAGAGTCTATCACCTTAACTCCTACTATTCCCTGTTCTCCTGCTAATGACTGAATAACTCAACTCCAGTTGTTCCTTGGTCTCCTGCTAATATCAGTACATCCATTTTACAACTAAGGAGCCATATTGAATGCACTTGATCACACTCACATTCATACATGGCCTGCCATGTCACATTTGTATCACAACTCCTACTACCGATGATGTCACTTCCAGTTTAAAATGACAACACTTCCTGTTTTACACCTTTTTTGGCTACGCCTACTTCCGATGATGTCACCTCTGGTTTACAATGACAGCACTTCCTGATTCTTGATGCTCAGCGGGTCCCGGGTCCAGGTTGCGGATAAAGTACTGTCAGGTTAGGTACAGGTTGCAAAAGTTCCAAAAAAATGGACCCGCGCTGGACCCGACATCACATAAGTATTCCTTCACCCACAGCAGTAGAGCTGTCTGTCTTACTGGAAATTACCCAGCATGCCTTGTCATGGCAACTCATTTGCATATCACTTATGCTGGTAAATTCCGCAAGGGGGATACTATTGAGGACATGCGCAACACTGTGCACTGAAATTAGCTATGTTACTATAAGTCTCCATAAGGTTAAATTCTAATCAATGTACTGCTTTGTATAGAGAAGATGCGCTGGCGCCCCCCCCTTGCAGCCGTGAATCGTGTGCCAGTCTGCACTACATAAAAATAGAGACAGTGTTAGGGAGAACAATCCCACACACCACCCCAACTCTGATAAAAATATAAATCCCCCAGTCAGTCTGCACGGAGGACCCATGGAGTCTTGCCTTGTTAAAACACTTATCCCCTCTCAACCCATCAAACAATACAATGCTCGCGCTGTCGAAACTAGGTTACACCTTGTGTCACTTTCCTTATTACTGTTACCTGCAGCTGGGGACATTTCCCCAAACCCTGGACCCACCCTCACCTATTCCACTCTCTGGCATTTAACCTTGTCTTTTCCAGTCTCTAAGACCTTCCTCCAGGGGTGCCCATGACGTTGATCATGGATTACCAGTCGATCCCAATACTTTTCCTGGTAGACCGCGACCTGCCCCAAGGCACTTCCTGGCCGAGACGTCAGAAGTCTCGCGAGACAAGACTTCAGATAAGAATTCTTGGTGCACCACAGCGCAGTGCTGCAGCCCAGCAGGCGCCATTTTGATTTTACCCATGAGGAAGAGCTCTCTCTCAAACCGGGGCCGGATGGTATAACGGTCAGTTGTGGGGGAAGGGGCAGCGGGTTTTGTCGGTAGAAGTGCAGGGCGCGTTTGTGAGTGAGAGTGGGCGCTATATTGTTTGTGTAGTACTGTAGTATATCCGGTGTGTGGGCACCAAATTCCACAAGCCTTAACTCTGTGTTAGAGAACCCGATGTGTGTGTGAGAACCTGGTGTGTGTGTTTGTGTGTGTGAGAGAGAGAGAGAACCCGGTGTGTGTGTGAGAGAGAACCTGGTGTGAGTGTGAGAGAGGCACAAGCAGGGACACAGAAGGGAGAGTTGAGCAACAAGCAGGGACACATAAGGGAGAGCTGACAGCAACAAGCAGGGTCACATAAGGGAGAGCTGACAGCAACAAGCAGGGACACATAAGGGAGAGCTGAGCAACAAGCAGGGACACGGAAGGGATAGCTGAAAGCAACAAGCAGGGCCCGAGAAGGGAGAGCTGACAGCAACAAGCAGGGACACAGACGAGAAAGCTGACAGCAACAAGCAGGGACACAGAAGGGAGAGCTGAGCAACAAGCAGGGACATATATGGGAGAGCTGACAGCAACAAGCAGGGACACAGAAGGGAGAGCTGAGCAACAAGCAGGGACACAGAAGGGAGGGCTGACAGCAATAAGCACTGAGGGGAAGGGAGGACTGATCAGCAATCATGGAGGGAAAGGGAGTCATAACCAGCCACATTTTGTATAATTAACATGGTAATTAGGAGGTGTGGTCAAAAAAATGGGCGTGGTCAAAAAATTGCCACGTGTTACCAAGGTAGATCTCCTGATGGGTGCCAGGTGTCAAGAATAGATCCCAGTGTAACAAAGTCTGGGCACCCCTGCCTTACTCACTTCTAGGGGGCCGATTCACGAAGGGTCGAATTTCGAAGTTAAAAATACTTCGAAATTCGACCCTCGAATTGAAATCCTTCGACTTCGAATATCGAAGTCGAAGGATTTAGCGCTAATCCTGCGATCGAACGATCGAAGGATTTTTCGTTCGATCGAACGATTAAATCCTTCGAATCGAACGATTCGAAGGATTTTAATCAAACGATCGAAGGAAAATCCTTCGATCAAAAAAAGCTGAGCAAGCCTATGGGGACCTTCCCCATAGGCTAACATTGACTTCGGTAGGTTTTATCTGCCGAAGTAGGGGGTCGAAGTTTTTTTTAAAGGGCAAGTACTTCGACTATCGAATGGTCGAATAGTCGAACGATTTTTACTTCGAATCGTTCGATTTCGTTCGACTTCGATCGAATTCGAACGAATTTAACCAATTCGATGGTCGAAGTACCCAAAAAATACTTCGAAATTCGAAGTATTTTTCATTCGAACCCTTCACCCGAGCTGAGTGAATCGGCCCTCTAGTCCTGCAAACCTTATTCACATAAAGCCATTACCCTATCTGCCTTTCTCATGTGCCCTCTGGAATGCACGATCAATCTGCAATAAACTTACAGCAGTCCATGATCTCTTTATATCCAAATCTCTTCACCTTCTGGCTATCACTGAAACATGGCTCTCTCCCACCAACACTGCTTTACCTGCTTCCCTCTATTATAGAGGCTTAGCATTTAGTCATAACCCTAGACCTGGAGATTGTCACAGTGGTGGGGTTAGATTTCTTCTCTCCCCCAAATTTAGGTTTTAAAATCTAACCACACTAACTCCTCTTTCCTTCACTTCTTTTGAAGTCCACAGCATACATTTGTTTTCTCAACAATCAGAGGGCTAGATTAATTACGTTATGTGCATTGTAAGATCTGACCCAATATTTTTTTGTATCTAGTGAGATTTCTCACAGACAACAAAGTGACCTGTTTGCCATCATTCTAAAACTGTGGTGCAGTGGTAATGTGTCAGAGGAGTAATGGGTAGCACCTTCCATTGATTGAGATATGAGAGCAAATTTGTGGTGTGCAGGGTGACATTATATATAGATAAGAAAAAAAGTATGGCCCATAGGTTGCACCTTCCCACTGTGTCAATCTGAAATCCCATCATGTATAAAACTTAACTTTTAATTCTAGTCATTTAAAATAATAAACCAAAAATTTATGGATAAAAGAGAAATTAGGAGAGAAAAGCTGAAGTTCATCATCTTATAAACGGTATATAGAAAGTAAGATTATAGCTGGATTAATAATCGCAGTTAATATAATCTCTACTAAAGCAATTTGCGTTTGAGTCGTGCGGTAAGGTGAGATCAGTGGTATGTGTGCTCTAATTACAGCACCACTGATTCTGCCTGAATTAATCACTTAATATATTTAATTCAGAACCACGTATACCACCAGCATAGTTACCTTGACGTGCTTAGTATTTCAGCACCGCTGGTTTATCCCACTTACTTCACTTATGGTACTTGTAATAACGCCCCGTGGATTTGTAGTCAGAGTTATCCACCGCAGGCTCAGCCCATACTGTGCTTAATGTACTAGTGATACAGTATACTACATTGCATCCGCACCATTCCCTCCGAGTGCGCATATCACTACGTGCTTTGTCCCGGCAAAGGAGGAGTAAATTCATTCAGTGGTAAAAGATGAGATAAAGGCTGAATGGGGGCAGCCAGATCAAAAATGATTTTTTACCAAAAAAATTAACAAAATATATCCATTTGACCCGGAAGAAGTCTTGAGTTGAGAAGAAGCCCCTAAGGTGGATGCTGCCATTACCCGAGTAACACGGAAAACAACTTTACCTGTGGATGAAGGCATTTCCCTCAGAGATGTAATGGAGCAAAGGCAAGACAACACCTTGAAAAAGCCTACTCTGTGGGAGGAGCTATCTGTAAGCCAGCAGTAGCCATTACTTCAGTGGCAAGAGCTATGAAGCTATGGCTGAATAACTTAGAGGATAATATGGTCGACAAAACAACAGAGAAGTGATGCTGGAAGATTTTGCAGAAGCATCTTTTGATGCAATAAAATGGTCAGCTAAAAGCATGGGGTTGGCAGTGGCAGCCCGTAGATCGCTATGGCTTAAATATTGGCAGGCAGACAATCCTTCTAAACATAACCTATGCAAACTTCGTTTTCTAGGGCAATTGCTTTTTGGAGCCAAATTAGATGACATTATTGCCAAAGCTTCAGCTGGCAAGAGTTCCTTCTTACCACAAGAGAAAAGATAGTAAAGAAACACGGAAGATTTCAAGGTATCTACTCTATCCTATTTCTCCGCAGAAAAGCCTAAGGGGAATCCATACCAATTTTGGATCTTCACAAGTTAAACGAATACTTGAAGGTAGAGTCATTCAGGATGATATCAGTAAGGACGATCACTCAGGAAATCCGGCTAGGAGATTGGATGGTTAAGCTAGACATAACAGATGCTTACTCTCACATTCATATAGCCAAGAAGCACCAGAAATGCCTAAGATTCTGCACTTTGAATCAACATTTTCAATACATAGGCCTTACATTTGGACTAGCAACAGCACCAAGGACTTTTACATTAATTTTGGCTCCTCTGATAGCTTACTTACGGCTTCAGGGAATACAAGTTTTTGCTTACCTGGACGACATTTTGGTAAAGGCTCAAAGTCCAACAGCCCTGCAAGTACATCTCCAATTTCTAATGAAAGTATTGCAGTAATCATGGATGGATTCTGAATCTGAAAAAATCTCAATTATTTCCATCACAGGAGATGAAATTTCTGGGAATTCTGTTCAGCTCAGAAAGACTTACTACCACCCTTCGTACAGACAAAAAAATAAACATCATAAGATAGATGCATCAGTTCAGACAGAACAACTTAAAGAGCGTGAAAGAGTGCCAGTCTATCATCGGGAAACTGGTATCCACTATAGAAGCAATCAAATGGGCAATGAGATTTTCTTCTACAATGGAACAAGAAGATGGAGTCAAATCAAATTATCAGACTGAGTCAGAACACCATGATAGATCTGAAATGGTGGGAAAACTAATACAATCTTATGAAACCCGTTTCTCTACAAGAACCAGTCTGGAAAGTGATCACGACAGATGCAAGCAGAAAAGGCAGGGGAGCTCACCTAGAGGGACATTACACTCAGGGAGTATGACTGAAGGACACAAGGAAATGGTCCTCCAACAGGAAACTGACTGCAGTTGGATAGCTCTCCTATGCTTTCAAGATCAGTTGATACAGCAGTCAGTAAAAATAGTGTCAGACAATCAGACAGTAGTGAAGTATATTTCCAAACAAGGAGGAACAAAAAGTCGAACATTACTCAGACTCACGTTGAAGATCCTTTACTGGGCACCTGAACGACATTAGTGCAATCAACATCCCAGGTCAACAAAAGGTGACTGCGGATTTTCTGATTTGACAGATAATTCACCCAGGAGAATGGGAAGTGAACCAACGGATATTTCTTCTAATAGTCAATAAATGGGGTATGCCACAAATAGATTTGATGGCAACAGCAAAAAACAAGAAAGTGGAAACCTTCTGCTCCCGATATCCTCAGAAGGGAGCTCTCTTTCTGGATGCTTTCTCAAGGAAATGGGACTTAACCCTAGCCTATGTGTTCTCTCCGCTATCCATAATTCAGAAGGTAATCAAGAAAATACGATTGGATTGTGCGGCTGTGATCATTGTGTTACCGTGGTGGTCGAGGAGACCGTGGTTTCCTCAGCTATTTTTCATGGCCGTAGAGAAACCTTTCAAACTGCCGCTGGTTCCTCATATGCTGACACGGGGGCCACTTCATTACCCCCAACTTCAAAAACTAGACAGAGAGAGGACTTTCTGAAAACACTATTGATACTTTGCTGGCATCAAGGAAAGAGTCTTTCCAAATCCCACTGCGGGATATGGCAAACGTTCCATGACTGGTGTAAAGTTACAAAGTAAACCATAGTGGAATTCTTATAACAAGGGCTGGAACTAGGACTCAGCTTCAGTACTTTAAAAAATCAAATTTCAGCCTTATCAGCACTTTCAGGCATACGGTGGGCTCTAGATCCTCTTATTATCAGATTTTGCCAAGCAGTTAACCCAAGATCAGAGAAAAAGTTCCACCATGGGATTTGCCTTTGGTTCTGAAGTGCTTAATGGATTCTCCATTTGAAGCAATTCAAGAAATTCCCCTAAAAAAAATGTTAATACTTAAGACTGTTTTTTTATTGGCAGTAACATCGGCCAGAAGAATCAGTGAATTGCAGGCACTATCGGTGACCCTGGGGTCTATTTAGATATTTCCAGATAAAGCAGTGTGAGTGACAAGTTCTTACCTAAAGTCGTTTCTGAGTTTCATCTAAAGCAATCTATAGTATTGCTCACATTTTTTGAAGAAGCTCTTAATGAGGAACAAGCACTTTGGCATGATCTGGATGTAGTAAGGTGTCTGAAGTGTTATCTGGAAAGAACAGAAACTCTAAGAAAAGCAGACACATTGGATCAAACAGTGCATCAAGAAAGCTTACTCATTAAGTGCGATGGCTAGTCCAAAATCTATAAGGGCACATTCTTGCAGCATCTTGGGCATGCCAGGCTCAGGCTACTCTGGAAGAAATTTGCAATGCAGCTACCTGGTCTTCCGTTAATACTTTCATCACGCATTGCAAAATTGATGTGTTTTCAGCGGCTCAATTTTGGTTGCAAAGTTTTGGAATCTGTTTTTCATTAATAAATTGTTATTTTCCGCCCATTAATTGGAATTAGCTTTGGTATGTCCCATTTGTGACCACTGCCATGTGAGGATCAGGAAAAGAGAAAATTTTATACAAAATACTTACCAAAATTTTCCTTTCCTGAGACGTAACATGGCAGTGGTCAAGATCCCTCCCTTGTATGTATGTATGTATTTAAGTTTTGGAATAACAGGATAACAAAGACGAGGTGGGAGTCAAGGGGGGTGGTTTTATAATTAAGCTTGATACTTCCTGTCCTCACATGACAATAGGATATTAACCCATTCGTGACCACTGCCTCGTTACATCTCAGGAAAGGAAAAGTATTTTGTATAAAATGTTCTCTTTTTTTTCTTCCCAACCTCAACACCAAGTTTTATCAAACCATAAAGGTTTTTAGTATGTTTTAGAATAGCCGATTCTAAGCAACTTTTCAAATGGTTGTCATTTTTTAAAATATAGTTCTTGAATTATTTGCCTTCAGTGTCGGACTGGCCCACAGGGATACCAGGAAAACTCCCGTGGGCCCAAGTGTCAGTGGGCCCTCCTGCTTCAAAACATTTGGCATATTTCATGGTCATTCCCTATTTCTATGAGAACAAAGAGACTAAATAGATTGAATAATAGATTATAGTATAGGGATGTGAAAATCTTAGACACACTTACAGATTACAGATAGGCACATCCCTAGTAATATAGACACCTCAGTGGGTCCTTATGCTTATGTAACCCCTGTAGTTCACACAGTGTACACCAGATGGCACTGTGCCAGAATATAAAAGGTTTAGGAACCATGTGTTCTGGGTCCATTACGTTAGCCCAACCAAGCAAGCTGGAAGGGAATGGGTAGTGTCGACCCTAGGCGCCTTGGCCCTAGTAATTAGACAGCTATACTCAATTATAGATCACTCTAGGAGTGATAGAGCGGTTATTTAGTTGAGCAGCTCAAGGCTCCGCCGAGGAGATTAGAGGGATTAAGATCCCAGGGTATTACTGACCCGGAGTAAAGAACCAAGTGTTGAGATAGGGATGATAGGAATTCCCCTAGTCTGCCACTGGAAGATATCCTGAAAGCTGGGCAATACCACATGCTGCCAACTTACTTTCTGCTAGCCTGTGGGGATTCAGGCTATACGTGCTGTGAGTATATGCTTCCTTTATGCTGCTGTGTATGTTCTATGCTCCATTGTGGATCAATGTGTTGAATGATCTATGTGCTATTGTTCAATAAATACAGTTCTATGTTCAACCGTTAAAGAACTACTGGCGCCCATCATTGGCTATCGCACCTAGTTACAGTTACACTACACCCTGCCTCCACCGCGTTGCGAGGGCTTGCCCCTGAGAAAGAGAGCTCATCTGTGGTCTTGGCCCACAAAGGAAAGTAGCTAAAACTGCCCTAGCACAAGTCAGTTTACTATAGCTCTACAATAGCATGTAAAGAAAAGAGACTAGCAGAATATAGGTTGCGTGAGGAGAGGAATTATAATAGTACTGAGAGTGGGCCCCTGATCTAAGGTCTTTTGGTGGGCCCCTAGTCTAAGGTTTTTGGGTGGGCCCCTAGTGTCCCAGTCCGACACTGTTTGCCTTCTTCTTCTTCTGACTCTTTCCAGCTTTCAAATAGGGGTCACTGACCCAATCTAAAAAACAAATGCTCTGTAAGGCTAAAGATTTATTGTTATTGCTTCTTTTTATTACTCCTCTTTATATTCAGGTCCTGACCTATTCAAATACCAGTCTTCTCATTCAAATCAATGTATGGTTGGTTGCTTGGTAATTTGGACCCCTAGCAACCAGAATTAGAACCAAATTACAAACTGTAGCTCTGCTCAATAAAAAGCTAAATAACTCAAAACCCACACATAATACAAATGAGAACCAACTGCAAATTCTCTCAGAATATCACTCTCTAAATCATACTGAAACTTAGTTCAAAGTTGAAAACCCCCTTTAAATGTGAGCAGCATGGCCTTTACCGAGACTAGGCCCTAAGCAGCTCTATCCCCACCACTTAGCATGCTTTCTTCCAGCACAATAAATAACCTTTAAACGCGTTTTTAAAAATATTTATTAGCCCCACAGTAAAACCATCAATCTTATTTGTTCTGTTTTTCGTTTCGTTCTCTCCGACCAATTAGCAGCATGTTTTACGCTTGTAACCTTGACGGTCGCTGCTATTGGTTGAGGTTGTCGCCCATGAACCTTTGCGAGGAAAGATGGCGGCGTCCATGGTTCCACGGAGAGTGTGCGGAGCCGGTGTTCTTTCCCATTGGAGGTTTGGTGTGCGGTGCTTGAGCGTTTCGGCAGCTCGATATGGCAAGTTTATACCGCCTGTCCGGGAAGAAGCTCCAGAAATCCCAGGAATGGAGCCGATCACATACGCCGATCGGATGTACTATGTCCCTGGCTTAGCACGACCTCGCTTCCCTGACTGGGATCGGGGTTGGTCTGACCCTCAGCATTACCGGTCTCCCCCGCCAGAGCAGATGAAGCTGTTTCGGGAGCAGCCGGCCTATGTTTTCAACTGTAGCTGCCGCCTACTCGGAGGTACCTGAAATAATTAGCAAAACTGTATATCGGCAGCAGGGGGCTGCTCAGTTCAGCTTTTATCAATATATTTGTTTGGAGTCTGAATCCTAAAATATCGGCCCTGAACAGTAGGATACATCATTTTTTAATAGTGTGCTACCAGCAACCAAAATACACTGGCTCAAAGGCTGCAGTGTTACTGTTCCTTTCTATTATTTCATTTACTAGTCAGACCCTCTGCTGTTTATAATCCAGTCTCTCAGTCAAAGCACTAATTAATTGCAAGGTTAAATTGGACACTAACAACTGGAGAGCTGCTAAAATTATGAGGTGCACCTTTAAAACAATGCTTTTAGTTCTATTACACAGTATTGGAGAATGGTTTGCAACCCCCTGTTGTAGCCCGGACCATTACAGAAGGAAAAGTAGAATCGCTGAGGGTAACAAATTTTCTGGTACCAAGTTGTTAGGTAGCCCCCAGTGATTCTAGTTGCTTGTCTCCTATCCTTCTCCTTTAAAAAAATGTACCTGGAGTTACTTGCCAGTGCTGCAACATTTTCTCCCATGTACCAATGCACCTCCTGCACTGATTTGGGCATGTGTATGCACTGTACAGAACATTTTTACCAATTCTGTACTGCAAATGTGCCCTTGTTTAGTAGGTGCATGAGATGCCTGGGATATTGAAGACAATAGCAACATGCAGCACAAGTAAAGTACAAAACAAAGAGAAATTGTGAGGGTTCAATCTAACCAAGTTCCTCTGCTCCATTGATTTGAGTACGATCAGCCTGTGTGCACTCACACAGAGGAGCTGAAGTCAGTCCAGAAATGCCTCCTGGACTTTCTTGTATTTGGGCTGACCCCCACTGCAAATACCTACACACAAGCAGAAGCGGTTCAGTTGCATGGAGCTGGGGCACGGAGCGCATCTGCTTCACTCAGCCTGAAAAAAATACACTGGCTGAGAGCAGTGAAGCCAACACTCTGTGTGCCCATGGCCTTATTGCTGCTGCATGCAGGCAAGTATTATTTGATGCACTCCTTTGCAGGTTTTGTTCCCCAAGTTGTGATACAATAAGGTTGCCTAAAATATCTCTTAAAGGAAAACTATACCCCCAAAATGAACACTTAAGCAACAGATAGTTCATATCATATTAAGTGGCATATTAAAGAATCTCACCAAACTGGAATATATATTTAAGTAAATATTGCCCTTTTACTTCTTTTCCCTTGAACCACCATTTTGTGGTGGTCTGTGTGCTGCCTCAGAGATCACCTGACCAGAAATACTTAAACTCTAACTGTAACAGGAAGAAGTGTTGAAGCAAAAGACACAAGTCTGTCTGTTAATTGGCTCATGTGACCTTACATGTGGTTTGTATGTGTGCACAGTGAATCCTACGATCCCAGGGGGCGGCCCTTATTTTTTAAAATGGCAATTTTCTATTTATGATTACCCAATGGCACATACTACTAGAAAAGAGTATTATTATGAAAATGGTTTATTTACATGAAGCAGGGTTTTACACATGAGCTGTTTTATGCAATATCTTTTTATAGAGACCTACATTGTTTGGGGGGTATAGTTTTCCTTTAAAGGGGCTGTAAAGGCAAAAATGTAAAATCCCATTTTTACTTTCTTTAATCTAAAAGAAATCTATCTCCAATATACTTTAGTTAAAAAATGTCTACTGTTTATTTAAGAAACCTGACTGTATGCAGTGAAATTCCCCCTTCTTTTACTGCTGTGGATAGGAATTGTCAGACAGTCCCTAACTGCTGTGCAGGTAAACAATCATACTTTCAAATGGCAGGGGGAGCCCCCGCCTTACTTCCCAGAACTCGAGCAGCATTGTTGGATTCCCTGTAGAGATTTGTATCCAGAGACTCAGTGCAGTCTTTATATTCTGATTATTACTCAGTATTGCTGTATTGGCTTCTATAGCAGATATCATTTGACTTGTGTTGTTTTGATAATTTATGACGATCCCTAAGTTTAACCTTCCAACTGAAGCCCAGACCACACTGAGCATGTGCGAGTCTTGATATTGCAGAAATGTCTAACAAAGTTACAAGATGACAGCTCCCTGCGCCAACTTTGAAAGCATAAATCATTTGTCTTATTTGGCTGCTGGTGCAGTAAGTTCATCTTTATATTTAGTATACAAAATACAGCATTTCTAACATTATTCTATTTTAGACTTTACATGCCCTTTAAACACGCTTGATTCTCTTTGTGTTTGAATCTGTTGACATATGTCGTTTTAAAATCGTCAGAACTGCAAATAGTAGTTCTAATCATACTTTATACACATAGTTCTAAAATCATTTAGTGGTAGGACTAACTAAAAAGACCTTTCAGCCAATCTCTGTATCAGAGCATCAGCCAGAGTAATCGCTTCTTCAGAATATACGCACCTACATAAGGTTATTCTCACACTCACAAGCTTCTTGTAAAATCCACATTGCATCATGCTTAAAGCTAGTATGTATATTAACAAGAAATACATTTAGTATTACATTCAGGTATATGATGGGTTATCCAGGAAATCCATTATACAGAAAGCTCTGAATTACAGGAAGGCCATCTCCCATAAGACTCCATTTTAATAATGGGTCCTATACTTGTAGTAATATTTGGCAGCTGGATGTTGCCTTTGAAAGTCGAAACGATTAGCCTTACATACTGGCATTAACACATTAGCTAGAGACCAGTTCAACCCTGTAAGCTATTTGATTCTCATCTGTGTACAAAATATTATTGCTCTTCATATTCAGTTTCTATCTTACCTATTACTGTTAAGCAGGAAACACAAATACAGGAGTTTATTCATAAAAACTTTTAGTGAACATCATAAGAAACTATAATGGTGTATATTTAAAGTCATCATCATTTCATTGAATTATATTACATTTATTGTATATTCCAGAAAGAATTCTACTTTCTTGATACCCCTTAAATATGGATTCTTGTCTTGTTTCTTTCATCTGTGTATCTCTACTATTAGTTCAAGAGTTTGGTACAATTCAGTTTCTTTTATTTAGGAGTAAAACAGGCACTGTGGCTCACAAAGACCAAACTGAACCCTGGCTTACCCCAGAGAATAATGGACATGTGTGAGGATCCAGCCTACCAAATTCCAAACCATGAGGAGCTAGTACACAATATAGTTGCTCATGCTTGTTTATGGCACCGACCTGGCGAACAACCAGTCAGGGAGGAATACTGGTAAGTATGTGAATGCAGCACAAACAAGAGAAACCACTTACAGGAGAAGGAAAGCTACTGAAGCAGTTTATTGCCAACAGATTTGCCAGAATAGTGCAAGCTATAAAACTATATTTATTCTGCAGAATACCTGAGTAAATGGCTCTATAAGCTCTCTGTTTGTTTAGGATAGCAGCTGCCATACTAGCTTGGTGTGACTTCACTTCCTGCCTGAGTCTCTCCATGCTCAATCATAGCTCTGGGCTCAGATTACAGCAGGGAAGGGAGGGGAGAGGGAAGCAAACTGAGCATACTAAAGCCCTAGAGGTTTTTTTGAAAACAAGAAGTCTGATACAGAAGCCAATGTGTACACAATAGAAGGAAAGAAATGCAGTGTTTCTTTTGACAGAGGACTCAGAGCAACATTACTTTGAGGGTTTACTGGTGTTTTTATATAGACCTTTCTGATAAAGCTTACTTAATTTTAGCCTTTCCCTCTCCTTTAACTCACCAACTGACTTGATATTTCAACCAGTAGAGGAACACCTAATTAACCCTGTCCTCTATGTCTCCTATAATTGATATGGATACCCCCCTTCAAAGGGGGCTTTGGACAAAAAAAAAAGTACATTTGAGTGTTTGGGGCTGAAAATGGCAACAAGCATATGCTTGGAATCATAATCATATGGTTGCCAATCCTAATTGTTAAGTAAAACAGAGCCTTATTTCTTAATATATTATTAACAAATAATAATAATAAATAATATTATTATTATTGTTTATATATTTTAAATTTGTTAAAATATACAATTTTCTCTCCCATGTTGAAGCCCAAAGCTGTTACAGGGCCTTCTGCATTTGTGTCAGAAACAGAACAGTAAATTCCCTGCACTTTTCCAGAGAAGTCTTATTGAAAATTGTCGCTTGGCAGCTTCATGGCGTAGAGGTAAGCTATAGAGGACGCTTTGCATCCATGTAGTTAAATACCACAATTAGGTGAAATCTTTATTAAATAGGTGTGTCTGGTTAGCAAAATGGCAGCAGATACATTGCAAATCCTTTTGCATAATATATAGTATAAAATATATTAATATAGCCGAGAGAGAATACTGAAGGCCATATATCGTGTCAGCTTCCTTTATGATAATAGTTGTAGGGGCATTCATTTGCTATCTGCATAGGAATTGAACAGGTTTCATGTATCCACAAGAATTTCAGTGTTTGTATGTCAATAGGAGGGTCTTGTTTTACTGTTTATCATGCCTGATTGCCTTGCTTTGACTGGCAGCTATCCCAAATCTACCAAATATAAATATTTTCTTATAATTTGCAGAATCCAGCATTTATCATGTACGTGGCATTAATGGGTTCCTGCTAAATTCCAAAAATCCACTGAAGCCTGTGGCCTCTGAGAGTGAGATTCAGGCCACAAAAGAGCACAGACTAGAATCTCTGTATCCCATATCTCCCTCTATCGACCTTCAGGAAGTGAATGTGTATGAGGAGCGGAATGATGCAGGTATTCCCAGTGCTACATATGGCAGGTGTAGCTCCTTTTGTTTGGCTGCCCAAAATGTGTGACCAAAGCTGTTGCAATACTGTAGATTCCAAGATAATTCCGGATCTGTGTAGCAATGTGCACAAAAGCATGTCGAAATTACCTCCTCTGCTTTTCATTTCAATATAATAATTCAGAGCTACTGAATATAAATACATTAAAAAAAAAATGATTGTAAATTTTAGGTGCCACCACCCATAGGCAAAAGCAGGCCCGGACTGGCAATCTGTGGGTTCTGGCAAATACCAGAGGGGCTGCTATAAGGTGCCATAGGAAGTCAGTATTTAGTGGGCTGGTGGGAGCTGTTTGGGTTTCTGTGTGGGCTGATTTGGCCTCTGTGTACCTGAAATGCCAGGGCCTATTTTAATTCTCAGTCTGGTCCTGGGCAAAAGTATGGGTCATCCGTGACCCTGTTCTTCAATGCCCACACCCCCCCCTACCCTGCAGCTGTGGTGTCTGCTTCCTCTATAGATATACCCCTGTAACTTTACATCTGTAAGCTAAATTTGTAATGCTCTAAAATCAAAATCTCTAATGAAATGTGACCTGGGCAGTAGTCCATATCAGCCAGTTGGTGATTAGCTATTTTCTGGCAGCTGCAGGTAGAACGGTAAAATAAAAATTTGATTGGTTGACATGGGGTTCTGGCCAGGTGCAAATTTTTCATGTTTCGTAAATGAGCCCCAATTCTCATATCACGGACATCTGACGACTTTTAGCTGTTGCAGAAAATCTCTTGCATTAGTATAATTTCATGTGGGGGTCAACAATGATATGGTTTATTATTATACCTTTATTCATTTATAAAGCACTAACATATTTTGAAGCACTGTAAATAGAAACTAATATACAATAGGTAATGGGGGCCATGCAGTATATTATGCAATATAATAGTGAAGTGCGGGTCGAGAAAAGCTCGACCCAACCTGGATCCGGACCCGGCTTCCCTCCTCCTTTTATAGACCCATGCTGCCCACTCTGCTGATGACTTCACAAAAGGGGCAGGCAGGCCTGCCTATAAAATTGGAAACCTGAAGTTTAAGGTCGTGGGTGGGGAAAGCAGGTGGGAGAGCTCAACCTGAACCGGCCTGCGACCCGCAAACGGCACATCGATGCCGGTCCGAACCCACCCGATCCGTGGGTCCTGTGGGTATGGAGTCGGCCCGCACATCACTACAGTATATAGATTATAGAGAACAGCACTTTTTCCCAACAAAATAAATAAATAAGCTTTATTTCAGGTTTCAGGCCTGGGTATCCATTTCCCCATCCACACACTGTGTTTGTCATGGACTCCTGCAGCACAAGAGCCGGTTTTCTTCCAGATCAGCTGCGTGCCAAAATGATCATGCTTGCTTACAGCAGTGCGTTGGCTAAGGCCAGAAGTCTGTTTGGGGTGAGTTTAATGGGAGTGTGTATATACACAAAATATTTTTCACAGGGGGCTTATTTCAAAGTACTAAAGGTATAATCCCTGGGGGGTCGACAATTTGTTAGTAATTCTAATCACTTACAGCTTCCCTTTTTTTAAAAAAATTGCACCAGCAGTGCAGAAATCGGCAAAGAAAGATCTGTACTGCTCATATTCTCACCCAGGATGATGCAAGTAATATAAGGGTACAAAATAGTGGTGTGGCACTAAAAAAAAAGTTCCTCTGGCTGTTTTTTTGTTTTAAGAAGAAGAGTGCCGGCCCTGTATACGTAGTAAGTGACTAGAATAACTTTGGGTTACAAACAACTTGCTGCCCCCATGATACTACATTTCATTTTCTTGAATGCAATACTCAAAGCAGCACAAACAGTGGAATACATTTTGACAAACTGATACACTGATCAATGAAGTTAATTTATCAGTTAATTAGACTGATAGAAATAGTTTAATACCAAACTATTGGCGATCTGTCTGGATTCCTCAGTACGATACTTAGTAAATCTACCCCTTGGTATTTCAGTGAAGTGCCTTATTATTTCTTTTTATTACTTTTTTAGGAAGATGCTAAGGCTTTGCCAGAGCCAATTTTGGTCCAGAGTATTGGCACTGACGGACAACTTTTCCACTTTTTGGTATTTCAACTAAATACTCTGGATCTTGATTCTGAGGATGGAATTAAAAATATTGTCTGGATGGATTCTGATCAGCCACTTTACTCCTCTGCTAACCTTGTGGCTAAAGTAAGGAGGAAAATTGTGGAGGTAATCATTTTTTCTGTGTATTGGGGCAGTTTCTAGATTTTGAGTTTGAGGCTAAACTTCTAAAGAGACTAGATGGAAAGAAATATAACTTTAAACCATTCATATGTTCTACATTATAATCTGATTAAATTGAAGACTCAAACAATGGATTTTGAGACCCCAAGGTTTAATACATTCTAAGATGCCACAAAAAGAGGTACCACATAGTAGTTATGTATTTTAATCCTGGCCTTGTACAGCTGTATTTGACAAACAAAATCCAAATCCAAAAAAAGACAGATGAAAACATAAGACCTATGAAAAATAAACCTGCAACAACACAGGGTGAATCAAGAACAAACCTGGTCGGAGAAACAAAAACCAGAGGGCAGACACTGCTCTATACCTCGTACTAAAATTAATTTAAAGGTGAACAACCCCTTTAAAGGGGACCAGTCACCCAAAACAATTATTCATAATCCTATTTTATCACATCAGTCAAGCAAAATGAACTTTAATTACACTGTATAAATTATTTGAATCTTGTTTACTCCAGTCTGGGAATTCATAATTAGGGATGCACCGAATCCACTTTTTTGGATTCGGCCGAACCCCCGAATCCTTCACGAAGGATTCGGCCGAATACTGAACCCTAATTTGCATATGCAAATTAGGGGTAGGAAGGGGAAAACATTTTTTACTTCCTTGTTTTCTGACAAAAAGTCACGCAATTTCCCTCCCTAATTTGCATACGCAAATTAGGATTCGGTTCGGCCGGGCAGAAGGATTTCTGCCGAATCCTGCTGAAAAAGGCCGAATCCCGAACCGAATCCTGGATTCGGTGCATCCCTATTCATAATTATAGCAATCAGGCAGGAGCCATTTTGTGGACATTGTTATTAAGACAAGCCTTGCATCATCTCAGAATCTTGTTTGTGCACCAGAATGGGGGACCTGATGTCCATCCCCATGCCCTGGCTACACAATTATATGGTGAAGGGAATGTGGGGAGAGAAGTGATATGTAGGAAGTGCTGAATGGAAAGTGAAAGTAATTGTCTGCACAGGGCATAGAGGAGTGGAAGACAATATTTGATTGACAGCTGAGATGTTTAAATGAGCTTACAACAGCTATGAATGATTTAATAAAAAAATAGAAATTGGATTTCATGTTTAATTTGAAAAGGACTTTTATTATACATTTTTGTGTCTGGGTGACAGGTCCACTTTAACATACTCACCTGAATTTGCACCCTTTGTGCTTCAGTTCAACACTGTATTTTTTGTGTTTTAGGTTCCTGCTGGAGTATGTGGGTTACAGCCAGAAACCTTTAAGAAGTTTTGGGCAATGTATCTGCATGGAGCAAACTGACCCAATTTCTGATGCTCAGTGCTACGCAATATGTACAGTGCTACGCAATATGTTGGCGCTATATAAATACATGTTAATAATACATGTTAATAATGCTAGTCAAAAGAACTAATTGCTTATCTCAGAGGTGGCTGGCAGCAGGCATAGCTATGAAAAACAGGATCTTTTCTGACCCAGAAACATTTGTTTTGCAAAATCTATTATATTGTAAGAATAAACTACAGTAACATTTAACGTGGTGTATGTTTACTTTAATACGTGTAATGAATATTTTTACCAACAGTGCCACTTGATATAAAACCAATTCAGAAGAGTCATCTGATGTTTCTTTAATCAACACCTTTCTTTTCCCAGTTAAAGGGGTTGTGTCCTGTTACTTTTACAAAATTTCACAGTGTACATTGCAAATAATTTATTCTACCATTAAAAATGTTCTTCTTTAACCAAGAATTACAGTATTTTTGTTAGGTGTAATATTGGTGTGCAGGCAGCTATCTCAGGTTATTGTGCCTGATCCTGCGCTTTCAGGAAGAGTGAACTCAACACAAGGACACTGCTTTCAGATCAGCTATTGCTATCTCCTGTTCAATACAATCTCCCGGCAGCTTGTTGGCCAATGTATAGAGCCCTCCCTGACCAATATGTGGGTAAAAATCTGGCAGATATATGATATGCAACATGTTTAATAATCATGTTTAATAATCCCCTTGGAACGAGGTCCATATTGACTTGTTGATTCAGTTCTCACTCCCGACTGCAAGTATCTCCCAGGAACCCAACGATTGTATCAGTCTGGTATCTGGGTGGGCATATCAGTTAAAGATCCATTTGTTTGGCATCCTCGTCTTCAACAAGTGGATTAAGTGTATGGGACTGCTTTCTGCTGCATGGGCACTATTCTCATATCTACCAGTAGGTGGGGGCATGGGATAATTTTTAGCAATGTAAACTACTTCATTTTAACCTATATAATGTAGAAACCTTCTGCAGCCTTCAGGTAACCTGCTTTTTGGAAGGGTTTGTGAACAATTCAGTGGTATTTGCAGGTAATCAAAGTGCCACCTGTCATTAAGGGTTATGGCAGTTGGGAGATTTGCTGCCTATACGAAATCTGTGCTGTGCATGGCCACAAATCTCTGATATCTTTTCTTTGGTGTCAGTGTAAATTTTGTAACCCCTGGAAAAGGCAGGAGAAAATAATTTTCAGCAGTTTTTTGATTCATATGATCAGCACTGGAGATTCACTGACACCAGTGCAGTTATTTTCAGAAGATTTGCAAGTTTCCGTGGGCAAAAAACTGTGTTCCATCACCCTCAAGGGAATGGGAGGTGGTATGGGCAGTTTAGTTTCTCTGTAGTCGACAGGGGGACACAGGAGACCAGTGGGGGTTAAGCTCCATCCTCCTGGAGGCAGGACACTTGATGAATAATCAAAAAGGGGGGTGTGCCTGGATGTTCCGGCTTTACCCCTAGTACTTCCCTTCTATTCAGTTGGTACCAAGTAACCATACACAAAGAGATAGGTAGACCAGTAACACTATTTCAACATTTAACTATTTACAAAGAGTGGGAAGTCCTGTGTCCCTGTCGACTACAGAGAAACTGATTTCCCCGGTAGGTATATAAATCCTATTTTCTCTGGTATCTCCAGGGGACACAGGAGACCAATGGGGACTTAACAAAGCAGCCCCAACAACAGTAGGGAGGGCAAAATAGATTGTTTGGCCTTTAGTCTTGCACTGCTGCGTGCAACACTTTGTGGCCAAAGGCTGCCTCCGAAGAAGCAAAAGAATCAATTCTATAGAATTTAGTGAAAGCGTGAACTGATGACCATATGGCCGCCCTGCAGATCTGCTCAGCTGAGGCAGAGTCCATGCCCATGATGCCCCCCACTGCTCTTGTGGAGTGTGCTCGAACCCAGAATGGGGGTGCCTTTCCTTTAGCAATGTAGGCCCTGCAAATGCATTCTCTTATCCATCTGGCAATGGTGGTCTTGGACGCCGGTTGTCCCACTCGTGGTTCGGCTGGAATGACTAGCAGACGATATGATTTGTGAGTCGGCTTAGATCGTGATAGGTAGATTTTTAGTGCTCCGGACATAAGGATAATACTACTATGTCCTGGTTGAGATGGAACGATGAAACCACCTTCGGTAGGAATTTTGGTTTGGTACGAAAATTTATGAGGTGAGATCCGATGTGGGCGTTGGTGGTTGTCGTGGAGGGACTATATGTGCCACCCCTTGGAGGAACGTTCTCACCGAAACCTCCAGCACCAGTTTGCATTGAAAAAGTAGGGATAATGCGGATACCTGAACCTTCTATGAACTTAATTTCAGGCCTAGTTCCATCCCTCTTTGTAGAAAGGAGAGAATATCCGGAAGGTAGCCTCTTTTGAATTGGACATCATTGTCTTGACACCATGTCCAATATGTCTTCCATGTTCTATGATAAGCTTTGGAAGATACTGGTTTTCTGGCTTGTAATAACGTGGCTATCACCTCGTCTCCAGATGGATTCCTCAACCGCCAGGCCCTCAAATTGTACATGCTGGGATTGCAATGATTGATTGGACCCGGACGTAGTAGGTCTGGTCTGTGAGGTAGAGGGATTGCTTGTAGATCGTGAAACTGCGTTCTTCGTGGCCAAAAAGATGTTAAGACGATCATGGACAGTTGAGACTGTCTGATCTTGTTGAGTACTCTTGGAAGCATGGGAAGGGGAGGGAAGATGTATGCCAGTTTGAAATTCCAGGGCTGCGTCATTGCATTGATTCCCTCTGCCAGCGGGTATCGACAGCGTGCAAAGAACCTTGCGGTTGCATCTGGACGCCATGAGACCGATCTGTGGCCGTCCGCATACCTGTACTAGCTCCTGAAACACCTCGTGATGTAGTTCCCATTCTCCTGGGTCTAGACGATGACGGCTGAGGAAGTCTGCCTGTACATTGGACACTCCCAGAATGTGTATTGCTGTCAGCTGTATCGAATTCTGTTCTGCCCACTGAATGATTAGTTGCACCCCGGCTTCGTATGCCGCCTTGCCTGTTGATTTATGCCACTGCTGTGGCATTTTCGCATTGGACTTTGACTGCCTGATTCCACAATGGAGTCGCCCAGTGGTACAACATTTGACGAATTGCCCTCAGCTCTAGGACATTTATCGCCAGCTGTGACTCTTGGGGAGTCCAAATGCCCTGTGCATTCTTGCCATTCCAGGTCGCTGTATGGTCGGATGGGTGGTTTGTGCTAGAAGACGAATCTGGTTGTGAAGTTTGAGTTGTTTGTCCTGTGGTAGAAATACTTTCTGTTCCCGTGTGTCTAATTCCAAACGCAAGAATACCATTCTGTGTGAAGGATGGACTTGGGACTTGCGCCAAATGATGGTCTACCCGAATTGTTGGATCAGGATGACCGCTAGTTTCAGATCCTGCTGGGCCTGTGCAAGCGAGTCCGCCTTGATGAGTAGGTCGTCGAGATATGGTGTTATTGATACCCCCTGTATTCTCAGTGCTGCTGCAGTGACTGCCATCAGTTTCGTGAATACCCGGGGAGCTGAGGTTAGTCCGAACGGAAGAGCCACAAACTGGAAACGTTGATTGCCGAAGGCAAATCGGAGGTACCGGTGGTGAGGTGGCCAGATCGGAACGTGGAGATATGCGTCCTTGAATTCCAGGGACATCAGGAGCTGTCCCAATTCCATTCCCCGGGTCACTGAACGCAGGGTTTCCATCTTGAACCGTACCGACCTGATGAAGCGGTTCAATTTCTTGAGGTCCAGCACTGGTCTGAATGCGTGGTCTTTCTTTGGCACTATGAAAAGATTGTAGTAGTAGCCGTAAAATCTCTCTAGCAGGGGAACTGGTTGTATCACTCCTAGGTCCCAAAGGGAACTGACACATTCCTTGAAGACTTGTGCTCTGCTGGGAATGGATGGGACCTTTGACATGAAAAATCTCCTGGGGGGAGTGGATGTGAAATCCAGATGGTAACCTTCCGTGATAATCTCTTCCACCCAGGCATCTGAAGAGTGGCGTAGCCACTCCTCCCAGAATAACAGAAGCCGTCCCCCTATATGCTCCTGTGACCCCGGAGGGGGTGCCCCGTCGTGCTGAAGATGGCTTGTGATGGGTGACCTTGCCCTGGGTCTTGTTGGCTCGCTATGCTGAGCGAGGTTTGTCTGACGGCTTGGAGCGAAAGATAATAACAAAATGGTGTGTTTGACATTTTCGTAGGCCTGTTGGTTTGGCCACGAAAAAAAATCTTCCCCTTAGAGGAGCAGTTGTTGCCCGTGACTTGGATTGTGGTAGAAAGGTGCTCTCACCGCCAGTTGCTTGTGAGATAATCTTCTCCAATTCCTCCCCAAATAGACACAGTCCCTTGAAGGGTAGGATAGTCAAGGATTTCTTAGAACTGGTGTCAGCTGACCAGTTCTTTAGCCATAAGGTACGGCATGCTGCCACAGCTAACGCTGAAGTGCTAGTAGTTGAGCTGTATCAAGGACTGCTTCGCATAAGAAGGCATTGGTTTCTGTGATGCAACGTGCAGTGTCAATAAGTTCTGCTCAGGGTGTGATGAGCACTTCGGCATCAGATAATGGTTCTGTGGCAGTGTTGGCAACATGTGCCTGTTGCCCCTCTTCCCCTGCTGAGCATGAGCGGCGGAGAGAATCGGTTTTCCCCAGGGGAAATTTAGTATTGCATTTTGTACATGCAAAATATTTCACCTGCACCTATGTTGCTGGGGCTAGCAACTGTCCTTCCTTCTGCCATATGTATTTTGGGTACCCAGAAGCTGATGCCCGGGTAAATTAACCTCCTGCTGAAGGAAGGAATCGGCTGCACCTCCTCTGGTCTCCTGCTGTGCTGAATGTGCCTCAGGAGCAGTGCTGACGGTGCCTCTGATGCGTCTGCCTTAGAGAGAGAACCACACTGATTTTTGGTGCCAATGTGGGAAGCTGCTTGTAACTCTGAGTGGATCTCAATTGGTGACGTCACCACTGTGCGCGCTTTACAAAATGCCGACCACTGCCTTGTTGAGGAGCTATGGACATACTATGACGTCACTTCCCTGGGCCCAGTGTGCGCAATGCTGAGTGCCAGAACAGGAGGTCGGAAGGCACCGTCCTCTGGCAGCCCCCCCCCCCCTCTGAGCCAGCCATGGGAACAAACTCTCTGCGACTGCAGTTTTCAGCAGTTCCATACTGCTGTGCCGTGAGACAGGAGAGCCACGCTCCCACTGCATGAGGCGAGCCGATGCGAAAGGCAGTGTGGGGCGGTGAGGGGAAGCCTGGTTGGTAAGTGGCAGAACAGCCATGAAAAGAAAGCTATACTCACATTATAGCCGACATCCCGGCCAGAATACCTCAACAATTGTAGCTGGGTGGACATCTGGGTGGTCTTTCCCCCCAAGGGCAGTGTGGACCCCAGGTGTTCTTAAGTCCAGCATGGGGGGGGGGGGTTGTAACATGTAGGATACAGGTACACCTGTTCCTTGTCTAGCCCCTGGTGTCAATGCTAATCACTGACCGAAGATTCCTTGAGATGGGTCTCCTAGAGACCTAAGTTCCAACCTCCTGTGGACAGGACACTTGAAAAACTGAATAGAACAGGGAAGTACTAGGGGTAAAGCTGGAACATCCAGGCACGCCCCCTTTTTGATTATTCATCAAGTGTCCTGCCTCCAGGAGGATGGAGCTTAATCCCACTGATCTCCTGTGTCCCCCGGAGACGCCAGAGAAAGTAAGAAAATAGCTAGCCTCACGTCACATTTTAAAATAAATCTTAAAAAAAAAAAAAAAAGTACAGAATTCTGGAGGAGGGCTATTAACTGATGCGTTCTGTACTGAATCCCTTTTATATTTATTTTTCGCTGATGTAGACCGTTGCCTAAAATGTTGCCCATGATAAAAAGGTCCCTAAAAGTCTAAAATCTTATAAAACAAAGTTGCAAACGTCCTTCGAAGAGTTCTATAATTATTTTTAGGGTTTACTTTTTCCTATAGGGGACCTGTCATCCTAAGAGAAAAATCCAAATCCTATTTTATGAAGTTAGTCAAAACAAATAAAAATTTTACACAAAAATTATTTAAGGAAATGGTGTCCTTTATACTTTTGGAATCCACAATTAGAACACACAGGAGAGCAATGCTCCAGAATAGGGGGCTGAGTAAGGAGGGAGGGGCAATGAGGAGTGTAGTGACATCTAGGAAAGTGAAAAGCATTTCCAGTTCTCTTTTGACAGCTGAGATTTTGAACACCTTTATAACCAGTATGGCTGTGTTCATAAAAAAGAAAAAAAAATTTAGGTTTCATGTTCTATTTGCAAAGGGCTTTTATTATACAGATTTTTGTGTTTGGGTGACAGGTCTCCTTTTACCTCGACTTTGGCTGCTACAAATCATTACCCTAAGGTCAGAAACGCACACAAGTTTGATCTGTTCCCATCCAGTTTCAACAGAATAATAAAAATGAATAAAAATTCAAATTGTCACAACTTTTTGTATTGAAACAATGCAAAATAAACATTTTTTTTTGCAGCTTGATTGTTCTATTATACAGAATATAATTGTGTTACCGATGCCCCAATTAGATGAGGGCTTGGTTGGAAGGGTAAAAAAAATAATTTAAACCCATTAACTTTGATACTCCTGTGCCAATAGGCTGTAAATTTAACAGACACATATCCCCACTTTTCTTTTTAATGTATATGCTAAATTTTTCCACAGATTACACTCTGTAGTATAGATAAATAGATTAGTTGCTATTGACAAGAACCACCCACCATAACACAAAAATACAACAAATATCCAGTGGAAACAAGAATTTCCTAATTACCTAGATCAATATGCATCCAACTCAATCAGAAATGGACAGGAAAATGCAGAATCTGACAATTTGAATACAAACAACTCAAATGGCAACAGTACTTTGCATGTGTCCCCCAGTTAAAAAAAATTACTAGAGTGAGTACTTCAATATCCTTATAAATAATACGCATGTTGTAGATGCATTATGTACAAGCCAAGCGTCCGTTTCACAGCAAAATGTACTGTGTTGGTAAACTTGGAAACAGGTCACATGACTGGGTCACCTGGTAAACTGTCAATATATCATATTTCAAAATTCAATATAAACCAATCTGTTTGCTCTTTTGAGAAATGGATTTCAGTGCAGAATTTTGCTGAAGCAGCACTATTAACTCACGCGTTTGAAAAAAATATATTTTCCCATGACAGTATCCCTATAACTTAACCATTCACCGAGATCTGCAAGTTTGGCAAGGTCACTAAATGAGTAGAATTTTGCCAGGTTTCAGCACAGTACAGTGGCAGCCAAATTGGGCAAACAACCAACCAGTCTTCTTGGTCTGTGCCTGATACAAAGTCTAAGAATTTGCTGATGCTTTTATCAGTCATGTATGGTCTCCTGTACACAGCCAGTGCATAGCTACAAAGTGCCACAAGTCTCGGATCTACATGTTGCCTTTTTAGATGAAGTCGACAACAGGTATCTACTGGTAAGCTGATCATTCTCTATGGATTACTATATCTGGAGTAATCATTGTACCTATTGGTAATTCTCCCCTTAGTATTTTATGTAAAGATAAATAAATGAGCAATTTTATTTTTTTTCTTTTATCAATGCTACTAGCATATCATTCATTCTTTAAGGTAATAATAAAGAAAGTTTAAACATCAGAGTGTTCATTTCAGTTTATTACATTTTTCCAGCATGGAGGGAGAACGTTAACCATTTCATTTCCAAGCTGTCCTATAGCAAGAGACAATAATTTAACTATCCCTTTTCAAATACATAATGAGTTTCTCCCATGAGATAATCCTGAGAGGAGCCGTTTTCCCTCCTTCCAGCCGTTTGACAAAAAAAAAAATGCACAATAATAATAATAATGCCCAAAACTAGGCAAAAATCAGAAGTTATTACTTTTAACAAAAGATAAAATATAACATATCACAATTTGTGATCAGCATCTGAGCTAACATCCCACTCAAGCATGTCCTGGGTGGGGTGCAGAATACCATCCCTTATATGAAACAAGTATTGAACCAAAACATGTAGGTAGGTAGGTACCAATCTTGCATGTAGACCCAGAATGAGAAAAGCAAACAGATATGATGTTGGCTCGAGGCAGACTACAATCCAGGCTGAGAATGGAACAATAGGAAATACAGACTGGGCAGTGGTGACATAAAATGCAAGGGAAGCAGTGGAGGATTGTAAACAAGAGATTCTGCCATGTCCTGTCCTCCATAGGCTTGTCAGCTTTTAATGTAGGGCTTTCTTCTTCACTAGAGCTTACAAAAGTCTGCATCATTACCATTAAAAATACATTTTGCCATCAAAATCGCAGGCCATCAAATCTTGCTAGTGTTTCCTGGTTTCTCTAGTGAGACCATCTTCCTTTTGTCCTGGACTTGCGTAAGGTTGCACTCATAGGAAAGGGGTTGGGGTGGGGGAAACAAAGTTTTGGGTGTTTCATCATAATATCAAGTCTTTTTTTTCATGAGGTAAAGAGAGAGGAGCGTGTACAGATCTGAACAGTCTCTGCACAGTAACAAATACAGTTTGTTTCGCAAATGTGCAAAAAAAAAAAAAATATATCTTTGGAGGGATGTGGGCAACTGAAATCTTCAGTTTATTTGAAAAATTGAACTAAGGCTAAAGACAAAAAAAAAATTTCCTATTGCAACTATTTTCCTTGAATATCACGTCACAGACATAGAATAAAAAAAGGGGGACACAGCAATGAGATCCGTTAATTGAAGCTTCTTCTGTTGCAAATGGGGGGGGGATCTGTACATATATAAATCCTCAGAGCGATTTTCTTGTCTCAAGAGTTTTGTCCTCCATGTTTGATGGAATAAAAAGTTTTGCCTTTTTATTGCATAAAACCAAACCAGGGGAAGGGGGGGAGCTGTCCCAGGAACCCTTGCACATCCAGACAAATCATCTTCCTTTATCACTGTGACCTTCCAAGCAGCAGCAGAGTTGAGAATTGTCTCTAGGAGAAGATACAGGAGGTCACACGCTCATTGTCATGCTGGGAGAGTACTGTAAGAGAAGTGTGAAACATACTATCAATCACATAACAGCGGAGTGTACCCCAATGATCCTGTAGGTGTCATTCAAGGAAAAGGTGGGAAGACCACCTAGTCTGGTGAGTGCAATGAAAAGAGTGTATGACGAAGTGAATGGAGCGTTTACATACCCTTTACTATCTCCACTGGACAAACTAAGGGGAAATATGTGCTTTTTAAGTGGTTGGCACCAACATTATCAGCATGTATGTTTTGTATGCAATGCCTATACAAGGCACAAAAATATCAGAGGAGTAAAGTAGCTTATATCAGACAGTGTGACGGCACATGCTATCCAACACAAGCAGTGAGCTACCTGCAACGGATACCAATGGAGACTTACATTGTCATTTTGGAAAGAATGAAGGAAGTTCCCTCCTAACTCGCCATCATCCCTTGGTGTCCCTGGAGGGTTACTAATGCCACTTATGTTGTTTGGGGAGTTCTGTGTAGACAACAGACAAGACAATATGCCTTTAGAATTAAGTTCATATAGTTAAGCTTTTTGCACATAACGAATGCTCAATATTCCATAAAAAAAGGAAATATCTGGCATCAGTGTGGGAAGAAAGTGTAAGGTTGCATTAGTTTATTGCCCATGGAAGCCATATTAGAATGCAGTTGCTTAAAGACAAGTGCTTGTGTCTTCATTATTTAAGGAATGCAATCGTCTATGCAAAACTTTTTTTTATTTCTCTGCTTCAAAGTGAATCAGCAATTAGCACAGTATTTTATTTGGGCTCTGCGGTGTGACCCAAACAGCTGGGATAAGAACCAATTACCACAGCATGCAATGGACTACAAGAGAAGTGTTGCACACTGCTAGAAGAGCTATGTATTTTTGGGTATCTAAATCAGTTTCCTGAAATCAATATTTTCTTTGCAAGCCAAGCGACATGAATAACAGGAGTACAAGAATATATTAAATGTGGGTATTCTGTGAGAACATGGAAATAAAGATGTTGCTGATGGAGTGAACAAGGAAATGCTATCATCCAAAATGATCAAATCTTGATCAAAGCAAGTAATCACTTACCTTAGGAAGTCCATCCATGTCTCCTGACCCTTAAGAGAAAAAGAATCGGGCTCAATGCATTGATACTGAATTTAACTTATAAAAAGTCCTAGTGTTAAAAGGGTAGTTTAAAGGAACTGTTTAAGGTCCTATCAAATATATATTTGCACTCCCTCATTCAAACTGCTGCCTGGTTTATACTGTAAACTAGAAGTTAGCAACCAGATAGCTGCTGAAATTCCAAAGTGGAATGCTGCTGAACAATTGAGAAACCACAAAAAAAAAATATATAAAATTTTCTCAGAATATCAACATCTAAATCAGTGAATGTTCATTTCAAAGAGAGCTA
Source organism: Xenopus petersii (assembly GCA_038501925.1). Classification (NCBI taxonomy): domain Eukaryota; kingdom Metazoa; phylum Chordata; class Amphibia; order Anura; family Pipidae; genus Xenopus; species Xenopus petersii. Next base: position 95,812,391 of record CM076678.1, read on the forward strand.
CCACTTAGGTATTTTAAACCTTTACCCTGTCAACTACAGAATTAACTAGACATTATTGCAGCAAAGCCTTATTTTACCAGTACTTACCTAATGATCCATTCATGTGATGAGGCTCCATCCCACCCATGCCTCCCATAGGGCCATCTGAGCCAGGTCCCATTGGAAACTAAACAGAAAATATATCTGTCATAAAGGGATGTTTCTAAGCACCATCGTTTCTGTCTATTAATATAGTTTGTAAGAAATGGACAAACATTATACCTATTTTACTTTTAAAAATACATTTCTGGTCTATATTTTTTTTTATGCCAGTTAATCACTGTGTAAGTTTCTAAGCTTGCCTTATAAAAGAGTATGCCCAGTAATAGAAATGTATCAGAAGGCACCTCCATCTCAAGTGGTTAAAGAAATAACTTTCTAAATGTCGGACAAACTATCTTGAATAGACATGCTTATGGCTTACACAGATTCACGGAGACATCAAGCAGATGCGCTTTCATGCACATTCCTTGTATAGATTTGTGTATATAAATTATAGATTCATTTTACTACTGAACTGCTATTTTATTTGTCTCAGTTGAGGCATTCTCCAGAAAACACAGATACTTTGGCAGCTCCAACTTTTGTACAAATCAATAATGCACAGAAGTTCTATGCACACACAAGAACGTATCCTTATACATCAAGGCCAATTAAATGTAGGATCTAAAATTGGCCACAGCCAGATCGAGGCAAGGTCACCAAACCAGCAGATCTGTGCCTAATGTTTCCTCCCATGTGCATCCAGTTGGAGCATAATACATGCAGAAACTGCATGAACGTGCCGATGCAGTCCTTGCCCAACTGGATTTTTAAACCTGTCCCATTGCTGGCCAAACAACTGTCGGGGATGGGTCCATACATGGCCAGATAAGGTGCTGACTGCATAAAGGGGGCAAATCAGCAGTTTATATTTATATAGCTTAGCTATACTAGGAGTATACTTCTAAATATGTTTTTTAGATCAGGCTGTAGTGAAATTCAGTCTTACGTTTGAACGATTTCCTGATGGTGGAACAGAGTTTATCATTGTATAGATATTGTCACTTGAATTTGTGGACTCTAGAAAACAAAAACAAAAAATGATTTCCATACCATAAGAATTTCAGTTAAGGATATTTACAAGAATTGTGTATGTCATAGAAAGCTCCCCATTAATTGCACCCTGGCCTATAGACAGACACTATCCACTTAAAGCAAATTGTTAGTTATGCTTGTCAGACTCAGCAGTTTAGCTTTGAACATATTTGAGAACCATAATGTTAGACATAGAGGAAATCAAAATGTTCAAAGCACTGCCAGCTAATGACGGACATGTTTTATGTTGCGGAGCTGGTACACTTGGCTTAGTCAGTGAACTCCTGTAGGTCCAGTACCTCGCTATAGGACTGCTTAGTGGTGATAGTAACGTAACCAGAAGAACAAAATGGAAAACTGTTATCTGTAGGTTGGTCAATTATTTTGGTTACAAGGAAAACTGTACAAGTACTAATGTAATTAGTTAGGTCCTGCTTACAAATGCACTAATTATATTACATGACCCACTCTGAGGACCTGTTTATTTAAAGATCGTAACATCATATATAGAAGTCAGTGGAGGCAAGGGGAAGTTTAAGGCCTAAAAACCCCAACATCTGGTCCATATGCCTGCAGCAGGAACATTCTGTACTAATATTAGTTTTGCTTCTCAAAAACATATCTTATAAAACATACCTGCAGGGCTGGGCATTATAGGTGTTCCTGGAGGACCACCACTTCCAGGGGGACCCTATAAAAAAAAAAATAAGATTCATAAAGTATCTGTTGTCTCCTTGCTACAGCATACATACAAGTCTATTATGTTCATTTGGCATACTTTATTCCAAGGCATGCAAGATAGATATAACAGACGCATCAAAACAATTCTGTCCATGCATTCAATAGACATGACACTAGGGCACTGCTGCCAAACTTTTGGCATGTAGTCAACTTACCACATATGTGCCAGGTGAGGAAGAAGAGTAGGGAATCTGTAGACATCAGGAAAAAAAAACAGTATTTGATTGCCTATATCGGTCATCACTACATAACTATTATAATGTCAGACCTTCACAGCTAAAAGATACAACAGATCCCAAATTCTGTCAGGAAGTCTGGAAATGGTGTGACCAAATTTCACACCAATATTTAGATGGCTGCTTGCTCTGTGTGTAACTCATGTTTTTTTGTCCAAAATAAATTGCTAAAAATGGAAGGCCCCTATTCTATATGTAGTGGCTTAGGTCAGAAAACCTTAGGACTCACCAACCCGGGATCTTGTTAGGAATTGGGGCCCCAATTACAGCACTTTTTTTTCACCATGCAAATCATTTAATTAAAAAGCTATATGCAACACAATGCAAGACTTTTTTGCAATTTATTTTTCTCAAATTTTAATATGCAAACTAGGGTTGGGATTCAGTCTGGTACTTAAACCTTTAAAGGAGGAGTCGGCAAAAAACAAATATTACAACTTTTGTGCATCCCTAATAACAGTGATCACCATGCCTTCCTGCAGCTACATATGTCCAATTTACAGTCAATGGCTACCTCTAGAAATATGGGGCTCAGTGTGAATGCCCCTTCCACGGGCCAGGACTTTGAAGGAATTGTTCAGTGTAAAAATAAAAACTGGGTAAATAGATAGGTTGTGCAAAATTAAAAATGTTGCTAATATAGTTAGTTAGACATGAATGTAATGTATAAAGGCTGGAGTGACTGGATGACTAACATAATAGTCAGAACACTACTTCCTGCTTTGCAGCTCTCTTGGTTCCCACTGGTTGGTTACCAGGCAGTAACCAATCAGTGACTTGAGGGGGGGGGCACATGGGTCATAACGGTTTGCTTTTGAATCTGAGCTGCATGCTAAGAATCAATTGCAAACTCACTGAACACATATGTCCCATGTGGCCCCCCTTCAAGTCACTAACAAGCTCAGAGTCAATGAGCTGGAAAGCAGGAAGTTGTGTTCTGGTTATGTAAGAAATTTAAGTCACTCCAGCCTTTTTTACATTACATTTTTGGCTAACTAACTATATTGGGCTGTGCAAAATAAAAAAAATTTCTATCAATTTACCCAGTTTTTATTTTTACACTGAACTGTTCCTTTAAATCTATTAGTAGGATGCCATGTGTGAGGAGAATCTGATTTTTTGTGAAACCTCTCATAAAAATGCAGAGGCTAGTCACAACATTGCAAGTAAACAGATGCAGTGCTAGGAAGAGATCCCTTAGCATACCCAGAAATCCTTAGCAACCAGTTATGTTTGCTTTCACTGCTCTGCAACAGACCAATAAAAGCTAAGGCGATAGCTTGCTATGCATTATTTGACTGGGGCAACTTAAAACCACATATCTGCTTAACCCATTAATTTTAGAGTAACACTTACAGAATTGGCGCCGTTTGGGTTTGGCCATGGCCTGCCTGCTCCTGGACCCCTAAAAATGACAAGAATAAAAGAAAATTCATTAAAAGATGGTGCATAAAACCAGAGGAGTTGCTAGTTCAGCAAAAATAAATAAATTGCCCCTTACATGTTCATTCCAGGACCTAAGGAGTTGGGTGGTGGTCTCATTCCACTGCCATAATTCTGCAATGATAACCAAGGATCAGACTACGGTAACGAAGGGGAAACCCAGAAAGAAAGAAGAAAACAAGCGTGTTAGCAGATGAGAACAAGGCATATGCAAATTAAACAGAAATAAACCGAACATTTCAATAATAAAGTAATGGAGAGAAAAAAAAAAAAAAGGTATATTTTTTCAATTTAGATGTTTTAATAAGAAAATATATGTTTTAAAGGACCAGTAACATCAAAAATTTTTTACAAAAAATTCGTTAGTATACAACGAAAAATAAACACCTTGACAAATTAAACTTGTAAATTGCAAAGCCTTTGTTTAGAAATAACTTACCGAAACTTCACTTCCTGTCCTCTTCAAAACAGGCGATACGGCGACCATCCATCCTGCAGTGCTCAATTTCTTCTCCCTGGCTATTCTAGTGACAGCTGTGAAGGAGGCTGAGGCTCCGCTCTCGAGTGCTGGCTGGTGGAGCAGGGTTCCCGATGTGCTCCGAGCCTGCCAGTGCCAGAGAGCACCTCACCTTCCCAGGCTAAAGATCATGATTTGTACTTTCGTGCTGTGTTTTTCATCCTCCTTCCTTGGGTGCTGATTGTGGTGATTATAATAGACAGTGACACGAGGAGATCCCTGGGCTCAGGCAGAGTCCCCAGCGCTCCGTATTATCCCTACTGGAACCGGAGGGTTGGACGCGCAGCTCTCGTGAGACCCCGACCCGGTGATCCCAATGCTAACCCAGGGCCGAACTCTGCCCCTCACAGGAAGAAGAACGAGACTGTGCTGCCCGTGATCTATGCCATCACCCCCACCTACAGCCGCCCGGTGCAGAAAGGAGAGCTCACCTGCCTGGCCAATACCTTCCGCCTGGTGCCGCGTTTACATTGGATTCCGGTGGAGGACTCTGTGCACCCGACGGAGCTGGTGAGCCGCTTCTTGGCTGGGGCAGGAGTCCAAAGCAGTCACCCGTGATCTATGCCATCACCCCCACCTACAGCCGCCCGGTGCAGAAAGGAGATCTCACCTGCCTGGCCAATACCTTCCGCCTGGTGCCGCGTTTACATTGGATTCCGGTGGAGGACTCTGTGCACCCAACGGAGCTGGTGAGCCGCTTCTTGGCTGGGGCAGGAGTCCAAAGCAGTCACCTGTATGTGGTCTTTAGCAGAGGAGCAGTGCGGGAAGCGGGGCATCAGCAACATCGGCAGCTCCCCATCCTTTTTTCCACTTTGGGGAGCAGATGTAGGGCCCGCACAGAGTGCACAGAGTCCTCCACCAGAATCCAATGTAAACGCGGCACCAGGCGGAAGGTATTGGCCAGGCAGGTGAGCTCTCCTTTCTGCACCGGGCGGCTGTAGGTGGGGGTGATGGCATAGATCACGGGTGACTGCTTTGGACTCCTGCCCCAGCCAAGAAGCGGCTCACCAGCTCCGTCGGGTGCACAGAGTCCTCCACCGGAATCCAATGTAAACGCGGCACCAGGCGGAAGGTATTGGCCAGGCAGGTGAGCTCTCCTTTCTGCACCGGGCGGCTGTAGGTGGGGGTGATGGCATAGATCACGGGCAGCACAGTCTCGTTCTTCTTCCTGTGAGGGGCAGAGTTCGGCCCTGGGTTAGCATTGGGATCACCGGGTCGGGGTCTCACGAGAGCTGCGCGTCCAACCCTCCGGTTCCAGTAGGGATAATACGGAGCACTGGGGACTCTGCCTGAGCCCAGGGATCTCCTCGTGTCACTGTCTATTATAATCACCACAATCAGCACCCAAGGAAGGAGGATGAAAAACACAGCACGAAAGTACAAATCATGATCTTTAGCCTGGGAAGGTGAGGTGCTCTCTGGCACTGGCAGGCTCGGAGCACATCGGGAACCCTGCTCCACCAGCCAGCACTCGAGAGCGGAGTCTCAGCCTCCTTCACAGCTGTCACTAGAATAGCCAGGGAGAAGAAATTGAGCACTGCAGGATGGATGGTCGCCGTATCGCCTGTTTTGAAGAGGACAGGAAGTGAAGTTTCGGTAAGTTATTTCTAAACAAAGGCTTTGCAATTTACAAGTTTAATTTGTCAAGGTGTTTATTTTTCGTTGTATACTAACGAATTTTTTGTAAAAATTTTTTGATGTTACTGGTCCTTTAAGGGACAAGAACATGCCCTCGGTTACTGGATTCTTTATTAGGGATGCACCGAATCCAGGATTCGGCCTTTTTCAGCAGGATTCGGATTCGGCCGAATCCTTCTGCCAGGCCGAACTGAATCTGAACCCTAATTTGCATATGCAAATTAGGGGCGGGGAGAGAAATTGTGTGACTTTGTCAGAAAACAAGGAAGTAAAAAATGTTTCCCCCTTCCCACCCCTAATTTGCATATGCAAATTAGGGTTCGGATTCGGTTCGGTATTCGGCCGAATCTTTCGCAAAGGATTCGGGGGTTTGGCCGAATCCACCCTATTCTTTATCATCTCTCTTGAAATACATGTCTACTAGTCAACTGCTCCCCTGCCAGAAAAAATTCTAAATAGAACTAAATAAAGGAAAGAAAAATAAATACTGTCTCTACATTCACCTGGGCTCTTTGAGGGGAAGTAAACCCCCCCCCCCTTTCAACAAAGCTGCACAGACTAGTGAATTTAATTAAAAATAGATATTTCCTAATTAAAAAAGGCAAAAAGTAGTCTGTGCTATTTTTTGTGCTACACAGAAATTAATGCTACTCCGTGTTTGGTCCTTGCAAGGTAGATAACGAGACCTTTTCACAAACAATGTTACACCATGCATCCAATACGAGGAATCTATATGTTTTTCTATAAGCTCTATCTGTTCAGTTCATCACACATTTCCCGTGTTTTCAGTTAGCTCACCGTTCTAATGTAGTGGTTCGGGTGCAATATGCCCCGAACCCTGCTCTTATTGGTGCCCCAAACAAAAGGGGAGAGAAAGACCTTATATCCACAATATTTCTTGTATATAAAGTTATACAGATATGCTTACCCTTTCGGTAATGTGACCCGGGTGCTGCCGCCCCGAGTCCGTCGCTAAGGAGACAATCAACCGTGTAGAATCCCAAAGTATGGGAGCGCACTTCCAGGGTCACAGATTGGTCGCTTCAGCTTTTCAGTAAAAAATTGCTTTTATTTAAACATTGGTTAAAAAAGAAGAATTACATCAGTTTATGGTCTTCAGCAGCTATCAGACCATAAACTGATGTAATTCTTCTTTTTTAACCAATGTTTAAATAAAAGCAATTTTTTACTGAAAAGCTGAAGCGACCAATCTGTGACCCTGGAAGTGCGCTCCCATACTTTGAGATAACGAGACCTTGCCACACAATCCCCCTGCATAACAGACTATGGTTTAGCTGTGTACTGGTAACAAAAATTATCTACCTTTCAAGGATCAGAGACTGAGTAGCTTCAATTTCCCTTCCCCCACTGTATAGCTCAAGAAATATAACAAAACCAATAGATTTTTATTTTCTTTTTTTGCCACAAAATAACACAAGCCCTATTCACTAAACTAATGATAAAAAGGGGATATACTGCCCCTTCAAGTTTCACAAGGCTATATTCATACTGGCAACAAAAATCACATGGCACAATACTTTCACATATTATCGATGAACACTGCCCTTACCTGAGGCCCGGGACCCATAGGGCCCATTGATCTGGGAGGGTTCATTCTTTGCATAGGGCCTCCCATGCCAGGGTGTCCTTAGGAAAATAAACAACAAGTTGTTAAAATGATAGTGGGCAAGGGAACAATTGAGTGAACAACTGTAGTGAAATAGGTTACCTTGCCGTGTTGGATCCATGGAGTTTGGTAGTAAAGGCTGAGATCCGGGCACACTTCCAGGAGGCTGGAATGATATGTGAAAAGAGTTGGCAAATTAGACTGTATATACTTATTTTAAACTAAATTCCTAATTCGATTGTAGGCTGGCACAGAAACTGGACTTCACTCCAAAAAATTATGCAAATAAAAAAATGATTTATTACGCAGAAAGGAACATCTCAGAGGGTGGCCTTACGTGTTTCGTGCCTCGTGGGCTAGGGACATTCTGTACAACCAGTGATATTTAAATAGTACACACCAATCAGAGAAAGTGTTTTGGACAGGCAATCATGAGAGTTAATACATAAATGATTAGTTTGTCCAAGAAAAACAAACATAGTACATATAGAATCAACATGTTAAAAATATAAATGGCAAAAAAAAAAAAGCATATTACACCATGGGAAATACTTTTTGCGAGAAAATTAGTCTTAAAGAAGGGACAGTGACAATAGCATTGGATTATGGGGTTAAGCAGAGAATACATTTCAGAAATGGCAACAAGATGAACAGATACATATCTCCCAACATTTGAATATTGCAAACATACACCCATTTGTGACCACACCCCCTAAATACCACATTCATTTTGCTAAATTTGGCAGGTTGTGGCAGGCTAGGCCAACATATCAATATTTTGGGGCATGCCCCTTAATTGAATTTGCTGTGAGACCCTATAGCATCTAGTTCCGCCACTGTATGCAGATATTAAATTAGGCCTATTTTTCTTTGATTCCTAATCTTTTTCATAGCAGTTGATGGCAACCTACCTGATTACCCATTCGTATGTGCGGTCTTGGCCCACCGGCATATCGAGGTGACATAAAAGGCTGTAACAAAATATAAAAATCAGAAATTCAATAGTATATACCATTCCACTGAGGTTCAACCATTTTAATATGGTATGTGATCTGTTGTCCTGAAACCTATCCAAAAAACTCTGAATTGCAGGAAGGCTAACTTCCATGTCCAAGTCCAAGTTTAAACAAATAACACAAATTTCCTTAAAGTATTTCTTCTCTGTAATGATAAATCATTAACTTGTACTTCATTCTGACTAAGCTGCATGAATCCATACTGGTGACAAATATCTGGTTTAATGTTGAAATGTTCTTTAGCAAACATACTGTATGGTGATCCAAATTATAGAAAGACTCCTTATATGGAAAACCCCAAGGCCCAAGAATTTCAGATAAAATTTCCAAAATGTATTAAAAAAATACAGACATGAATATGCCAGATGAGAATACTTCTTTACAGAGGATAAATAAATGGTAAATGCATCATATATTTTAAGTATACACTTAGCTGCCATGTAAGTACCTGACTGTGAGGTCCCATCATATTGGGGTTGTGAGGAGGAGGCTGTGAATGAGGTGATGGTTGTGACCCAGGAGGACCCTGCTGAAAAGAGACAAAATAAAAGGCTTGTAATTGCCTTAATTAACAGATGTTAATTAGCCATTCTTTAAGTACTCGTTTGCAATTTATTTTCTAAATATTTAAGACATTCAAAGCAGTATTCTCACTTATAAAGAGCAGAGACTTCAGTCATATATAATGCTCCAGGAAATGGCTGAAGGAAAAGGGGTTTCTGGGAATGGTGTCTACATTACAGAGGTCATTCACAGAATTGCCTCTTTGGCATAAACACAGGAACCCCTGCACCAATATTTACCTGTCGTACTTGCAAATGCCCTTAGCCTTACCTGGAAGAATCCTGGTGGAATTGGCCCTCCAGGCATCCCGTCATTTGGAGGAATGTTCCCAAGAACCGGGCTTGGAGCAGCTGCTGCACTCTGGGGATGAAAGGTGATGTGGTCATTAATTCAGCAAATTTAAAAAAAAAAAAAAAAACCCTTATTTAACAGAGAACAATAGAAACAGAACAAGGCATCAAACTGGTGTTTTGAAAGGCTTTGCTATGCCAGTGGTCCCCAACCAGTGGCTCATGAGCAACATGTTGATCACCAACAACCCACAAAAAATGATGAATATCTACGTGGACTGACAACTACATACAACAGCAAAACCAGTGAAAAGTGAGCACTGTCTGGCCATCATAAGTGTGTATGTGCGGGGGGAGGGTGATGACAAAGGGACTTAGTGGAAAGTTCTTGTGCTCTAAAAACAAGAAAGTACACAACAAAACGAACGCTTCCAACCACTTCTTGTTACAGCTCATAAAGATCCAGACTAATCAGGTTTGCATTATGTAAACAAGCTGAGAACATCCAGCACTGAAAGCATTTCTTGGTCTGGAAACACAGGCTAACCAGCAGGGGGAGAACACATATCTACTCACACCATAAAATTTTGCCTGACATTGGTAAACTGGTGACTCTACAGCAGTCTAGTCAAAATCATGTACAAGATATAAAACCAGAGTAATGTTAGTCCATATATAATGCATTTGTATATAAAAGTGACAAGGTCACTTTGGAAAGGTTAGTATACATGTTTTGCAGCTGGGTGGGTGGCTGGTTTTGATCTTATCCAAGGAGAGCAATCACAAAGAAGCATGACAATATCAGCAAGCATTCATTAAGCCCCATCATATTCTGCAGAGCAGTATGAAGGCACTGAAAGTAAAACACACCTGGCCCATACCAGCTTACAATCTAAAGGTATGGATAAGGTCAAAAAGTAGTCCAATACTGCATCAGAACAGATATTGTAAAAGTGAATATTATGACACAAAGGAATTGAATGAAAAGTATAGTGATTGAAATTATTATAGACACCTGATTGGCAGATAGGTGTCACTAGATCTGTGCAAGTCTACACATTATAATAGAATTTTTCCCGTAATGGTTATGTTGGATTGCTGCAAGGTTTGTTCAGAGCAACCTAAACTGAAAGTGATAACAGCCTTGTATACAAGACTTGTATAAAGGGCAGTAAGAAGAGGCTTCCATGCAGACCACATCAGGATTAAGAGATAGGTCAAGACTATAAGGGACTCTGCAGGCAGGTGGGTTTAATTGGACTCCAACTAAGCCTTTTATCTAATTTAAGTAATCTCATCTTCATCCATCAGTGAGAGCTATGTTACCCGCTGTTCTATGGGCAGGGAGAGTTCCTATAGTCACCAGTAAAAGGAATGGAGAATATGCACTTTATCAGTATGGTTTTTCAGACTGTCACACTAGTAGCAAAATCCCATCAAACTCTAATCCGGAGTGACTAATTCAAAATAGAGAAACACATCATTGTAGGCTGATGCCTTTAGTTCTGAAAAGTGGAAACTGCCTCCTACAGCTCCTGAACTAGAAACACAGGAACTTAAGCCGGCCACAGACGCAAAGATCCGATCATACAAATCAACGTACGATCGGACTTTCCCCATCTCCCGACCTGCCACTAACCATAAGGACCAAAGTCTTACCATTCAGAAGTAGTAAGAACAGATCAGCCGATGTTCTGCCCCTGACAGCAATCGTACGATAGTTATGTCCGACAAAGCTAGTGACAGTCTCCCTCTGAAAATCATATGATCGGCAATACACGCAAAGATATTACCCAGTTCTTTTACAAGTCTGTTTGTGGGATCTGTGAATGCCGGCCATCTTGTGCTTTGGTTAAATACCAGCACCTTGAGCTGTAGGTCTGGGGAATGTGTACCTAAACCCCACTTACTACAGTTGAGACGAAAAACTTATTTGCCTTACATTGGGACTTTTACAAAGGAAAAATCCCAACAGAAAGTTAGGTTGAGAACACAAATAAATATCAGCACTTAACGTCATATTACCGTAGCCTATGTAAAAAGCTTGTTAAAGTCATCTGCATTGTTAACTACATAGAGGTGACATGGTACAAACAGGGCATATAATATTAGACAGATCCTACCCTACTCTCAACCTGCGTCTTTACTACAGGCAGTGAAAGGACGACGTGCTCCGCTTTCATGTCTCTGCACGGATAGGGGAAAGTGTAGGCCTACATGCAGACACACATAGCAGAGATCGGCAACAAAGCACCACATTAGTCACTGTTCTAAGAGTAAAGAAGTCTCCGCACAAAAATATCAGAAACGTAAATGTATGCACTGTTTTTGTTTTTCATATTTAAAGTATAACCAAACCAGTGACCAAAGCCAGCAAGCCTCAAATATTATTTTACTGGTAGTTATAAACAATAGTAAAGTCAAATTTTTTCACATTTGTTCCTGTATTAATATAATTTATATATTAAGCTGCCTTTCTCTGCATAAATTCACTTTATTTCTAAGGGGAAAGAGCTTGAAAAAGACAAATTGATTTTTGCCAACAAAATGTCAATTTAACAAACACCTTTCAGCCCTATATGCAAACAAAACACACAATATTCACCCCAATCCAAAAACGTAGACAACTGGGTTTGTAAGAGATACATCACTGGAAGCTTTGTTCAGATTTTCTTAGTGACACCCAAAATCCTGGTCTGTAAGGCTTCACAAGCCCTCTTATAGGAATTCATCAATGAGAGCTATTTGCTTTCTTTCAGAACAGCGAATGAGTAACTCCATCTGTGAAAAACACTGAAGAACTTTAAGTAGCTAGAAAATACAGTTTTCTGAGTTACTTACAGAACAATGGTCTCCTAGGGTAAAAATAAGATAGGAAATAAATTAGTTTATGCAGATGCATGAGTCAGCCAAGCTTGGGCACCATGACACTACTATTAGGAGTGTCTCTTAGGCCCATTTTGTTATCGAGGAGATTTATAGCTTTCCTACAAACCAGCTGAGCTCCCCTGTGCAAGGGATTGGCCTGTTCTGCTAAATCAGTCACATTTCATGGTGCTAAATATTATGTATCAACAATCTGTGTTTCTTCTGATTTCCTACATCCAAGACCCATATCCAGAAATACCATTTAGACTGCTCCGACAATTTGCAAATGGCTTTCAATTTTTTTTTCTTCTGTCTGACAATATAGGGGACTGCACAACTTTTGGACAAGGCAATGAAATTCTGGGAGAATAGAGTCTGGTCAGGAGACCAAAATTTAAATCTTTGAAAGTCACTGCACACACCATGTTTAGAGGGGAAATTGCACTGCGCATCACCCCAAATAACCATACCAACAGTGAGTTTGGAGGTGGGAACACCAAGGTGTGGAGCTGTTTTTCAGCATATTGTACTGGCAGACTTCATATAATTGAAGGAAGGATAAATGCACCAATGTACTGGGACATTCTTAAGAATCTGCTGCCATCTACCAGGATGCTGAAGATGAAACAAGGGTGGACATTTCAGCAAGACAATAATCCCAAACAAACAGCAAAGGAAACTCTCAATAGGTTTCAGATACAAAAAATAAAGCTGCTAGAATGGCCCAGTCATTCACCCAACTTGAATCCAATTGAAAATCAATGGAAAGAAATTAAGATCAGAGGACATAGAAGAGGCCCCTAAAACCTTCAAGATTTGAAGATTATGTGGAAGAATGGGCCATAGAGGAGGGGCAGACAATGTTTGATTGACAGTTGAGATTTTTAAATGAGCCAACAACAACTATGAATGCTTTAATAAAAAATAGAAATTGGATTTCATGTTTAATTTGAAAAGGACTTTTATTATACAGATTATACTGTGACAGGTTCACTTTAAAAAATAGAAGCCTGTGGCCAGCTAGCCATTGTAACAATTGTTGCATAGACAAGGCCACAGACCAAGAATAATTTCCAACGCTGGTGTTCGCTTTCTTCTTCTTTGCCTGCACCTGAAACTGCTACACCAGACAGGTATTCAAGCATTTCTGCGGTGTGTGCCTGCACCTGGCCCGGTGCAATAATTCTAGCCGCAGGCAAAGAAGAAAGTGAATGTCCGTGTTGGGGTTGATTCTAAGCCTGAGGAAAAGCTTGTGGCATTAACTTTTAACAAAATGCAGATCAAAGAGCCCCTTAAAAGTATATGAGGATATTTTTCATAGCAATCCTAAATATGAGATTGATCTCATCTACAATCAGCAAGTGATGTGTACTAGAGGCAAACAAACAAGGTAGGTGTGAAGTGACGACAAGAATCCGTTAACGGCCCTTCCCATCTGGCTTTGTTATGACATCCTCTATTGTGCTGGCCTGCAGGGAGAGTCCCAGAGTGAGAGGCATCTGTTCCAATCAACAGTCTCTACCCCGAGAGTCATCAGTCAGGGATGGCTGGGCACTGAACTCTGGAAGAATTTCACAAGGGAAATCTTACAATTCTTCTTGGGCCTATCCTCACTATACCTGGCCCTCTAGGATTCCAAAGAGCTGTGCAAGTTCAGTTCATGCATGAACATTTCAATTCAGCAGCAAAAATCTCTCCGAAGATGTACACAAGCTATAGGGGGTTGGCTCATATTATCATCATACTAATCTCAACATAGTAAAGCAATAGTTAAAGATGAAATAACCTTAATTATAAAAGAGCAGCCAGTACCATTCATAGTTTCTTCAGCTGATGAGTATAGACCGAAAATCAGCCAATCCACTGGCCTGTGCTAGCTCCTGTGTCTGCACTGAAAGGCATTGCACTGGGCTGAGCGAAGACACAGGGAGCAAATTTTAGATCCACAGGCCGGGAATCAGCCCCCGTGTGGCTGTGGCCTTACAATTGTCTGTGCTTGTTTACATGGGTAAACAGCCGTACACAAGCCTCACATTACCATGAACTATGCAAAGATCCGTTTCAGTGGTGTGAAGGTTACTGCAATTGGCCCTGGAACAACAGAAATAGGTTCTCTGGACAGTCTGACGAGTCTTGGTTTGGCAGATGCTAAGAGTGACTTTTGAACCACAAGCTCAAAAAGAGTAGTCAGCAACTATAAGATTAACAGACTAGTATTTTGGATGTGTGAACTCACTTTCTATGCACATCTGTATAAAGGGATAACTAAACAAAAAATTCATGTAAAATGCAAAAGTGCTCAGAGAAGCCAAGTATATTTACATGAACGGGATTAGACCCTTTAAGCATTAATGAACAGTCTAAAAACACTGCTAATTCCTCCTGCCCAATGGAGGAACTCTATACATTTAAACAGCAAATTATACGGTGCTCCTTACATGGAATTTCCTAGATGTCAAAATAACTCCATGCCATTTTGTTACAGAAGTTGCCTAGATATCACTTCCAAGCAGGGTTGCCACCTTTTATGGAAAAATATACCAGCCTTCCTATATATTCATCCTTTTTCCCTATTAATAACATTGCGATCAACCATAATTTTTACTGTCCAGGTGGCAACCCTACTACCAAGTGTGAGTTCTTAATGATGGTAAAGGTAGGTTTTCCACAGGGCTTTAAAATGAATTGCAGGGTGATCAGCCAACCGGTGATTGCAACATCATAACCTCATCCCGACATCACACACACATCCCCAAACCGGCACACACTCTGCCCAAATGTATTTAACATTTCTGTTTGGAGAAATCTTACAATCTAGAAGATTTTTCAATGAAATATTTTATCTCCAGTGATTTTAAATATTGTTTTGCCAAGATTAAAAAAATAAACAAACACACAGAGTCTTACACTGCCATGCAAATAACAGTCTAAACTACTCAAATATGTATGTACGCATACACACACACACACAAAGGCACAATTCCACCACCAACCACCCAGAAAACAAACTGCCGCACCTTTCAATACCAAAAGTTTTTGGCTGGTTTGCCAAGCGAGTTAATCTTGCCCTGTGTAAACAAAACTATTCCATGAATTATTTGAATAGCTACCTATTGTTCCTTAAATAATCATTTATTTAAATATGTAAAGCTGGCAGAAATAGCAGAAGCAGACAAGGATCTCTTAGGGTAATTAGAAAGCGGTTAGGCATCTATGAGCAACAGTGTCCTAAGACTTTGAGCAAATCATATATATTGCCGAGTTCTATTGCTGGAGAAATTTGCTCATGTGTACCCACTCTGAATAGCACAGGGACCCAATTTGGGTCCCAGTTCAGAGCTTAAACATGGCCATAGACGTGCAGATTAGATTAGGCTATATCAGACAAACGAAAGTCCGTTCCAATCTTTCAACCTGCAACTAACTATTCAGACCAATATAAAGTATTAAATAGAACAAATCACACAATGTGCTCAGGTCATTTATTGACAGGCAGCAATTGTACGAGTTAGGCGTGACAAACAGTAGTGACAATCTTCCATTGATAGTCAGATAAGCAATACATAGAGCGATCATTAGCCAATATAAAGCATTTAACCTGTCCAAACGACAAATTGTACAAATATTCATTTCGTACATTCGTACAAGTATCTTTGCTTCTACGCCTAGCTTGTGGGTCCCTGACCTAAAAAGTTGACAAACCAACTGTAACTCCGCTAGTTTACAAAAAAAAAAAAACAAATAAAAAAAAACAGCGGATTGCCATAAAACTTTATCATATCAAATGAATATCTCCAAGAGGGAGAGTACAGAATAAGTTTATAATATTGTAAAATTAAGAACTTTAAGGACAGCATTTTAGAAAAGAAAACATCATACTAATAAACACGTTTGTATTCTAAGTAATCATGTAACTGATACATTCCATGCATTCAACATCTCACACCAAATGAAACAATAGCTTGCAATAAAATAATAAAAGTGATTCCATTCCTAGTCAACTGTATGCATGTCTCAGTTAGGTCTAACCACCAAAAGACTTCTGCAAATATCCGGGCCCAGGGCACTAACCATCCGAGACAGAGAGTAAACCATATTTGGTCAAACATATAAGGAAATACAGCTAGATCCTACACAAGGTTTGGAACAGAGATCAGTCCTGCAGGAATAGTTGGGTTGGTCATGTGTAAATACCAGCAGTTTCTCTACAATACAGAAGATATTCTGGGGGAATGAATGAAATGTTTCTGCAGCCTTTGTAACATTCATTGTGCCATCCTCAAACCCTGCCCCCCCCCCCTTGCCCATAATCTTTCCTCTAGGCTTTAATCAGTTATGCAAATAGTGCCCTTCCCCCACTGCATCTGCTCAGGGTCCTTCTCAGAACACAGTGGCTGCTTACCCTCTAAAACCACAGGGTGTTAACCCCTGCACTGCTACACTGGCCTAAAAATAAGCCAATCAAATCCCAGAGATCAGGACATTACAACAGACTGTACTGAGCTTTGTTGCCAAACAAAGAAACTATAGCTATTGCTGCAATATATGTATAATGGAGATGCATCTACCCCTAAATTCCAAAACTACAAAAACAGACAGCACAAGGTATATAGTTTAAACATCTTCTGGGCATGGCCAGCTGTATATGTATAACCAGCATACTGTCGCCAATGTTCACGATTCCAGCAGCCAATCCTGTTATTATTTAAAGTTGCTAGGAACAGATTATTTTAGAAGTAGTCTGTTGAAATAAGCCTGCACAGGATGTCAGTAGCATGGGCCTAGGACCTATCTGCTGCACTTACAATTGCTCACCTATTGCATCTACTACAAACATTGTAGCTTCTCAATAGGAAAATTACTGCCTCACACTTATGACCAAGGGCAGACAGAGCTGCCTGTATATTTTTCTCAGGCTGAGAGAAGCAGATGCACTATGTGGCTCATCTTCACTGACTTTAATAAAATCCGCCAGCTTGCAGTTACATGTAGGGGAGGTTGACCTGAAAATGCTTGCTTTCTAATATTTGGGCCAACCTCCACTCCTCCAAGTGTGAAGTGATTCACTTGTATGGAGATGGGACATGGAGCGGATCGGCTTTGGTCAGCCTGAAAAAAAATACACAGGCTGAGAGCATCATAGCCAAAACTCCATTTACCTTCGGCCTAAAAGGGGAAGTATACCCCTTGTTCAGCCTGAATGCAATGACGAGGACTTGTGCTCAACATACTTTTGCCTATTGTTTTAATCATTAGAAGTCTACGGGTTTTATTTCTAGAGCTAAAGAGAGTAAACACAGAAACTGAAGTTACTCTTTTGTTTCTCTTTTGTGCTCTGGTGGCCAAAACATCTCACAACTGCCCTTTTTAGCTCAAGAAACCAAAAAAATTTTTTGTCATGATGGAAACTATAGGGAAAAATATTTTCAGCAGGACCCTATATATTGAACTCATGCACAACAAGGTGTTATTAAACATCTTTCAAATTAATAAATAACACAAAACAGCAAACATTTGCACACTACAAGCTTTTGATTTCGGCATGGTGGATAAAATGTCTGCAAACGCTAACAATGACTTGCGTTTTAATATTCATGTTCAGTTAAGAAGCTTCAGTAGCATCTGGTTGACTTGATGATGCTTGCCAAAGTTACATTTTCCTCCAGCGTGTTTACACACATTCACTGACAGGAGGAAAGGGAAAGTGATATTATACGCAGTTACTTCCGCTAGAAGATAAGCATTGGGTTTATGTAGTGCACTTTGAAATATAAGCCCAGAGCATTACTCTGGTTTGTATATGGAAATGAAGTGTACGATTAGAAGCAGGTGTTTACTATGTCAATTTAGGTCAAAAATCTCATGAAGTCAAAATGAGCAGGCCCAAACACAATTAGGATCTGTATGTTTTTCTTATTAAAACAATCTTCACATAAAAGGAGATCTTTTAGATAAGAACATAATGAAACTACACAACCATAAATGGTAATTTTTGTGTTTTTTTGTTCAGCAGCTCTCATTTGGAAAATCAGCTGCTATCTGGCTGCTAGGGTCCACTTTTACCTAGCAACCAAGCCGTGCTATGAATGACATACAAGAATATGAATAGGAGAGGGCCTGAATAGAAATATAAGAAAAAGTAATACCAATAAAAATGTAGCATAAAAAAGCAATAAGTCCTTGGCTGCCATGTTCAATACCCCCCACCCCAAGCTGAAAAGAAGGAAAATAATTTTAAAGCTATAAATAATTTTTTACAGGGACATGAAATTGGTAGCAGATTGCTACAAATGCTACAAAGAGAAATAATGTTCCCTACACAAGGGACAATAATACCACATGCTTTTATTCAGCATATATACGATATCTCTTGTTTTGTTGTGCGAGTTTTACTTGTTTAAACATTAGGGAGATCTTTTGTTTGCACTCATCAATAAATGAAACAGGGGCAAATGGAGTTGTGTTTGTGGTGGGAGAGCAGTCCAGGTGGAGCTGCCTTTATCTGGACAGTAAAGAATTCAATGCATAATCCTGCCCTTGGGTGCTCACTTTGCTGCTTACAATATGGACTTCATCAAGACCCACCTTTGACAATTGCTACATATTTGAAAATGACTTTGGGGTGAAAAGCAAAATAAGAAACCTCATAAAAAATAAAAAAAATTGTTGCAATGCTACTTGACTATATAATATATCTTTATGTGTTTAATATGCATTTAATTTTCCAAGCACAGTCAAGCTAATAGGCAGTTCAGATTAATACATTATGAACTATTTAAAACGATCTTGCAATGAACTAATTTTCCATCCAAGTGAAGATATAATTCTACAAGACATGTAGTGTAGTCTAGTCTATGTTGACAGAAATTAAGATGACCCTTTATTATTGCCATGGACTAGTGAGGGCAAAACCTAGTGGAGCATAGAACAGGAGGGGGTTAAGAACACAGATAAATTAGTGTATTATTCTAAATCTACAAGTGGCAATCCTGGTTTATTTGCGTTATAGGAAATAAACCATATGTTATAACTTTTCAACTGATGTAGGTAACAAAATAAATGATGTAATTAGTAAAAGTGAGGATGACTGGTATACCAGTGTTGTATTGTTGGTAAATGCATTCCTGTACTCATCCTGTTGAAAGAATTCTCTTAAAACAAAATGCACAATGGGGATATGGAAAATGCACACAAATGCCACTAAAACAAGGATTTCCTGAAAGCGAGGAACAAGCAATTTTAACAGTTATATTTAGGTATTGGCAAAGCCTCTCCCTCTGCTTTCAAATTGACACAGGAAAAACAAAATGTGTATGTCAGTTTATAAATAAATTGGGTGAATCAAAAACCAAAATATCACATGGACAGTCATATTCCAGGACAGTCATATTCCAAGATATAAAACAAAACTAAAAAATATTATCACAACAAAACAACTAATTAGCACCTACACCCCACCCCCATGAAAGGGGCAAATAACAGGGCAAGGGGTGTTCCAGTCTGGTTTACTGATTTATTGCAGCTTGTTGCCTACTATGCTAAAGAGGCTTTTTGTTCTTGAAGCAGAGAATTGCAAATGTGGCCTGGGAGCTTTGTGTTCTTTTGTTGCTGTGAACAAGGATAAGAAAGGAAATGAGGGTTATAAGCTGGGCAAGCTGGCCTGAATGGTGGGGGGAGCTGGTTCCCGTACTGGTCTCATTTGAATGATTTGGCCAGCCATGCACTACAAGCTCTCTTGTATAGTAAAAACTAAATGCTTTTAAAGCACTTTCATCTTCTGTGAACTCTTTTTGTAATGTTCACACATTCTTTTTACAGTTTTCATGCTGTAAATTGGGCTCTCTACATGAAAGCCCTCACCCCTCTTAGCTGTGCCACTGCCTTCTTTCTACAACCTCAATATTATAATATTTGTCCATAGTGTTTTGTATACCAACCCAATGCAACTATTGGACGTTTCAAATATATCTATTTGCACTGCTAACAGCGACATTTGTGACTGCTGTCCTAATGTGTTTCAATGTGTACAAAATACTTTGCCCAGCTTAAACTATGCTACACATTCATTTTAATGTCACAGGCTCTGCAAATTGTATAGTGCAATGGTATAGCTAAATGACTGAAGGCACAAAGGGTAATTCAAAACTGGTGAAAAGCTTGGTATAGGTACGGCAACACTTAACATCCATTGCTTTCAAACAGTAGCCTTGTAAATTCACTGTTCACTTATGAAGTCACTAGAACAGAAGCAAACTTCAAACTACTTAGACTACAGGGCTCATATAAAGCAACAAACACAGTTGGTGCACTGCTGAAGGCATTCGTTAAAGGCATTTGCCTCCAAAGACATGCCATACAATTGCCCATAGTTGTGCTGGGTGGCAGTACCTCCTGTTGCAAATCAAGAGTAAAGCTGGCCATAGATGCAAATATCTGATCATTCAAATCCTCCAACGATCATACTACCCCATCTCCCGACCTGCCACTAACCATTCAGATCAAATGAAGTAGTAAAAGAACAGATCAGCCGATGTTCTGCCCCAGACAGCAATCGTACGAAAGTTATGTCCAACAAAGCTGGTGACAGTCTCCCACTGAAAACCGTACAATCGGTAATACATGCAGAGATATTATCGATAAAATCAATATTCACAAAGGCACCTGAAGTTTCCTACAGAGGAAACTCTGTGATATGGTGGTTTTACGGACAGTGACTTCATTAATTTGCAATGGACACGCATGTTTTGGAGATTTGTCGCTCACAGCCATGCATAAATAAATCTACCCAACAGATCTGGTGAATAACAGACTTCTACTACACGGTCTCATTAATTGACAAATACTATATAAATATCAATTATGTCAAAACCTGCTGAAACATAATTACCGGTAATGTATATGTTTCTTAGAATTCATGTAATGCTTAACAATAATCTTATACTTAAAGAAATTGCAGAGATCGGCAGAGCAGAATCTTTAGAACAACTGCTTCAGCCTGGAGAAACACAGATGGCTTAATACTGGCTTAGACGTAAAAGCCACATCTTTCTGCATATATGTATATTACACTGCAAGCCTAAGGCAATGTCCAGCCCATTAACTATTAATGAACCAGATGGCAGCACTGCCACCCACTCCCGAGTTTGGATTACCATTTAAACCAAAGCTTTAGTTTATAGAGCAAGCTCGTCTTACATATGCCAAGTGTGAAAAACTGAATGCTAATTGGGTTCTGAAGTACGTGTGGTGTTTAACCCCCCCAAGGGAAACAAAGCCAACACTTCTGTTGATTCCAACCTGGGCACTATCTGAATTTATACGTTCTAGCCATGTCTATGTGTGTATCCACCGGGTACTCCAGTTTTCCATTTTCTAGGAAATTCTGTATAACCCCTTCCCATATATAATAGTGTAGTCAATTTGTTGTAGCAAGCACAAATACTTAAAGGGATTCTGTCATGATTTTTATGATGTAGTTTTTAATTCTAAATTACACTGTTTACAGTACACCACTGCATATGATTCACTCTACCATATAAAATTTCATTCCTGAACCGGCAGTAAAGAGTGACTGAAGTTTATTAGAGCATGACTGGGGGCAGCTGGGAAACAGACAATATGCCTAGCCCCATGTCAGATTTCAAAATTAAATATAGAAAATCTGTTTGCTCTTTTGAGAAACGGTTTTCAGAGCAGAATTCTGCTGGATCAGCACTACTAACCGATGCATTTTGAGAAAAAATTTTTTCCCCATGACAGTATCCCTTTAATAGGGCTAATCTGGGATCAGATCATTACAACTGCCATGATCAAAGGTATACTTGTTGACTGGGGCCTTAATATAACCATGCTCCAAGAATCACAAGTTCAGAGTAATAAACTCTCGTTGGCTCAGACATGGCCTGTCTTGATCAATCAATTTATGTCAAATAAATGTAGTCATTTGGTTTCAAAACAAGCAAATGGGTAGGCCAAGTAAGTCAATTTATGACGTGCTTTATAGTACAAGCATGCAATGTCAAAAACAGTGGTAGACATTTCTAAGAAAAATAACACATGATTTCTTTGGCC
The DNA here is from genome assembly GCA_038501925.1 of Xenopus petersii. Classification (NCBI taxonomy): domain Eukaryota; kingdom Metazoa; phylum Chordata; class Amphibia; order Anura; family Pipidae; genus Xenopus; species Xenopus petersii. The sequence goes on from CM076678.1 coordinate 95,834,518, forward strand.
AAAAGTACAAGCATTATGAACGCTTGTTTTTTTCTGAGATGTAATGGATTAGGACAACTAGGCCAAACAGTAAATTCAGACTATACATACATATTAACAATTAATCTGCTTGCCCTTTGTGTTTATGAGGAAATGAATATATGGTCCAGAATTTGATGCAATTTTTTTATTCAGAATTTACCTGATCCAAATACAATATAATGAATTTGTTACAACTATAAGGCTTTGTGCCTTAAAAATTACAAATACCATTTGTGTGCTGTGCAATAAACAATGCAAATCAGTTATGTTAGTGGAAATTTCCACTAAGCAGTAAACCAGTGGTCCACAATAGGTCAGTGCACCAACTGCTTTGTTCATTCTCTGCTTTTAAACTCACAAAAAATGCAATCTCGAAAATATTTACAAATATAACGTAGCATGTAAAGTAGCAGAGCATTTTGGAACACATGGAGCCACAATTCTCCAACTATTATATGGTACCCTATATGAACATCAGCAAACAAAATCACTAAAGCAGCCACAGCCAGCAAATATGAGTCGATGATCAGTACAGCTAGACTACTCAAAGATTCCATATCACTTTTTAGTAGTAGTAGTTTTTACCCACTCAGAGGTTGCTATAAAAGTAGAAAAGTATTACTCACATAATCGTGGAAAGCTTTTGCTTCACTTGAATGCTCACAGGTATCTCTCCTCTCAGGAGCAGCACAGTACAAGTCCCAGAATACACTAAGAAAAGAAAAATAAAAAGTCAACAATTCAAGTTAAGAGAGCTTCTGTAAAGAAATAACATGCAGAATTTCATGGATATCTGCAACTGAAATGTTGACCTGGGAAGAATGAGCATATGCCAAACGGTGCAGATTTAACTTTTCATCACATAAAACAATAATTGAATCCCACAAGGGCCCATGAAGACCAATTGGGCACATTGGACAGTGAATGCAGTTCTCACCGGATGGGCCTGTATAGGCCAAATATCAGTTGGTGTGTGGAAAGAGTTAATAGACTCTTATCCTTGAATTAAAGTTAATTATTTTTATCACTACTTACTAAAAAAAAGAAAGTTGTAATATTAGCAGGAATAACACAGCAACATGCAGCAGGTGTGGGACCTGCTCTTCATGCTGCCGAAACAATGACCTTACACACGATTTTATTGATCACCATATAAAGTTTTTAAGGACCAATGTATATAATTAATTGTTCAATAAAGCTAGAGGAGGAAATGACAGGAATTCATAAAGATTAATCTGAACATTAAGACAAAAGGAAGACAAATTATGAAGAAAAAAGAAGATATACAAAGAAAGTAATCGCATTATGAAATAAATCAGATAGTACATAAAGGGAGCTAGCATGTGCATACAAAAATGAACAATTTATATCAGGGCTAAGAAGCAGATTCTTAATTTGGGTTTAAAAAAAATAAAGAAATAATAAAAAAAAAAAAAAAACACCACTCACCACCACCAGGAGTGTAGGAAGCCTGGAGGTTCCCCCAAAGTGATATTCTTCTCCCATCGTATCTGTATAAAAACATGCAAGATGAAAAGCTTTAGAATTTTAGTACTCAACATAATAACAATAAAGGGATTCTGTCATGATTTTTAGGATGTTGTTTTTATTTCTTAATAACACTGTTTACACTGCAAGGATGGGCAAAAATTAACAACTGTGGCGCCCAAAGAAATATGGTTCAAAGCTAAACACAAATCAGCCCCTAAATTAATACCCAAAATTAAGGAGGATTACACAAAAAAGAAAATATATAGTGGGCATAGGACTGGACACATGGCATTACACATACAGGTGATGTGTTATTTGGATCGGAATGTCTCTGTCAGGCTAGCCATATTGGTAATGTGGGGGTATAATTATGAGAAACAAATAAAGAGGGAGAAGGGGTTAAATACTCACATGGGAGAAAACAATGGTTTTAACACTTGCAAAAGCTTGTTAGGATTCATTGTTTCAGTTGGATACATATTAAGGCACCCACATATTGGAAAATTTATATAAAATGGATTTTTATACTATATTATTATTATAAATACACAACAGCTTTATCAAATTACCCTAAACCAAGGCTAAACAAGGCATAAGTATCATACAGTTTCACATGCACATTTTAACTAATGCCTGCATCCACTGTGCATTGACCCATGCACTCCCCACCATGCATAGCTGCTTTAACACCTAATTTGGCAACTGCCAAATGCAGGCCAAAACATTTGTATTCAGCATATCAGCATACAAAAGCTACAACTTTTCATTGTCAAACTGGTATATTACTGCACGCTATGCTTGACCCAGTGAAAACGACATCTCTCCTTAAATGTAAGCTTTGCTCTCACCTCAGACAGGAACGTCTGTGCAGATTTCTGGGCCCCAACATGAAGCAAGTATTCATAGACATAGAGTGCCAGCCTAAGGAATAAGAGAAAAGTTACATATTGAAAAGAAAGAGTTTAACATAAATTAGCTATCTTCTGGCTGTGCAAGGCAATTCAGATAAGACCCCTATAGTGCAAACTGTCACATTTAGGTAAACTGGTAAACTATTTTTTATAGGCTAACAGTAGTCACATTTTTCCGAAAGCCACTGCAAGAGAGAACACATCAGCTTTGACTCATAGATGGAAAAAAACACTAACTTTATATTAAGATTAAATCTACTTTATGTAAAAATGTTCAGTAAAACATTTAATATCATTTAGTGGGAACAGTTCGGATGGACTATGAAAAGGTCAACTTGTGCAAAAACTAAAATAGCCATATTATCAGAAAAAAGTGCCAACTGGCTTAAAAGGAACAGTAACATCAAAAAGTGGAAGTGTTTTAAATAATAAAAATATAATGCATGGGATGGGATGACTGACGTAGTTGGCCAACTTATATTTATTGCAATATATGGACAAACAATCCCTGTTTTGTTTAAAGGGTAAGATATTTTTCAGTAGCAGTATGCACAAATGTCTCTTTCTTAAATATATTGATAAAGGGTTGCGTGCAGAGGACTCTTGTATTTGTCTAAAAATATAATGCAGTGTTGCCCTGCACTGGTAAAACTGCTGTGTTTGCTTCAGAAACCCTACTATTGTTTATATAAAAAAGCTGCTGTGTAGCAATAGGGGCAACCATTCAAAAAAAGAGAAGGATCAGGTTACACAGCAGATAAGCTCTGTAGAACACAATGGTGTTATCTGTTACCCACAATTTAACCTGTGCCATATAGACTTTTTCCAGAGGTGCAGCTCCTTACGAAGGATGGAAAAATAGGGAGATCAGGGGCACAACTTGCTGATGTTGAAGGGGGAGCCTACAGGACCAACTACTCAGGGCATTGGAAGCCTAGAAGCCGTATTCACTGGGGGTGGAATGGGAAGCATAGAGGTACAATTCCCTAAGAGGTTGGGGTGAAACCTGGGGTGCCTAATGGGGCAGCTCCATGAAAGGGGGTAAGTTGGTAGCCTAGTAACACAGATCACCCAGAGATGTGGGGGGATTGGATGCCAACTTCCTAGGAGGTGGGGGAACCTTTGAATCACAACTCTAAATGGGGAGCCTATGGGCACAGCTCTTGGGGGGGGGTGGACAGTGGACTAGAAGCACATACACAGACTACAACATTCAACTTATCAGAAAAAAACATATTGTGTAACTTGACCAATGCACATTTTCCATTCAACCTAGAGCAACCTCCTAGGAGTTGGACAAGGATCCTTGATGTTTCACTCCTTGTGGGGGGGGGGGGTATGGAGACCCGAGACGCACAGCTCAGGGGGAGGGCGATGGGGGATCCTAAAGGCATGGCTTCATGGAGATGGATGGGACCTAAGACTTGGACACCTCGGAGAGAGGGGGGCAAAGGCAATTGCCTCACTGGAGCAGAGGAGGGCCAGAGACAAACGCCACACTGGAGAGGAGGGGGGGGCAAAGACAAGCCCCTCACGGGAGAGGAGGGGGGCAGAGACAAGCCCCTCACTGGAGTGGAGGCAGAGACAAGCCCCTCACTGGAGAGGAGGGGGGCCAGAGACAAGCCCCTCACTGGAGAGGAGGGGGGCCAGAGACAAGCCCCTCACTGGAGAGGAGGGGGGCCAGAGACAAGCCCCTCACTGGAGAGGAGGGGGGCCAGAGACAAGCCCCTCACTGGAGAGGAGGGGGGCCAGAGACAAGCCCCTCACTGGAGAGGAGGGGGGCCAGAGACAAGCCCCTCACTGGAGAGGAGGGGGGCCAGAGACAAGCCCCTCACTGGAGAGGAGGGGGGCCAGAGACAAGCCCCTCACTGGAGAGGAGGGGGGCCAGAGACAAGCCCCTCACTGGAGAGGAGGGGGGCCAGTGACAAGCCCCTCACTGGAGAGGAGGGGGGCCAGTGACAAGCCCCTCACTGGAGAGGAGATGGGGCCGAGACAAGCCCCTCACGGAGAGGAGGGGGGCCGATACAAGCCCCTCACTGGAGAGGAGGGGGGGCCGAGACAAGGAGGGGGGGCCCGAGACAAGCCCCTCACTGGAGAGGAGGGGGGCCGAGACAAGGAGGGGGGGCCGAGACAAGCCCCTCACTGGAGAGGAGGGGGGGCCGAGACAAGCCCCTCACTGGAGAGGAGGGGGGCCGAGACAAGCCCCTCACTGGAGAGGAGGGGGGGCCGAGACAAGCCCCTCACTGGAGAGGAGGGGGGGCCGAGACAAGCCCCTCACTGGAGAGGAGGGGGGGCCGAGACAAGGAGGGGGGGCCGAGACAAGCCCCTCGCTGGAGAGGAGGGGGGGCCGAGACGAGGGGGGGCCGAGACAAGCCCCTCGCTGGAGAGGAGGGGGGCCGAGACGAGGGGGGGCCGAGACAAGCCCCTCGCTGGAGAGGAGGGGGGGCCGAGACAAGCCCCTCGCTGGAGAGGAGGGGGGGCCAGAGACAAGCCCCTCACTGGAGAAGAGGGGGGGCCAGAGACAAGCCCCTCACTGGAGAGGAGGGGGGGCCAGAGACAAGCCCCTCACTGGAGAAGAGGGGGGGCCAGAGACAAGCCCCTCACTGGAGAGGAGGGGGGGCCAGAGACAAGCCCCTCACTGGAGAGGAGGGGGGGCCAGAGACAAGCCCCTCACTGGAGAGGGGGGGGCCAGAGACAAGCCCCTCACTGGAGAGGAGGGGGGGCCAGAGACAAGCCCCTCACTGGAGAGGAGGGGGGGCCAGAGACAAGCCCCTCACTGGAGAGGAGGGGGGCAGGGACAAGCCCCTCACTGGAGAGGAGGGGGGCAGAGACAAGCCCCTCACTGGAGAGGAGGGGGGCAGAGACAAGCCCCTCACTGGAGAGGAGGGGGGCAGAGACAAGCCCCTCACTGGAGAGGAGGGGGGCAGAGACAAGCCCCTCACTGGAGAGGAGGGGGGCAGAGACAAGCCCCTCACTGGAGAGGAGGGGGGGGCAGAGACAAGCCCCTCACTGGAGAGAAGGGGGGCAAAGCCAAGCCCCTCACTGGAGAGAAGGGGGGCAAAGCCAAGCCCCTCACTGGAGAGAAGGGGGGCAAAGCCAAGCCCCTCACTGGAGAGAAGGGGGGCAAAGCCAAGCCCCTCACTGGAGAGAAGGGGGGCAAAGCCAAGCCCCTCACTGGAGAGAAGGGGGCAGAGACAAGCCCCTCACTGGAGAGCCAGAATGAAGCAAATCTTACTGTTGCTGAAAGAGAAGAGTTAAGGGGGAGGTGACAGGCCGGGAAAAGCTCAGTAGCACAGCTGACTGGGGGAGAAGAAGAGGTGCACCTCTGCGGGGGACATGAAGCGCTCCCTGGGGGATGGGAGAGTTAAGAAGAAGCAGTGGGGCAAACTCGGGATGTAAATACAATTGTAGACCCGGGTGCCTAGAAGGTTGCATTTCCCATTATACCTTAATAAAAGCACACGACGTTATTGTAAAGGAAAGCATCGTCACAAAACGTACAATGTGTGGGGGTGGGGGTCCCAGCACAATGGATAGAAGGCACAGTACATAGAAAGAGTAGGCTAAGCATTCCCTCTATACCCAGGCCCATCTTACTTTTCTCGGGCCTGTCCGTCTGACGGCACCGCCGAACCTTTCCCTTTAGCGAACATGCTTCAGCTGATCCACACGGTCGAGAGAAGCAGAAATGGTCGCTCCGGGTGAGTCGGAGCCCAGGGGGTGAAGCGGTTAGTTCCGAGGTGGTGTCCCAGTAGCAGCCGGCACGATCAGCAGCTCAATGGAGAGTGCGGACAGATGGCACTCTCTGCTACAACACACGGTATATAAAGGCACTGACTGGCGGCTACTGTAATGTCTATCTGTCTCTTCCTGTTGTCAGTCTCCCAGATACACTGTACGCCTCGCCTGGCCCCATCTCTGGCTGTGTGAAAGTCTCCCAGTATCTCTTTCTCTCTCTCCCAGGCTGAGGGCTCCTTTCTCTAGCAGTGTCTGAGCGTCTGTCTATCCCAGGCCTGGCCCATGTCTGTGCGTCCCCCCTGCATGTACTATGTGTATCCCATCAGAACGTGCATTGAGGGGGAGGAGCCCGGACCTTTCGCTGCCCCTCACCCACCTGGCCGCCTGAGAGGGAGGGGGGAGCGTGTGATACATTGTGTGGAGACAGCGCGTGTGTCGCTCTCATTGTGTGTGGCACTGTGTTACCCCATGGTGTGCCCTAGGTAAACTGCTCAAGCCCTATACTGGCTACAAACTACCGTCTATATCATTTACTTTGGTTCGAGAGGCTGTTACACTGCCCATGAGTTACACTGGACAAACAATGCTGCGTTACGTGTACAGTTGCGTATGTAATGCTTCGGTGTAATACTGAGTATATGTACTATAAGTTAGCGCATTAATCTCTCGTAGAGGAGCACGCCTCGCTACTGACATAGGCCACGGAGCAGCGTATATGTGCGTGTGGTAAACAGCACTGGCATTGGGGCTTTACAATGGCTGCATATCCCTGAACTCCTTGTTATATCTGTATACAAGTGACTCATAGCAATTTATTCTCCTGTACAGATGAACAATAATAAAGCCACAAAGCAGGTATAGAGCATTGCAGCATATTCCTCCGCCAGTCGTTGGTGCCGTGTGTAACATACACACTGTGTGTCCTGCTTCCTGTTCCGGCTTTAGCAGCACATTTGATCGGAAAGGGGTTTGCCGGTGTATCGAGTGGTTATAAACGCTTCTCTGTTTCCATATAAAACACACGACGTGTTATTATAAAGCTTTAATACAAGCAATCATGTCTGAATGCCAAACAATGCTTTTTGTTTATTAACACAGAGACAACAGACCAGATCATTTCCTTGTGGGTCGAAACCCCTGCGTTCCCTTTCTACAAGGCATTTCCCCCCCTCCCCTCTCTTCTTTTCTATTTGTGCTACTGCTGGCGAGCATGAGCTTCCTGTCTCTTTAAATTGGCAGAGGCTCGGCGTGCGCTGATTGGCCATTTTCCGAGGGGAGCCTTGAAACTGCTTACCCGACCTGACTAAAAGTGCGGCTGTTCCAAGAAGAGTTGTTCTTCAACCCCCACCTCCAACCCAGTGCTGTCCAGGGAGGATGGGGGAGGGACTCATTTAAAGAGTATTGTAGTCCAAGTAGTGTATTAGTTAGTAAATCAGTCTTATCAAGCGCCACTGCCATTGTAGATAATGAAATAATCCTGTATAAGAGAACCTAACCTCCCACTGATATACAGTTCACCCACTATGTGAAAGGTCTTAAAGTGAGGGCCATTCATTAGTCAGCACAGCTTTCATTATTAGCACCCTGTGCTTTCACTGATTACTGTTGTGTTTCTAATTATGGTACATTACCAATGAAGTGGGATCATAAGACTTCTTAAGGGCCCTTACTCACAGGCGCTCAAAGCTGCGCTCCGGTTTTATGCGTTCAGCCGCAGGGGAGCGCAGGAGTAGCTGCGCTGAATTCTTTTCAATGCGGCTGTACTCGCACAGACGCATGTAAGGGCAGAACACAGGTAAAATGCAACATGCTGCGTCCCAACCTGCGTTCTGAGCTTACATGTATCTGTGTGAGTACACCCGCATTGAAAAGAATTCAGCGCATCTACTCCTGCGTGCCACTGTGGCTGAACACATAAAACCAGAACGCAGGGGAGTGCAGCTGCAAACACCCACGAGTAAGGGACCTTTAAGTGCCACAGAATGTAAAATCTACGTTCTGTGGAAAAGTAACTTGAAATGCCACAGAACATAGATTCTACGTTCTGCAGCACTTCCGGGTTCTGGAATGGAGGAGTGGCTGTTAGAGCCGCTCGCTCCCTTCCTCTTCGATCCCCTGCCCCTAGGCAACGAGCAGAGCAGGGGATTGAGTGGCTCCTGGGGCGCGATCGCCCAGGGGCCCCAAAGCAGCAGCAGGCACGTGTTACTTACGTGTCCTGCTGCTGCAGCCTACACTGCGCCGTCCAGCTCCGCACCCCACAGCACAGGGACACAGATGACGACGCAGATCTCTTCCTGGGGCTCTTCCAGATCGCCTGCAACAGTCTCCAACGACTTTTTCAGGTTAGTGCAACAATTACACACACAAACACACCAACACACACTTATTACAGTAATACACACTTAGATTCACACTTACACATACATTTTTGGGGATTGGGGGGGTCACTTACACTCACTGCACTCACACACACGTGCACATGCACAGACGCGCACATAACATGTAATTTACCAATTGTACACACACACACGCACATACATGGCATTGTGGCTTTTTTTTTTTCTTATCGCATCGTCTCTTTTTTTGGCTGAAAAAAATGTTTTATTGCCATTACGAATAGCGTATTCGCTAACTGTACTGTGCAATACCTTTTGTATGTTATTTCGGTGATTATATTGCAATTTTGGGTATTTTGGTGCATTTTTAGCCATTTTATTGAATTTTTAACCGATTTATTGCATTTTCAGCTCTGCATATTTTGTGTTCACTTGTTTCTAGCCGTATAACCTGTTTGGCCCAGCTAAAATATTCAAACTGTGATTCTGACGGCCGATAACACTAGTCTGGAAAAAAAACATTGATTTTTGTGGTTTTATTGGATTTTTTTGCATTTCACTCTTTACTGCCTTATTTTGTTTTGCCTTGTAAATTTTATCTACTATATATCCATTTGGGGGTCTCTGTGCGCCACATAGTTTGGTATATCTATGCATATTGGGCATCAAAGTGTTCAGTAGACACCTGGCGTTCATATTTAGGATGTTTTATGCTGATACGTTACGAAATGTGGGGCATATAATGGGGTAAAATTCAAGCTTTCTGACGATTTTCAGAAATTTGATAAAAACCGTTATGTTCAGCATTGCTTTGCAGTTTGGCAGTTTGCAGTAGAAACCCATATTTACCCATATTGGATTTGTCAGAATATGTACTTTCTGGAAATATATGGTTTTCTGGGGTCTCTCTACTGTTAGGGGGGTCTAATGTCACATAATACACACACCAGGTGCTTATATTGCAGCAGCCAGCGCATCAGCTGTGAAAATGTATATACACTATTGTCATTTGGTGGTCTCTGTGCGCCACATAGTTTGGTATATCTATGCATATTGGGCATCAAAGTGTTCAGTAGACCCCTGGCGTTCATATTTAGGATGTTTTATGCTGATACGTTACGAAATGTGGGGCATATAATGGGGTAAAATTCAAGCTTTGTGACGATTTTCAGAAATTTGATAAAAACCGTTAGGTTCAGCATTGCTTTGCAGTTTGCAGTAGAAACACATATTTACCCATATTGGATTCGTCAGAATATGTACTTTCTGAAAATATATGGTTTTCTGGGGTCTCTGTACTGTTAGGGGGGTCTAATGTCACATAATACACACACCAGGTGCTTATATTGCAGCAGCCAGCGCGTCAGTCGTGAAAATGTTTATACACTATTTTCATTTGGTGGTCTCTGTGCGCCACATAGTTTGGTATATCTATGCATATTGGGCATCAAAGTGTTCAGTAGACCCCATGCGTTCATATTTAGGATGTTTTATGCTGATAAGTTACGAAATGTGGGGCATATAATGGGGTAAAATTCAAGCTTTGTGACGATTTTCAGAAATTTGATAAAAACCGTTATGTTCAGCATTGCTTTGCAGTTTGGCAGTTTACAGTAGAAACACTTATTTACCCATATTGAATTCGTCAGAATGTGTACTTTCTGAAAATATATGGTTTTCTGGGGTCTCTGTACTGTTAGGGGGGTCTAATGTCGCATAATACACACACCAGGTGCTTATATTGCAGCAGCCAGCGCGTCAGCCGTGAAAATGTATATACACTATTGTCATTTGGGGGTCTCTGTGCGCCACATCGTTTGTATATCTATGCATATTGGGCATTTTCATTTTCAAAAATGTATGGTTTTCTGGGGTAAACCTACGGTTTCATGATTTTTTGCCTTGGAATCTAAAGCATGCCGTTTTCTGCCTTAGTGCTTTCAAAATTCGGTAATATACTGCCGGGAGTTTTTGCTGTACAGAAGTCCTAAATCTCCCTAAAACTATACATATCTGGTATTGCGTTCGAGAGGCATAAGGCATTCCAAATCAGTTGGATTTTCATCCGTAAATCCGTATTTACCACAATAAATTTTTTGCACAGGTGGAAATACATGAAAACTCAGGCAAATTTAGAAAGCTCAGTTTCTACTGATAAAAACAATGTATAGTTTTCCTAGGTAAACTATAGGTTTCCCCTCAGAAAATGCCCCTAAAGTGAGAGAGCACAAAATGTTTCAAAAACGGCTGGCATTTTGCGTAACCAAAATGTGAAATTCTTCTGGCACTTAAAGGGTTAAGGCAAACCATAGCTAGTGTTTCATTGTTTATGTAGTCTACTTAGGGGTGCCACCTGGCCTGTAAAAATTATGGTTGATCCCAATGTTATTAATAGGGAAAAAAATAAATATATAGGAAGGCAGGTATTTTTTTTCCAGAAAAGGTGACAACCCTAAGTGTAATCGTAGCAGTGCTGTATTACATCTAGAAATGATTGTCATAAGATATCATAAAGAGATAAAGCTATTTGAAATCTAGGATTCGGTTCGGATTCGGCCAGGATTCGGCCTTTTTCAGCAGGATTCGGATTCGGCTGAATGCTTCTGCCCGGCCAAACCAAATCCTAATTTGGGGCGGGGAGGGAAATTGCGTGACTTTTTGTCACAAAACAAGGAAGTAAAAAATGTTTTCCCCTTCCCAAATCTAATTTGCATACGCAAATTAGGATTCAGTTCGGTATTCAGCCAAATCTTTTGTGAAGGATTCGGGGTTCAGCCGAATCCAAAATAGTGGATTCAGTGCATCCCTATTTGAAAGCGAAGAAAAATTACCGCTGCAGCACCTCTGTTGCAAAAACGGAAAATTTGAATTTATTTATTTGTTTTTTTCAGTCAAACATTTCTAGGGGAACATGTACCTTAGGGAACGAACTGATATTTGCCCACAGGGCTATTTTGCCTGGTTTTAGATAGGGCTGCTACACCATTAGTGTGTGTGTGTCACTAAACTTTGAATGCAATAGAAAATATGTATGGCTATTTCATATTGAAAAAAAAATATTAATAGGCTGTGCTCTTTGAAAAATGATTCGGGATGGGTGGGCCATGGGTTGGGCTGGTATTAATATGTTTACTTTGCCCTACCCCCCAACAGACAAAAGTTGCCAGCCCTTCCCTTGCCACTTTGGGTTGCAAATTTTTTTGTTCTGCAGTGAGAAAATCTAATTGTTTATACTGATGGAGCCCCCTGGGGACATGTTGTGGATGCACCCCCTGTAGTGACACCCTTGTTTGCAAAAAAAACCTCACACACACACACAAGGCTAATGTATTAAGAATTTTTAATGAGTTATTCCACTCCATCAAGAAGTTTAATGACAGTCTGTTTCAGATGCAGTAACCTGGAGCTTTGTAAATGACACAGTGAACATCTGTCCTAATAACATTCAGTGGAGACAACTATATTCCTGGCCACAGAGTAACTTTTGTGTCTGGTTTTTGCAGCCAAGGCCCAAAGAGAAAACACATCATTCTTTATATCTCCTTTGCAGTCCCCACATGAGTGCAGAAGGAACCAAGAACAGTGCATGCACAGTCAAGGGGGAGGGCAGGGGAGTGGGTCAGACACAAGCTAACCTAGGGGTGTTAGAAATACAAATCAGGTCTAACAATGAGGAAAACAAAAATGTTGATCTAGGCACTGGCATTCAGGTACTTGCAACCAGTTCCTTAAATTTTACAATCTACAACAGGCAACTGGTTCAAGCAGCAATGGAAATATTGAGAATAAAAAGCAAAACAAAACAATTTGGAAAGTTGGAAACAAATTCCAACCAATCATAAATTAGGTTTGTTTGATCAGTAAAACAAATGAAAGCAAAAATGTGATTTGTTGCTATAGTTTATTACTCTAAAATATATACCTGTTTCTTGATAGCTATGAGAAGACTGTTCAAAAACATAAGACTATAACTTTATTAGGGATGCACCGAATCCAGGATTCGGTTCAGGATTCGGCCAAGATTCGGCCTTTTTCAGCAGGATTCGGATTCGGCCGAATCCTTCTGCCCGGCCGAACCGAATCCGAATCCTAATTTGCATATGCAAATTAGGGGTGGGGAGGGAAATCACAGGACTTTTTGTCACAAAACAAGGAAATAAAATAATTTTCCCCTTCCCATCCCTAATTTGCATATGCAAATTAGGGTTCGGATTCGGTATTCGGCCGAATCTTTCACAAAGGATTCGGGGGTTCGGCCGAATCCAAAATAGTGGATTCGGTGCATCCCTAAACTTTATTGAAAATGGGTAAGGACCATTGTGGCATTGGTAATTTTTTACATGTATTGTCTGTATTTTAATTAATTTTCAATGCCTATTGATTGAGCAATGCATATTTTTTTAATATGTAGTAGATCAATGCAATAGCGTAATGTAATTTGTCCATATCAGATAAAAATATTACTCTCCTTTAGTGGGGAAATAAAACACCACAGAGATTGGATCCAATCCTGCTGGACAACTGTGCAGTAAGCAGAATGTGCTTGGTAACAGTGGAAGGTTAAGCTGATGCTGTCTGGGAGAGGATAGTTTCCAGTCAGGGCCGCAGTTGTTGCACTGGCCCGCCGGCCCCCCATTTCTGACACCTATGCTTTAACCAGATTTGCACCCTGGCTTGCTACAGTTTTTGCTCAGTCTATTTTGCAGGCTTGCTCAAGGTCTGTCAAGTTGGTTGTGGATTGTTGAAAGGAATTTTGATGTTCTGCCAAATATTTTTCACTCATATGGAAATCAGAACAGAGCCAGCCAAGGGCATTTCATTCCTTCTCAGACAATCACATCTGACATTAGGTCTTAAGAACAATACAGATTTCCCTGTAAGATTTTCCTGATCTTTTGATATACACAGTTTTAACAACATTCTTGCTGATGGGAAGCCATCATGCAACAGATAATATAGTCATAATCATGTTTTCACAGTAGGAACCAGTTCTTTCATGGTGTAGTCTTTGGGTGTAGATTGGTGTAGGTGTAGATTCTGGCCTAATCCTGGCAACGCTTGTTCTGAGCTTAGATTTAACCAGAATTTAATACTGATCTTTAAAGGGATACTGTCATGGGAAAAAAAAATGTTTTTCAAAATAAATCAGTTAATAGTGCTGTTCCAGCAGAATTCTGCACTGAAACCCATTTCTCAAAGGAGCAAACAGATTTTTTTTTATATTCAGTTTTGAAATCTGACATGGGGCTAGACATATTGTCAATTTCCCAGCTGCCCAAGTCATGTGACTTGTGCTCTGATAAACTTCAATCACTCTTTACTACTGTACTGCAAGTTGGAGTGATATCACCCCCTTCCTTTTCCCACCAGCAGCCAAACAAAAGAACAATGGGAAGGTAACCAGATAGCAGTTCCCTAACACAAGATAACAGCTGCCTGGTAGATCTAAGAACAGCTCTCAATAGTAAAAACCCATGTCCCACTGAGACACATTCAGTTACATTGAGAAGGAAAAACAGCAGCCTCCTAAAGTGCAGGCACAAGTCACATGACCAAGGGCAGCTGGGAAATTGACAAAATGTCTAGCCCCATGTCAGATTTAAAAAAAAAAATCTGTTTGCTCTTTTGAGAAATGGATTTGCAGAATTCTGCTGGAGTAGCACTATTAACTGATTCATTTTGAAAAAAAATTTTTTTCCCATGACAGTATCCCTTTAAGTAAGGTAAACCAAGGGTTCAATATTGTTAACATTTAGTTTACTGTAATATTGTAGAAAAAAATGCACAATGGGTAAACCAAACATTCATATTCATGAAAACTAGTGTCTCGATGCTAAGATCATTTCTTGACAAATAAACCAGAACTTTTTCTAAACAAAAAACTGATTTCTTTTCATATGATATAATGTACTTACAGATTACCATTTTTTTTCTTGAAAGCAAAAAGAAAAATAAAATTACTGTAATATGAAATTAATATGAAATCTGGTAACAAAAATGGCATTTGAGGTAGAAGGAGCAGAAAAGTTATTTCGAAAATACCAAGAAAAGAGCAAATATTATTAGTATCTGAATAACTCTTAGCTGTTCACTATCTTTTAAGTATGTGATCTATAGGATATGTTATGAAAATTAAAAATTTAAATCAACCTGACACCTGTGCAGATTCTCAGTTGGATTGAGATCAGAGCTTTGACTGGGCCACTGCGCAACATTCACATTTTTGATCTGTAGCTACTGCAATATTGCTTTGCATTGTGTTTGGGATAATTCCCCTGCTGAATGAAGAACATTCTCCTAAATTACACTTTTTATCAGACTGAAACAGGTTCTTTTGCAGTATTTCCACCTGTAGCATTATGATGGCTGCTTTTCTCAGTGGAGAATGACACATTTTAATGAGAAGGAGAATGTTTGGTGCAGCATACACCATTAGTCTTGTTAAAAACCAAATTTTGGTAGAAAATTAATTATTCCAACAATAACATTGGAATGTGGATTGCAAGAAATTGCTAAGTCAAATACCAGATCTCAAGAGCAGGTCCGGACTGAGAATTAAAATAGGCCCTGGCATTTCAGGTACACAGAGGCCCAAACAGCCCACACCAGCCCACTAAATACTGACTTTCAATGGGACCTTATAGCAGCCCCTCATAGACCTTATAGAACCCACAGATTGCCAGTCCGGGCCTGCTCAAGAGAATATGTGGCATTATTTGAAAATTGAGATGTACCATCTAACAACTTGGAGTAAACTGCTTAGAATAATGGGCCAAAATCAGTTATAAATTGTGTGCACAGCTGGTATGTCCTTACTCCAAAGGTTTTTGATGCAAAAGGTGACTCTAAAAATATTAAGCATAATATATGTTTTGAATATTTATGCAAGGGGCATGTTTCAGGCTTTGTTTGTTTTTTTAATTTTTATCTCACATAAAATAATGCCACTTTGTATTTCAAAGCATTTAAATTGTATTAATAATATCACATAGAACAAAAATTTGTGTACAGTAGAACCCCCATTTTACGTTTTTCAGGGGACCAGAAAAAAATGGTGTAAAATCCAGGAACATGTAAAATCAGGGAAATGTTTTATGTATAATATATAGGTGGGACGACAAAACAACAATGTAAACTGAGGGAAAACTTAAAATCAGGTTTCAATGTATTTGTAATTTTATAAAATAAGAGAGCTTTTATAGGGTAGATTTGCAAAACTCTGTAACTTCCTTGACTGCAATGATCAGTCATCTCCAGATTACAGAATCAAATTTTTGATTTTCATCATCTGCATAATAAGATTGCATTTGATACTTCTGACCAAGTTTTACATATCCAGGTTCTAAATTTACTTGGTATTTAAAGTCTTTACCATTTTTTTGTAAAAAGTAATATATAACACTCCAAGTTTTTAAAGCTCTGACATGTTTAACAGAGATTGTTCATTATTTGCAACAGTCTTAGGCTAGGGCCACACTAGGCGATAGCGCCGCGATTTGACTCGCGGCGACTTTTCGCCGCGACTTTTAATCCGCAATCGCTGGGGAAACTTTTGCGCTGGCGTCTATGGGGAATCGCGAAAAATCGCCAGCGTAAAAACACACGCGGCGATCTTTTTTCTACTGTCGCTCAAAATTGCCTCGCTAGGCGATTTCGAGCGACAATAGAAAAAAGATCGCCGCGTGTGTTTTTACGCCGCGATTCCCCATAGACGCCAGCGCAAAAGTTTCCCCAGCGATTGCGGATTAAAAGTCGCGGCGAAAAGTCGCCGCGAGTCAAATCGCGGCGCTATCGCCTAGTGTGGCCTTAGCCTTAGCTCTAGCTGAGCTTGCAATCCATGTTTCCAATCACATTCACACAACACAAATAATAATAAGCAAGGCCTTCCCTGAAAAAACTTCATTTGGTTGGCAACATATGTTGCTCTAAAACCTACCATTAATGCTGCCTCCCCAGCAGGGGCGATCCTGGCCCCTCCGCCGCCTGAGGCAGCAACAGTTGCTGCTGCCCCCCTTCCCCCGGAAATTCGCTCTGAAAGTACCAGGAGCAGCATTTTTGCTGCCCCTGGTACCTAGTGGGGCGCTGCCGCCTGAGGCGACAGCCTCAACTCGCCTCATTGGCGAAGCACCCCTGCTCCCCAGGTGTGCACACTATCATGCCATATGCACTAATGTACCCCTTTACCATCACTCATGCTGGTACTCATCACTTTTGAACTGTAGCTTATAACAAGCTATATGAAAATGATGAAATCCCCCAGTTATTTTACAATTTTACTCTGAGTAATGTTATTCTTAAATTGTTGCAACATTTGCCTACCCAGTGTTTCACAGAGTGATGTATGTCATTGGCTGATGTATTTCAGTATATGTCTCTGAAAAATATTACATGTATTCAATTAAATTGCACTTGTCATAACACAATTGCAGAACTTCTTTGCAGTTGGTCTGATTTAAAGACCTTAAACCCTCCAATGGCAATAGTTTCATGGGGAAAGTATGTAAAATATTTTTTGTTATTATTATACAGCAGAAGGGAGTGACTTCACAATGACATGATCTAAAATATTCCCATTCTCTGAAAGCAGCAGCATAATTATACTGAGAACACATTAAGCATTAAGGCTATCTCACCCTTTACACGTTACAATTTTCTTTGGTCAAGTTAAAATAGCTTAAACTGCTCCACTTCTGTTTTATATAATACCAGCCAAAGCTTACTTGGCAGTCAGACTGGTTTGTTTCCTATTTCATTACACAACGATATACTTGCTACTTTAGGTGTGTATGGTGTTTACAGTAAGCACAATCAGGTTTTTCAACACCACCTACTAAAACTGCTCTTCTGGATTTATTGGGTGTGTGAGATGTGAGGGAATCAAGTTTTATAAACCTAAAAAGAAACACATTTAAAGTACTCGAAATCTATATACAGTATCTATGAATCCAGGATTAAATCCCTCTCCTCCATTATACTCCCTAAAGCAGAGCTCCTCTCACACCTTATATATTAAAGGAAGCAATGTTAAACATAATGCTGAGCCCATGTAACAGTGTTCTTTATACTGATCAGCCTTAATACAAATATATCAAGTGTTAAATGTTTATATCTATTTATGTTTCATGCAAATTTTTTTCTTTGCCTACTTCTTTCAAACAAGCTGAATAAATGGCAATTGTTTTTACCACCAGGGATTTTCTAGCAGGAGCAGTGGACTTCAATATCTAGTGGTCCAATTATGACAGCACCCTGTAAAGATTTGCACCTGACCAGCCTTGATGCATGTGTTCGGGGCTGATGCACCTGATACTTTATCAATGGCGCAAATGGCACAAAGGAGCAGAGTGCAGCTTCTTGACAGTGACCCAATACAAGCACTATGTAACTTGCACATTATTTAAATAGTGTGCATTTAAAAATGCCCTTTCAAGTTTTCATTTTGGGAGTTGATTAGTCAGTGTATACTCCCTAGAGAAAATATATTTTATTTTATATAAAGTCTCTTCTTAATCCAGCTCTGTCATATATACGTATGAATTTAAATATGCAGAGAGGCCAGCGTTGTGTAACAAGCCAGGCTGGTTTACTACTGTACCTACAGTGTTGGAGAAGGGATCCAGATTTTAAACAGATTGGATGAGATTGAGTCACAAGCCACTCCTGCTTGGTGTGGTGGAAAAAATATGGCACTAGGGTAGCATAAGGACAAAGGTATATTCTATGCCGCATATTTCAACAACGAAACAGTGCTAAATACTTGAATACCTCCCAACGGAAAGAGGGACAAAAAGATCTGCCGCAAGTGCAGCCCGTTTTGTGGCCAAACCCCCTAAATACCATGTCCATGTTAGAAAATGTGGCAGGTTATGGAAAGTTTGAACGCATTTCTGGGAGTTTTAGGACAATGTTTTATGTGTTATAACAGTTTTGCTAATGAAGGTGATTTGCCCTTTAAGCTGTGAGTCTCGGTTCTCACAAGAGACTTGCTTATCTTAAATAGTTACAATTGTAGATTTACTTAACTTTTTGTAACTTAATTGTTACAAATGTATCAAAGTGCAGGTGCTGAGTGTTCTGGGCTCTCTGCCAAGAGTCTCTTATTTACTTACATTTCAGAAACTTTGTATCTTTTCCTGGCTGTTCAGTGCAGAGAAAGTCGGGCATTTCACTAACAATCCAGGACTGCGGGGTGAAATGTCAAAACTGGGACTGGTCAAGCAAAAAATGGGACAGTTTTGGAGGTATGATTGCTTGTCAAAATATGCAAATGGGTCAGGCCTGGACTGGCAATCTGTAGATCCTGGCAAATTCCAGAGGGGCTGCTGTAAGAGCCTTAGACAGTTAATATTTACTGTGCGGATGGATTTGTTTGAGCCTCTGTGTATTTGAAATGCAAAGGCCCATTTTGATTCTCAGCCTGGACATATAGTGGGAACAACTTTTTGTGTGGCCTAGCTGTTTTTTTATTCCTACAGGAAGCAAGTCACTTTTTGATTTGGCTGTCTGCCACCCCTTAAATTTGCTGCCTAAAGCCTGAACTCCACGGTGCGACTTCTTCAGATTCGATGCGCTGAGAGGAAGCAATGCGAGAAGATGGATGCTTTGAATATAAAGTAAGTAATAACAAGATCGCATCTACAAAGTGCATGCATCCGTCACGACTGTCGGCTGCGAACGCCGCACGTTACATCGGACGCATACAAACTGCATGCATCCGACACGACATGACTGTCGAGTCATGTCGTGTCGGATGTATGCAGTTTGTAGGTGCAATCTTTCTATTACTTACATTATATTTGGCACATCCGTCTTCTCGCATGCACTTCCTCTCAGTGTGTTGGCTCTGAAGAAGTCATGCCGTGGAGTAAAGCCCTAAAGTGAGTAATTCACTCCAGGGACACTTTTGAGATAATAGAGCTGACTCACCCCTCCTCTACCCCCACGCTTACCTTAAGCATTCAAACCCAGACAAGGGGAGACAGACCTGCTAGTACAGAAACTGCATTTGTGCTAATTAGAGCTGAATTTTTTTTTCTTATCCAGCCTCATGGCAGAAACCACCCTGCACCCCTATCATCAATCAAGGTAAATAGTATTCAAAATGTGTTTCATTCATCATGGAATATATCATACTTGATGACTTGTAAGCAGTCAATAAATGTCTGTTTACACTTGCAGTATTTTTTGTGCATTGAGGAAGCTCAGTGGTCAAAAAATGCATACCTCCCAGCATTTTGGAAATAGAAAAAGGGACAAAAAAATTTTTTTTTTTACCAAACCCTGTTTTGTGGCCACACCCTCTAATTACTATGTTCATTTTACAAAATTTGGCAGGTTATGAAAGTTTGAACACATTTTTGTGGTTTTATATGTTATTAGAATTTTGCTAATGAATGTGAATTGCCCTTTAAGCTGCAAGTCACAGTTTCCCCAAGAGACCTGCTTATCTTAAATTGCTACAATTGCTTCTTTGCTTATCTTAAATTGTTACAAAAGTATCTACAGTATCTTTTTTTGGCTGTTCAGTGAAGGAGATCAAAGAGAAAGTCAGGACATTTCAGTAAAAATCCAGGACTGAATGTTGAAGGACTGTCCTGCGAAAAACAGGACAGTTGGGAGGTATGAAAATGCTGTTGCTGATATTCCATCCCATTTCATTGACTTGAATGGGGGTGCTGGTACTTGTGCAGTATGCAGATACAGCTTGGAAATGCTGACACCTTTGTTCCCTATGATATATGTCTACCATCCTAACTTAAGTTTCTGCAAGGATCAGTATATTTTAAGTAAACAGCAACAACTCTTTACTTAAAGCAATAAAGCAACCTATTGAGGTATATGCTTCCAAGTTGTACATAAATCCAACATATTTGTTGAGAACAATGTTGTTTCCAGAAGTTCTACACACACTCAGAAAATTGAAATAATTATATAACACCACCATGTGTCACACTTTATAGTCAACCAGAAAGGAGGTCAGTATATACATACCCTCTTCATCTGTTGGCTATAGTAGAAATGCCACCTGTCCATTTTTTAACCATATAGTACATACATGGATGGTAGTTTTCATCATATGCAGATCCATAATGCTTCCTGAGCAGATTTTTTATTTATAAAATTAATTCTAGGAATTTAAAGTAAAATGAAAAATTCCATATGAATAGGATATATTTTCCCTATAAAAAAATCATACCACATATATACAGTGCCTTGTATTGAGTCCAATTCTATTTAAATTTTATTTTCAATATTGTTATTTCAAATATTTTCAGTTGCATCAGGGGGCCCTGACTGGGTCATTATAATGCATTCACCTTTTGGTTCTTTTTGGTCACTCCAATGACACTTTCACTAGGGTATAGGGTTGTCATAGTGAAAGATGAATTATGATGGTAATGGCACACACTTGTGTTTTGTCCCCTCAGCATTGTCTCACTCTGTGGGAGAGGGTATAAAATATAGGTGAAAAAACACTAGGAATAACTCTATGTAAAATGATCCGTACACAAGCAAGTACACTTTTTTAATCAAATTGATTAAAACTGATTTCCCTGTACATTGCACCATACATTGTTCTTTCATTTTTACCATAATGGCCATCCAGTACACACTGAGGAAAATCAGCCCCTACCATGTGAAAATAGGCCTGGAAATTGTCAATTTTGGGAAATTGGGAATTTTGGCCCAAGTTCAGAGCAATATTTATTATGACCTGGAGATGGTCATTGAAAGTACTATAAAGTTTCTATCTTTGCAGATGATACTAAATTGTGCAATACTATAGGTTCCATTTTGACTAAGTTGGAAAAACTGGGCAGCAAACTAGAAAATGAGGTTCAGTGTTGATAAATGCAAGTTATGCACTAAATGGCAGTGTGTTGGGAGTTTCCTTAAATGAGAAAGATCTTGGGGTTTTTGTAGATAACACATTGTCTAATTCTGGGCAGTGTCATTCTGAGGCCACTAAATCAAATAAAGTTCTGTCTTGCATAAAAAAGGGCATTGACTCAAGGGATGAAAACATAATTATGCCTCTTTATAGGTCCCTGGTAAGGCCTCACTTAGGCCTGCACTTTATGCAGTGCATTTTTGGGCTCCAGTCCTTAAGAGGGATATAAATGAGCTGGAGAGAGTGCAGAGACGTGCAACTAAGCTGGATAGAGGGATGGAAGACTTAAATTATGAGGGTAGACTGTCAAGGTTGGGGTTGTTTTCTCTGGAAAAAAGGCGCTTGCGAGGGGTCATGATTACAATTTACAAGTACATTAGAGGACATTATAGACAAATAGCAGGGGACCTTTAAACCCATAAAGAGGATCACCGTACCAGAGGCCACCCCTTTAGACTAGAAGAAAAGAACTTTAATTTGAAGTAACGTTCTTCACAGTGAGGATAGTGAGGTTGTGGAATGCACTGCCGGGTGATGTTGTGATGGCTGATTCAGTTAATGCCTTTAACAATGGCTTGGATGATTTCTTGGACAGACATAATATCAAAGGCTATTGTGATACTAAACTCTATGGGGAAAATTTACTAAACGAAAATTCGCCACTCTAACGCCAGACGAATTTTCGCTCTGGCGAATGGACATAACTACGCAAATTCACTAAGATGTGGATTTTAATGAACGTTACCTCTTGCGCCAGACTTGCCTTCACTGCCTCAGACCAGGTGAAGTGCAATAAACTAAATAGGAGTTCCTCAAAAAATTTGAACATTTTTCTAAGTCCCAAAAAACTCTGGCGATTTTCCAGTTTTTCAGGGTGATAGGCTGCAAAAGATCGTAAATTTATTTTAGGGTACCCGGCTTCCCCCCTACATTTCCTTACATATGGCACATGAACTATACACTGGACAGATGTGTAGGGCATTATAACCACTTTATTTTCTTTTATTAAGGTTCCCAGGGCTTGTGTAGTGTAATGTATTTGCTGCAACATATACGTCCATTGAAATCGCAACTTCGGTTTGCTTGCCGAATTAACGCTAGCGAAACTTCGCCATCGTTCTGTGCCCTGGACGCAACTTTGCATTTTAGTGAATAAGCGTTGTCCTGGCGAATGTTCCATTGGCGAAGCGTGGTGATGTGAGCAAAGCCTTTGCTGTCGAATTTCTGCAGGTTAGTGTATTTGCCCCTATAGTTAGTATAGATATGGGAATATATAATTTATTTGAAAGTATGAAGGGGTGTATGAATGGATGCTGAGTTTTTATTTGAACTTGATGGAGTTTGTCTTTTTTCAACACAATGTAACTATGTAATATGTGTGAGGCAATTTAACACTACCTACAAACTAAGCATCATATTTGCATCCCATCAGCAGGCAATGGTCCTCTTAATATATAAGTAAAATGGATGATACATAGTACGAGAAAATACCGCAAGAGAACCTGATTCGGTCTATTACAAAATGAAGCTACAACAAAATGTAATCTTTCAGCAGAACAATAATCCCAAGCACAACACCAAACTAACAGGGAAGTGGGTTCAAGAAAAAGTGAATGTCCTGCAATGGTCTAGGCCAGGGCATAATCTAATCTCAATCCAATTGAGAATCTGTTGCAAGCCACACAAGCAACTTTTGATTAACCTGAACAACCCACAGACAGCTTTGGGAGCAACGAGTCAGTACTTTTTTTGTTCTTACATGAAATATTACATTGCTAAACTAATTACGATTGTCAATGGTTTCAGTCTTTTGTAATTCCCAATAGTGGTTTTCAACCTATCCTGTATTGAACCAGACAGACTGTATCAGTCCTGGTTTTAGAGTGCAAATACCCAGAAAAAAAACTCTGCCTATAGGAGGCCTGAAATGCATCAACCCCTCCAGATACAGCATAGCCCTACCCCTAAACACAATCACACCAGCCCCCGTAAATTGTTCTGTTCTTATCTCTATTGCTGTGTTGGGTAACATGCTAACAATACTGCCTTTAAGCAGAAATAACGCTGTGGTAGCACCTCCACTTTAGCCAAACATAAACAAGAACTGCACTCTTTTACAATCACCCCAGCCCCCGTAAATTGTTCTGTTTTTATCTCTATTAGGTGTCAATTAATGTAAACCTACATCATCTACTATGTTTGTATAATACAATTCAGAATGAACCCTGTGTTAACATGTTCTTAATGTTTCTTCATGCAGTAGGTGATATCTATCATGGTTTACATTCCAGCACACCCAAGTCCAAAGTGCAGCCATCTAAGATGCATCTGTCACTTAGGTCTCTGTACTTTGTACTTCATTCACTCTTCTATTTCTAGTTAAGTGGCTTCTGACCAATTTAATGGTGCTTACACCAGTCTTCCCAATTAGAAACTAATTCCTTGTTAAAATGTATATAGAGCCAGCAAGTTACACAGTGCTTTACAATAAATTATAATCAGGTGAGAATCTTGACTCCAGTGGCAGTGAGCGGCCAGTTACAAGGGGCAGCAAAAAGCGGCCTCTTATAAATTTAAGAGCCGAATTTTCCGGGTTTAACCCGGAAATTTGGCTCCTCTAGTGCAGAGAGTTGAGGTGTAGAGAGTTGAGAAACTAGCTGAAACGGGAAAGTCTAGCGCAGAGAGCACAATTGCGCTAGTGCCTGGACCCCTCCACCATTGTGAACCCTCCCTCAACCACCTCTGGCACAACAAGGTGAGCGCATTGGGGGGGGTGGCAGCAGCAAGTTGCCTCATGCGGTGGCATTGCCAGATTGACCCCTGGCTATAGCTCTCATTGCACAAGCAATGCAACCCCCCTGTGACCTGCTCCAATGCAGAAGTTTTAAGTGTGGAGCTGGAGGGGGAGCTGCATCGGGGGCTCAGACGGCAGTAGTCCCAGCATCGCCCCTGATTACAATGAAATAAACCACAGTTTTACAAAAAACAAAGGGCAACATAATAAAACAGTTTGATTACAGCAAGAGTGCCCATACTTTACTAATGTGAGGTCTACTTTTAGTGATGTTGTCCCATTATGATCACAATCCAGCTACATGTTACATAAATGTCAATGTAGTATATTGCAGGTGTTTAAATGTATTACTAATGAGCAACTTGTAAACATAGGGCGATATTCCTAAATAAGTAATGTTAAAGTGCAAAAACGTGGTACATTTGTAATGCTGCAAAATTTTCTACACATATGTTCCCCTTTGGTAGGAATTTCCTGTGTGAAAGCTACAGTTGGATTATTTATAAAATTACATAGCCAGAGTTAAGGTAGACATACATGTAGTAAACTGATCTTTTAGCAATTTTGACAAATGAGCAGATCTTTGCCTGGCCACCCAAGGCAACTTATATTAGCACATGTATGACCAGCTTTACACTGAAATTTACATCCGACAAAGTCCAGTATTATAACAAATAAATATATGGACCCTATGGTGGGTAACATGCTAACAATAATTCCGTTAAGTAGAAATAATGCTGTGGTAGCGCCTCTACTTTATGC
Organism: Xenopus petersii; assembly: GCA_038501925.1. Lineage (NCBI taxonomy): Eukaryota > Metazoa > Chordata > Amphibia > Anura > Pipidae > Xenopus > Xenopus petersii. Next base: position 95,859,463 of record CM076678.1, read on the forward strand.
AAACATAAAAAAAGAACTGCACCCTTTCCTTGGTATATTTCCAGTTGCGTATTATAGAGAAAGAAATTGAAGATGAATGGAATATTCACTTGTGGAAATTGTGACACATTATTATTATTATTATTATTATTATTAATCCTCGTGAGGAAGCTTTTGGCAACTTCGGAAAACTAAGCGCTCTGAGTGCCATCCCGCCGGCGATTTACATTCTAGCTGGTGGGAAGGCTTTTCGATGGGCGACTTATCTCCCTGGAATCTTAGCGTGTGTCACCACCCTAAAGGGAAAGAGTGAATTTATCACTGATTACACCTACATGAAAAATGTTTATACATGTGGATAGAAAAGAGGAATGCACATAGACTGGTTTACTTACTATCTATTTTTTATGATGGATGAGGAAATGCTTGTTTTTATTTCATACTACAGATATCAAAATGTTTTTATTAACGTATTTATCACTGATAGGGCTCAGCATTTATTTATATTGTTAATTTCAATGAGAGCAATCAAGGAGTTAAATAAATATATAATTCTACCTAAGTGATGGTAAGCAAATTTGCAATATACAGAAATTACAATAATCTGCAAGCCACCTCTTTTCTAATACCTAAGCATCACCTTAGAGTAACAGCATCATATCTCTAGAGTAAAAAAACACAAAATATATGTAATAGCTTGCAATGCAGTGAATATTATGGCTACATATAATTATTCTTTTAGCACAACAAGCAGTAATGATGTTTTATGATTTGGCCATGCACAAGAGTGGGCAAATTGTTTCAGAAGAAAGTGTGGACCTTAGTGGAAGCACTAAACGAGAGTATGGCCCTGCCATTCCCTGGTCAGCTGATGCACCCCCTCCAGTCTGTCATACAGGGTCACATGACACTGGTTTATTGAATCTGGTTCCATGATTTATTGACCTTTAAGGTACTATTCATAACCACTGTCATTTTCATTGTGTTATTTTCATTGTATCATTTTCATTCAAAGGGGTTGTTCACCGTTAAGCTTACTTTTAGTATGATATTATTTGTGGATTTTGCTTTTTTTTAATAAACAGCACTCCAGTTTTCAATTTCAGCAATCTGATAACTATGGTCCAAATTACCCCAGCAACCATGTATCGATTTAAATAAGAACTGGAGTACGAATAGATGAGGGCTTGAAAAGATAGATGAGTAATACAAAGCAGCAATAATGATACATGTGTAGCCAAGCTGGCCTTAGATGTAAAGAGTTTTAAAAGATCCAATCGTTACTGAAGGGTAGCTGCCTGCTTGGCCCTGCAGACATATAGATTGCACTGGGACCGATAAAGATTTTTTAACCTGGCCGTTCAATTTTCTGACAGATGTCGGACGAAAAATCGTAAGCTGTACAATTGTTCGAATCCCACTAACTAAACCATAATTTGACGGATTGGTCCGACTCCGCTAAAATCGGTCGTTCGGCAAAGAAAAATCTTTGCGTCTATGGGGACCTTAGCATTTACAGAGCATTTCTTTTTTAGATGGAGTCCGTGATCCCCATTTGTAAGACAATGTAATTTCTCCTACCGCATACCTGTAGTTCACCAATCCTGCAACTGGTGGTGCGTTTCCTCCGTTGACCCGGCCGGGTCCCTTAGCAACGAATGTGTATAGAAAATGGATCTGCACGCACACTGGTTAATGCAGTCAGGCAGTATCCCCCCTTTTTTTTTTTTTTTTTTTTTTTTTTTTTTTAAAGGTTATGTTTTATTTGCTTTTAATAAACATTACAAACAAGAAAAAATAAAAGTAATATATCCACAAACATGTGCATAGTTAAGACATGTGTCACTGGTCCATAATTATTTGCTTCAAGTGGTAGAGCGTAGATTGAGGGTAAGTTAGCATCAGAAGACATTACAGGTATAGCGTAAGTATATACATATTATCCGGTTGCATGATAAATTCTAGGTTGCACGCCCGGTCCCATTTCCCACCAAGGACTCCATATCTTTTGAAATTTATCTGCGGTGCCTCTCGCTTCATGGGTGGTATCTCCCCTTTAATTTCACTTTCATACATGTCTTTTAAAGCATCCAGTCAAGATTTGGTTTATTTAGGTGCATTGGCAATAATATAGCCTAAAATGGGCAAACACTTTCTTCATACCTCATTTTTTCTCATTGTTGCCTTTCATAAAATAACTGCAAGTGGCAATTGACCTGTCCTATAAGAACAAGGGCATGTCCAGGTAGGCGCACATAAGAATGTCCAAATCACAAAGGAAGTGAAATCAGAGCATTACATGTTTGCCCTACGTAAAATCTGCCCAGCATACATCCACTGCTTTTATATAGTTTAGATGACATGCTGCTGCCTTAGCTGCATTGCCATTAACATAAACTAAAGTGGGCAAACTACTTTCGTTATACCTCTTTTTTCTCATTGTTGCCTTTTCATAAAATACCTGCAAGTGGCAACTGACCTGTCCTATAAGAATTATATCGTTCAGATGACAGCTGCTGCCTGAGTACGTACAGACATCAGAACACAGTGTGTACTGGAATGAATACAAATATTTTAGATAGATTCTGTTTTTTCAAAAAGAATTGAAAACAATTACAAATATTCTGTGAATTATGCAAGCCATTTCAGCTACTGTTTATAGACTTAATGGCCTGTTCAGGGGCAATATGTAATGCTAGGATTGCATTGGGTTTTATTTTTTCAGAAACAAGTACCCTGTTTATTGTACAAATCTGGACAAAGGATTTTAGTCATATTGGTACAGTAAGCAGGGCACTTGTCTCCAAATCCTGCCCTAGCAGTGTATCCAAGAAGATTAGTACTACTACTGGTTGAGAGAATGGGCATTAACACTCAGGTGTTGATACTTATTATTATGGAAAATTGTACTGAGCTGTAACGATAGTTTGAGCAGCTTTGATCACCATTCAGCAGAATTGATACAGGCATCAGCTTTTGATAAATTCAATTATTTCGTTAAAGGAAACGGGTTAAATGTAAAAAAAGTCACAGTGAGAAAATTTGCACTAATAAAAATTCACATTTCACTATGTAATATTCTTCATTAGACTGTTTTTTCATTAATTTGCATTTAATTGTGCATTCGCACTTTTAAGCCATGGTTACATAGTTACATAGTTACATAGTTACATAGTTAAATTGGGTTGAAAAAAAGTCCATCAAGTTCAACCCCTCCAAATGAAAACCCAGCATCCATACATACACTCCTCTCTACTTTTAATTAAATTCTATATACCCATACTAACTATAGAGCTTAGTATCACAATAGCCTTTGATATTATGTCTGTCCAAAAAATCATCCAAGCCATTCTTAAAGGCATTAACTGAATCAGCCATCACAACATCACCCGGCAGTGCATTCCACAACCTCACTGTCCTGACTGTGAAGAATCCCCTACGTTGCTTCAAATGAAAGTTCTTTTCTTCTAGTCTAAAAGGGTGGCCTCTGGTACGGTGATCCACTTTATGGGTAAAAAGGTCCCCTGCCATTTGTCTATAATGTCCTCTAATGTACTTGTAAAGTGTAATCATGTCCCCTCGCAATCGCCTTTTTTCCAGAGAAAACAACCCCAACCTTGACAGTCTACCCTCATAATTTGTCTTCCATCCCTCTAACCAATTTAGTTGCACGTCTCTGCACTCTCTCCAGCTCATTTATATCCCTCTTAAGGACTGGAGTCCAAAACTGCACTGCATACTCCAGATGAGGCCTTACCAGGGACCTATAAAGAGGCATAATTATGTTTTCATCCCTTGAGTTAATGCCCTTTTTTATGCAAGACAGAACTTTATTTGCTTTAGTAGCCACAGAATGACACTGCCCAGAATTAGACAACGTGTTATCTACAAAGACCCCTAGATCCTTCTTATTTAAGGAAACTCCCAACACACTGCCATTTAGTGTATAACTTGCATTTATATTATTTTTTCCAAAGTGCATAACCTTGCATTTATCAACATTGAACATCATTTTCCAGTTTTCTGCCCAGCCTTCCAGTCTAGACAAATCACTCTGCAAAGTGGCAGCATCCTGCATGGAACCTATAGTTCTGCACAATTTAGTATCATCTGCAAAAATAGAAACAGTACTTTCAATGCCCACCTCCAGGTCATTAATAAACAAGTTGAAAAGCAAGGGACCTAGTACAGAGCCTTGCGGTACTCCACTAACAACACTGGTCCAATTAGAAAATGTTCCATTTACCACCACTCTTTGTAGTCTATCTTTTAGCCAGTTCTCTATCCAGGTACAAATACTATGTTCCAGGCCAACATTCCTTAATTTAACCAGTAACCTTTTGTGTGGCACTGTATCAAATGCTTTAGCAAAATCTAAGTAAATCACATCCACTGCCATCCCAGAATCGAGGTGTCTACTTACATTCTCATAAAAAGAAATTAAGTTAGTCTGGCAAGATCTATTACGCATAAAACCATGCTGGCACAAACTCATAGTATTATGATTTGCTATGAAGTCCAGTATCTTATCCTTTATTAACCCTTCGAAAAGCTTTCCTACCACTGACGTCAGACTAACTGGCCTATAGTTTTGAGGCTGAGAACGGGATCCTTTTTTGAATAGAGGCACCACATTAGCAATTCGCCAGTCTCTCGGCACTATGCCAGATCTCAATGAATCCTGAAAAATTAAGTAAAGAGGTTTGGCAATCACAGAGCTAAGTTCGCTAATTACCCTGGGATGAATACCATCTGGCCCTGGACCTGTGTTAATCTTAACATGTTCTAGTCTCTTTTGAATTTCATCATGTGTGAACCATGCATCATTAGTTGTATTACTAGAATTGGGACTGTTAAGAAGGAAACCTTCACTTACTGATTCCTCATTTGTGTAGACAGATGAAAAATATGAATTCAGAAATGGCGGCGCCCATGATCACACAGACAGTCCTGCGCTATGGGATCACACAGACCTGCTCCGATCACACAGACCTGCTCCGATCACACAGACCTGCTCCGATCACACAGACCTGCTCCGGGCGGCGATCACACCGACAGTCCTGCGCTATGGGAGAGGGAGGTGTGTTGGGGCCGCGGAAAGAGCGTACGGTACCTTTTTTCTGCTTTCCTAGGTGCAGCACCTCATTGACACATTCACATCTTGAAATCTGACATGGGGCCCCTAGGCTTATACACGAGTCAATACATTTTTCCAGTTTTCTTAGGTAAATTAGGTACCTCGGCTTATACACGGGTCGGCTTATACACGAGTATATACGGTAATTTTGGATTTTTTTTACTGCTTGCTGCAATATCCTTTTCTATAGCAATTTTAGCTTGCCTTATAGCTTCTTTGCATGATTTATTGGCCTCCTTGTACCTTATAAATGATTCGGCTGTACCAGCTAACTTGAAAGTTTTAAAAGCACGTCTTTTCTTACCCACCTCAACACCAATGCTTCTATTGAACCAAAAAGGTTTTGCTTTGCAACAACGTTCCTTGCTTACAAGTGGAATATACTGACAAGTATATTTATTAAGCAGCATTTTAAAGACTTCCCATTTTTGTTCTGTGTTTAACCCTGAGAAAAGCATTTCCCACTTAATATGTTGCAGAGATGCCCTTATACTGTCAAAGTTTGCACGTCTGAAATTTAGTGTTTTAGTTACTCCCTTATAGAATTGCTTCTGCAACAGAATCTCAAAGGAGACCATGTTATGATCACTATTCCCTAAATGCTCACCCACACAAATGTTAGAGATGAGTTCAGTATTGTTAGTTATTACAAGATCCAAAAGAGAGTTATTCCTAGTAGGTTCTTGAACGAGCTGGAATAAAAAGTTGTCATTCAGCATATTTACAAACCTACTAGCTTTTTCTGTCTTAGCAACCCCATTACCCCAGTCAATGTCTGGATAATTGAAGTCACCCATAGCAACAACTTGACCCAGCTGTGAAGCCGCTTGTATCTGCAAGAGTAGCTGGGCTTCATACTCGACACTTATACGAGGTGGTTTATAGCATACACCAATGATAATTCTTTTTGTTACCTTTTGCCCAGTCAAAATCTCTACCCAGAGTGATTCTATACCCTCACCAGTGCCAGCTATTGTTATTTCCTTAGCGCATGGTTTTAATTCAGGCTTTACATACAAACACACTCCTCCACCCTTTTTAATCCCTCTGTCCCTCCTAAAAAGGGTGTAACCATTTAAATTCACAATCCAGTCACAGGTTTCATCCCACCAGGTCTCAGTGATACCAATTATATCATAATTTTTAGAGCATGCAATTAATTCCAGGTCTCCCATTTTACCTGACAAACTCCGTGCATTTGCCAGCATACAGCGGAGGTTACTACTTTTACTTTTGAAATTTGCATTACTTGAACTACTTGAAGATGGCATAATCTTTTGGAGCAAACAACTTTGTCAGTAATAAGTTATTATATACACTGCTCACTGGCACGTAGTACGTGCCAAATTACTTCCACTGTCGGAAGTAATTGAGAATTGTGGGTTTGCAAATGCTATATTATATTGCAAAAGCTTTATTAAATTCATGCAAAGCAAAATTTGTTTGCACAAAGGTATATATTTTCACATTAGAATTTTTTTCCCGTTAGACTTTTATTATGCTCACTGATAGCATAGCTAAAAACCACAACAATCTTGTAGACAATAATGAATACTATATGGTGCTGGTTTTACTTTTACAGGTTTCATGTGAGGGGCAGGCGTGTTCCAGACACAAAAACAAAGATAGGCTTCAGTTCCCTATCACGTCAGCCCAGCTGCTGATTGGTTCTAATCCTATAGTGCAGGGTGCTTAATGCCTCTGGCTCCCCTGCACAGCCTGGGAAAGGAGGCAGCAAGTAGTGGAACAGATCGGCGGGACAATAGGGTTTTTGCAGATATTTTCAATAAATCAGCCAGAAACACTATATTATAAAGAGTATAATGCAGTGCCACATTTTTTGTTTTTTGCACAATATGTCTCCTTCAAGTACTTCCTGGCTGTCAAAAAGTTTAATTGAATTCTTCAGGGTTATGCTGTTTAAAATTTGATAAATATGGCCCTAAAATCATGAAAATGTCTCAAAATGTAAAATACCTTATATTAACAGTTATTTGCAATAAACAATGTACATTTCTTAATAATTTCCATACTAACCAGTTTTAAGTTACACGTAGGCACACAATTACACTAGAGTGCTGCATTTAAAGTGTTTTACATCGTTCTGGGTAGGAAGGTATCTGTGGGCGTTTTAGCATGAGTGTTCTGAGCCATGAGATATCCAAAAGATTTTGGAAGATATTTATACAAATAGAAAAACTGCAGCCAAAAAGAGGAACAGTAGCTGCAAATTCAAATTTACTGCTAGGGATAGCACACACAAATCTAAAATGTATGGCAGGGTTACTTAGGCTTCCCTGAGCAATGGAAGTAACTGATATGAAATAATGAATCCTCTTTTACACTTTTTTTCCTATGTCTAGATGGCTTTATATTTGAGGAAAACAAACTGTAAAAAAGCTGCATAAGATCCTAAATAAGCTGCATGAATCCATATTGGTGGCAAAACAATCCTAGTGGGTTTATTTCATGATGAAATGGTTATTTAGAAGATTTACAGTATGGTGATCCAAATTACAAAAAGATTTCTTATCCATAAAACTCCACATCTTAGGGTGGCCATAGACGTGTAGATCCGCTTGTTTGGCGATGTCGCCAAACGGGCGGATCTCTCCCCAATATGCCCAACGTTCTTATCAGAATTGAGGCCAAAAGGGTGGTTGGATCGCGGGACCGCTTCAACATAAAGATGCGGCCACGATCCAATGGGATTCTCTAACCTGCCCGATCAGCATCTGACCAACTTTTGACCAGATATCGATGGGGAAAGCCTATTGGGGGCTCTACACACGGGCCGATAAGCTGCCGGCAGCTTTTATCAGCCCGTGTATGGAGGCCTTAAAGCACTCTGCATAACAGATTCTATATCTGGATAGATAGATATAACAATTAGATATGCACAGACATTTAAATTACAAATAGATCACTTTGAGAAAATCATAGTGACAGTGACTAGCTTTCTCTCAGTGATAGATTTCACTTGCTTGTACACTGAGATAGAGATTAGGGATGGGCAAATTTTTTCGCCTCGTTTCGTAGAAAAAATGACGCCCATAGACTTGTATGGAGACATGCGTCAAAAAAAAAAGACGCGCAACAAAATAATTTCGCCGCACAACAAATCTTTTTTGACGCCCATAGACTTTAATGGGCGTCTGCGACATTTCGCCAGCGGCGAATTTTTAACGAAACGGGTCAAATTCGCCCATCCCTGATAGAGATGCATTTGTTGCTTTCATCATGTACAGTCACCTTCACAGTTTAGAAGTTCAGATAGTATTTATGCAACCTTTCTACATAACCTCAACTGAACAAACTCATGTCAAAAGATTCTGTTCATTTGCTTACTGACAAGTAAGTGAAGGATGACTCATCTGCCCACATGACTGACATCAATGCCTGGTGTTTTCTTGGCAAAATGCATTCTTATGTGTAATAAGGGGTTTATGAACTGCAACCTTACATGTGAAATGTTTGTAGAACTGTACTCTGAGATGGCATAGCAGAGATTGCTTTATTGTAAATTTCAACATGAGAATACAGAATATGCCAGTTGCAATCATCAAATATCATACAGAATATGTATCCATAGCTTAAATAGCAATAATATAATAAAAATTAAAGGTACTGATGTCACCAACCCAGAAAATTGTTGACGGAGCGCGCAAGTTCCCTAGCAATCAGCATTAAGAAGTTGACAGCTCTAGTTTCTGGCTTGGAAGCAACTTTTGGAACCATAAGGACCGTGTGCTGTGCCATCAAGTCTTCTAAACCACCTGTAGTCTGTACGTCCACATAAGGGCTGCCAAATAACCAATTACAGCCCTTATTGGGCAACCCTAGAAACTGCTTTCATGCCTGTGTTGCTCCCCAACCTCATACATGTACAAATCCCTAATTGCTTAGGTTGTGTTACTGTCAGAGGGATCTTGCACATGCCCCCCCATATTGTAACATTAATGCCTAACCCTTGTCATTTAAATTGTTAAAATGTAAACAGGGGTTCTTTTATGCTAGTTTGCATGTCTTAAAAAACCTGGGGGCATTTGGACTGCAACAGATGGAAACCTGCAAACAAAGTGACAACTTAAAACTGGAGGTTACAAGGGTTCCACTATTGTGGTCTGTTTATAAATAACCTTACTATTTCATATCTGCAAAGGCAGATTTCCTTACAGCCTGTGCTTGAAGGTACAAAGGCATCACTCATGTAAAACGTCTCAACAAAATTACAATAAGGGCATTGGGTGTCTTCAAAACATTACCAGTATGTGTACAAAATAAAGTGAACTAGCATAAGTCTTGGGTGATGCCATACAGTGAAGGTTATTTATTAACAGTCCACAATAGCAGAACCCTTGTAACCACCCATTTTAAGCTGTCACTTCATTTGCAGGGGTCCAGCTGTTGCAGTCCAAATGCCCCCCCCCAAAAAAAATTTTGTGATCAGTTCTACATAAACACACAATTTGCAGTTCCTGAAAGGGAGTTTACCCCTACCGATTTATCAGATGTTGTTAAGTTGTTGTTACCTCTCAGTAAAACTTTGCTGACACTTTTAAATTTAGCTATTTATTCTCCATGCTGGAATGGTTCCCGAAATGCTGTCAAGTTTGCACACTGCTTCTAAAAGAAACATTTTGTATGCACTGCTGATAAAAAAGGAGGTTGTATCATGTGCAAAACTAAGACAAATTGTGCTGACTTTTTCACTGTGACCGGGCATGCATGTATCATTATTAAGAAAAGAGAAATATGTCCAAATAATATACCTTACTACTTTGCTTGTGTTTCCTATCCCTCCTCTGATCTTCCACAATGAGACAGGGCATTGGCAGACACTGCAAAAACTCACATGCTTTTTCCACTGACAAGCACAATAACCTCCCTGCAGAGCAGCACACAACACTCCGTAAGCGTTGACCCCAAGGTGGCCAATTTCACACTGCCAAGTTGTGGTGTTTGTCTTTTCCACTTTGTGTTAAAAATAACAAAATTTATCCCAAGTTGTCTGTTCCTGGAATGACCGCTTTCTGCATATTCTACATTCAGATTTGTCCCCTGTGTGATAAAAATGGTGGTAATAATTCACTGGCACTCTGGGCAGTTACAAGCAGGGACTAGCCCTTGCAAAGTTTATTATGGAACTGTAGCTTTTCGGGATAAGTCCCATTTGTCAAGTCCCTGCTTGTTACTGCCTTGAGTGCCAGTGAATTTTTCTTACCAATTTGTATTGGGAAGTTGTAGAATCCTCCATCACCAGGCACCGGCCATTCAGTCAATGGAGAACCAGGGTGTGCAAGTGTGGTAATACCAATGATAAAAATGGTGGACAGGCAAACAGACATGACTTTTCATCACATGGTCACTGGCAAACTCATTTTATAGACTGAGATGCCATTATATGTGAGTTAATATAATAACTAACTCAATGGACCTGGCATAAACTTGTATGTATGACTGCAACTTGCAGCCTGGATGCTGCTATTAGACTCAGTTCTCAGTCAGTGTTGGACTGGCATACCCAGGGCCCACCAGATCAAGGGTCCCTCTAAGTATAACATGCCAACTGCTCACTGACATGCCAGCGCAGTGAAGCTCATCAGTTCTTGTTCCTGAATCACAGCTAATGTGTTGCACATTCTTTATCACAGTGCAATGATGAGACTTGGTTAATGTAATAAAATGTCTAACGTTTGCCCTCTTCTAGTAACCAACAGTAACATATCAGACGTGTAACAAATCAGCTGACCAGTATATGCTACCTTCTGACTGGTTGCTATGAGCTATATAACCACACATGCAGATTATGTAATGACATTTTGCATTATTGAAAGGCACAGCCAAGTTATTACTAGGATCACAGAATAGCCACATTTGGCAGTCCCACTGGGAGAGGCGATGGAGGCACATATGTATTTACTTATTTATTCCTGTTGGTTCAATTTTTTTCCCTGCCTGACATATTTTTATTTCTGGAGGAATACTGGTATACATTGCATGTGGTTGAAGTGAAGAAAGTGTTGGGGTAAGCCATTACCCATCTAGCAGCAACTAGAATTTGAGAAGGGTTTTTTATTGATGGGTCATGCTTCTACATAGTAGGAATAATAATGCAAATTCAGGATCTGGAAGGTCAGTTTTGCTAAGAGTCAAAAAGGGTTTTTTATATACTAGGTCCCAATCATTTTTGACAAAAAGGTATGTTGACAGTTCCCCTGGCTTTAAAATCTTTATAACATTAGGTGATAATTTCTGTATGTATAGGCAGATGGATGGCATGACACCAGGCCCGGACTGGCAATCTGTGGGTTCAGCAAATGCCTAAGGGGCTGCCATAAGATGCCATAGAAAGTTACTATTTAGTGAGCTGGTGGGAACTGATTGGGCCTCTCTGTTATTGGAATGCCAGGGCCTTTTACATTACAAAAGAGAATTCCTGTAATTACTTGGCATCAAATTTCCAAATGGTAAAAATTTACTGTAGGGTTAGAACATTTTTACTCTGGTCTGATGGAGTAGCTTATGGGCACAGCAACCTGCCTCAGGTCTTTGTACCTATAGAATCACAGCAATGCAGTTTATGTAAGCTGCACTCATTCTCATAAGCACTTGAGATCATTGCCTGTAAAAATTATTTCAGGCCATAAAGGAATGATTGTTTCTGGGGCTGATCTATTAAAATAATTAATACATTGAATCAATTCATTAGTACACTGAAAAAAATAACAATAATAGACATACATACATACAGTATTGTGGATTCACCAACTGGTAAGGTATGTTAAACTTAACATTCTGGGTGACCTTACTGAAGACACAAGAGGAGTTGCTAATTAATTTAAATGGATATTCGCAAGCCACATACATTACAATGGAAAAGTGAGGTCAGCTTTGGGTCAGAACACATCACCCTCTGGTATTTACAACAACAATAATACCATCACTTGCTTTCACGTGTGAGTGTGACAATATACCCCTTAAAGGAAATCTATACCCCCAAACAATGTAGGTCTCTATAAAAAGATATTGCATAAATCAGCTCATATGTAAAATCCTGCTTCATGTAAATAAACCATTTTCATAATAATATACTTTTATAGTAGTATGTGCCATTGGGTAATCATAAATAGAAAATTGCCATTTTAAAAAATAAGGGCCGCCCCCTGGGATCGTAGTATTCACTGTACTCACAAACATACCAACAAACCATACATGTTAGGTCACATGAGCCAATTAACAGACAGAGTTGTGTCTTTTGCTTCCACACTTCTTCCTGTTACAGTTAGAGTTGTAGTATTTCTGGTCAGGTGATCTCTGAGGCAGCACAGAGACCATCACGAAATGGTGGCTCAAGGCAAGAGATGTAAAAGGGCAATATTTACTTAAATATATATTCCAGTTTGGTAAGATTCTTTAATATGCCACTTAATATGATATGAACTATCTGTTGCTTAAGTGTTCATTTTGGGGGTATAGTTTTCCTTTAATCAAAAGCATGAAATACTATAACTTGGTCAAATATAACGACTGCGGAACACTGCAAGTTTTTTTAGGAATTGATCCGGCAAAACCATCAATACAGTTGACCAGTTTGAGTGATTTGTTAAACATCCAAGATTTTGTAAATTATCTCACACCTGCCTACACACCAATGCTCCCTTCATGCTGATAGGTCATGGTTAAAAAAAATCAAATACCAAAAAGGTTTGTAGAAAAAAATTGTAATTACCATGAAAAATGCAGATCTGCATCTCTTATAAAATGTACAAGGTAATTTAATGATAGCTTATCAAAAGGTGTTTCTGGTCCCTAGCCAGTTCAGAGGCTTCACATACTTCATTTCAATTATTTTATTGAACAATGAGAGGTTTTATGACACATTCCAATATGGAGTGAACATATCCACTCATACCAAGATAGCTCCCAATTTCTCCTAAACAATATCCAACTTCATTTTTGTCATGTTCCCTTTTAAGCCTGTGAACGGGGGCTGTCCCAGCTAAATGGGTACAAATGAGAAGTACTTTATTTGTATGACTCTTTAATTGTAATATTTTTGCCACAGACCACAATATGTGACCTAGGCCTAGTGGAGTAGCAGATTAAAGGGGTGGTTTAGGAGGAAATGTACTAAATTTGTCTTTATTATTTATTTTTCATGGTTTTGGAATAATTTGCCTTCTTCTTCTGACTCTTTCCATCTTTCAAATGGGGGTCACTGACATCATCTAAAAACAAATACTCTGTAAGGCTACAGCAGGCATGTCCAAAGTGCGGTCCGGGGCCAATTGTGGCCCTTTTTCAAATTTACACCGGACCTCAGCCTCCATCATGAAATTAATAATAATGAGGTCCCCCAGCACAGTGCTATCAGGAATCCCATAACAGTAATATTAAGGCACATTGGTAAAATACCGGCAGGTGGCAACCCTGGGTGCAGGCAGTGGGGCTGTCTATAGATTAAGAATTGTTTAATTGACAAATTAATGTTGCTGTTATAGCTCAGGCTACTTCAAAATAAATGCTAACGTGCTGTATTTTTCGTCATGTCCTCTTATTCTATTTTAAGCTGGTCATACAATACTGATAAAATTGGCTAAAATGAAGTTTCAAATCATTGTTCATGTATGTTGGGTAGACCTCCTGTCCGATGCTTTCACCATAAAAATCAGTTTGTCAATTAGACAGGTTAGAAAACTGCAGTTGGGTCGACTTAAAAAAAAGCAGTATTATTATTATGAATTTATAACAGAACAAACCTTTTCTTTATACCGTGACATCTATTAGATTTTGCTCTTTATATTAATATTACCCTGCCTGCCTGTGAAATTATTATGCAACTGTTTGTTGTGTAATGTAAATAACACACAGGACAACATTTGACCAGACTGGACACTCCAGCCAACAGGAAGCAGCATTTATTTTTTATTATAATTTTCTATTCATGCAGTTTTCAAAGTTCCAATATCCAATGTCTGCAATTGCCTTCAAATCTGTAGCTTTGTACAACTGTGTTCACTGTTTTTTAAAAATGCAACATGCTGAATTTTTGTTTGCATTCCAAATATGCACATTTAAAAGGCATTGTAACGCCTTATACCCAGTTGTCCTTCATTATGGTCTGTATTTATGTAGATACGGAAGACCCACAGTCCTTGCAGCATTTGCTTCATATCTTCAACAGGGTAACAGGTTACCTCTACAATGGCAAATAATACAATCTAAAGAGCTGGCAAAGTATTAAGTTCATCTCTGCATGAAATGCATAAGACACCTTGTATTTGCAATAAAATAAACTTCTATTTATATGTCTATTTGTGGATTTGTGAGCAGCTGTTGCTTCTTTGGTTTAAACCAGGTAGAATAAACACAATTGCTAGACGTGCTACCTGCATATTTGCCCACTTGGACATGCAAAATATGGTCCACAACTGCTTTATCAGCAATTCAACCCACTGTCCAACATAAAACCAAAAAGTAGTTTCACCATAAAATGGAAATCAAAAAGATAGTTAAAAAGGTGTAAAATAAGCTTTTATAGCAACCCAAACTACTGACCTGCAAAAAACCCAATGGGTACCAAACCTGTAGTACAGACACACAGATGAGCTGGTACAGCAGCCCCATAAGCAAAGAAAGAGGCATTTGTGTTGAGACTTTTGCTGCCCTTGAAAGGGAAAACATTGCTGCCTTTTTGACATGAGTTCAGTTGGGCTTAAGTATAAAGGTGCATAAACATTATCTGTACCTAAGAAAACAAATATATGTTTTATACAGACATATCTGATTCCACACATTAAAATGAAAATTATAATAGTCTGTTTCTGTTCACAGCCCCCCCCTTCCCTTAGGTTCACAGTGTAATGCAACTCCATCTCACCTTGTTCCATTATGAAGTGATGGATTCTGGGGCTTAAAGTGTCACATATGATTTCCCAAAACCCAGAACAGGCGCTAAGGTTCTGGTCACGGCTTACGCTTCTGTCTATAACAGCCACCCTTTGCTTTGGAAAGCAGCCCTCCACTACTTGGATACCAAGTGAGAGAACCAAGGCAAGTGTTCTGGGCAGACAATGGAATCGTAATGCTCAACAGGAGAGATGGGGTTAGGGCAAAATGTAGTAATAGAAGGTGCAGGACGGAATCAGGAACCAGAAGCATAGTTAAGGACACAGGTAGGGTTGCCACCTGCCTGGGATTTTACCGGCTTGGCCGGTAAAAATGAAACTTGATCCCAACGTTATTAATGGTTGAAATGCGTAAAAATATATGAAAGCCGGTATTTTTTTCAAGAAAAGGTGGCAACCCTAGACACAGGCTGGGGTCAAATCAATCAGTAAACGCAGTACAAAGTCAGGCTCCGGAAGAATAGTCAGTAAAAAGCTAAGATCAGTACAGGCAGTGAATCAGCAGAGGTCAGGGACAGGCAAGGGTCAAGAACACGAAACCAGACAAGTGCACTGAAGAATTATCTCACAATAGACCTTCATTAAGTGATGTTAATTGGAATGTGGTGCCTTTAAATGTTTGAAATTCACGCCAAGCACAATGACATCGAAAAGACGCATGCACATCGACTCCAATGTCAAACCCGGAAGCGGCGCGCACCAGAAGGAGCCGTGTGCAGGGGAAGAGGTGGAGGGCGTCCCCTGCCTACCAGGTATTGTCATATAAAGACTCTCTGCTTTCCATAGTGGGCAGATTCCCTGGAAAGCAGAGGGACATCATGTGATCTAAAGGTTTGTGGAGAAAAGGTATAGACTATCAAGGTTTCCTTTCAGCATGTGGAATCATGTATGTATGTGTATATTAATACATTCATATTGATTGCTTTATGAGACAAAGTAATTTTACTAAAGGTTTAAAGTCTTCACTAGTACAAATCTCTGCTATATTGATAAAAGCTGACAATGTGCAATAGAATTCCTTATTGCTGTGCCTGCTCAGCAACTACTATGTAACGTGACACACTCAGGATACCAGCTGCAATAAAACATGTACAGTGCAATAAGGAGGTAGGCTAACCTAAGAGCCACAGGGTTTGCCATTGTGGGGGTGTGACCAGTCTCAAACAGATAGCAGCCCAGACTGGCAATATGTGGATTCTGGCAAATTACAGTGGGGCTGTTGTAAGATGCCATAGTCACTTTTACTGGGGGGGGGTGTAGCTGAAACGCCATGGCCAATTTTAAATACCAATTCTGGTAACAATGCAATCAGTTCTACAGTAGGGATAGTCCTATTAAATGGCTACTCATAAAAAGGGTGGGGTATACTTACTTCCCCTTTAAAAAACTAGATAGTGCCACAGTAACATAACCTATGTATTTATATATTTACTACTAGTGAATCTATTGCAATATGATAAAGATGCAGAACTCAATTCATTTGCTACGTGATGTAGTCATTACATACTTTACTATTGCCAGCTGACATAAATAAAAGTTGCACTTTTCTAATTCCATGAGCCCTCTATATTCTCACACTGAAGTAGAACTCGATGTAAGGGAGCTGTGGGCTGGGACACTACCCACTGTCTGTTTTGTACAGTTGCCTGCGTCACCCAGCAGCACCCAAGCTACATAGAAGCCCCAAAGCTCGTGGACTTTCACTGTGACGCCAGCTGCTACTTTATCATCAGGTCTCAGCGACTCCCCAGCTCCAGCCTACAGAGGGGAACTTGAAACTGCTGGAGCTTCGTGCCTATTGGTGCAGGGGTCTGAGTGACGCTCTAAGCTCCCCCATTATCAGGAAGGAGACACATAGATCAGGCTCCCAGGAGGGGAGGACTCCCCCCTGCTGCTTGTAACATTATATTACTTGTATGTCTCTCCCGCCTACTCCCCCTCACCTCTTGTGTGTACTCCACGTGTAATGCTACTAACACTTCCTGCCATGAACAGCCTCTATTGTGTGCACGCAATGTATTTTCCTTGGGTTCGTTCAGAGGCTAATAATGCCATTGAAGTCGTTTATTTTATAGCTGTTCGTTAGTGCTACACCTACTTAGGGTCTGACCACACAAGCAGATTCGGGGAGATTAGTTGCCCCAGCGACAAATCTCTTCCTCGGGGTTACCATCTCCCCGAATTGCCTTCCCCCTGCCCTCACGAGGAAACTTCAGTTGACTTCGGAAAACGAAGTGTCGCATGTGCATTGCCGCAGGGCAGGGGGAAGGCAGTTCGGGGAGATTGACGCTCCGAAGAAGAGAAGATTTGTCGCTAGGGCGACTAATCTCCCACCGAATCTGCTCGTGTGACCAGACCCTAAAGCGCAAGAGCTCAGTCACTGAAACTCATTCACTGAGAAGCATGCAAATAAACAACTGATGTAACAATGAGTATTCAAGGCTTTGCACTCATGAAGTAAAGCTCAGCTGAGTCAAGAAAAGTATTAGCCACTTGCACTAATTGGTGATACTGTTTATTATCTATGTAAATAAAACAAGCTTTTTAGATTTAAATATCTCAACATTAGTCGATACAGGCATATTTACTTTTCAATTGCAAACCTTGATTTTTTTTCTCTCATTAACATACATTTAAAAAAAAAAAAAAAAAAAAATATATATATATATATATATATATATATATATATATATATATATATATATATATATATATATATATATATATATAATTTTTTGCCAAGGAAAGCATTCACTCTCAGTTTTTGGTGGCAGAGAAAGTAGAAGCCACTGAAGCGAATGACTACAGAGCAGCTGCATGCCTAAATTTCAATAGGCCAGTTTGGTTTTAGCCAGTTAATCCCAGTTCTCTAAATGCGACTTCTGAATTCTTGGGTACTGAAACCAATCCAGTGACAGAAGGCACGAGCAAGTGAAGACTGCCTGCCTATGGGTGTTTCAGTTTTCATTTTCTGCGTGGTGCTATTTTTTGAGTGTGCCTGGCAATGAAAGTGTTAATTGATCTCATTATGTCTGTGTGGAGACTGTACCTACAGAAGCAAAGACAAAAGCTAAATACATAAAAACTGGTCTTGATCCATCTTTTTCCGGATTTATCCTTTGTTTAAGTGTCTACAAGTGTGTAGACCCACAAAGCTGAGGGAGATCAATTAACACTTTTGTTGCCATGCTGAGAAAAACACATAAAAATGTGGAGCGGGGCAAATGCAAGTTATAACAGGCCTGAGTGTCTCACAGTGTTAAAGTGTCCATACAAAGATTTTGTTTATTACAGGCTAATCAGTTATTTGGAAGATCTGTCGGGTTTGATCACTTCTCTTAAGGTGGCCATAGACGCACAGATATTGTACGAAACAAATTTTCGTCCGATATTCGTTGCGTGTATGGTGGAAAAAGAGCTGACCGATATCGGCAGAAGACTTGGATATCGGTCGGCTTGTCGATCGGGCTGGATGGAAAATTTTGATCGGGTGCCTTTGAAGGGACCCAAAATCGGCCATTGTTAGTGCTGAATCTCCAGATACAGGTAGAATTCTATTGTTTCTTCCCGTATATCTACCTGTATATCTGACGATTCAGCTCTACACGTGTGTATTGAAACAAACAATCTTTCTTGGAAAGATCTTTTCCAAGAAAGATCGTAATTGTTACGTCTATGGCCACCTTTAGATTGAATGAACAATGAAATCCTGCTCCTCTGTTGCATTTTTTGTGCTCACTGGTGATGTCACACAGGGTGGCCCTTCAGCAGGGGAGTTACTATAGACAAAGCAAATCTTGTGACTGCTGGGGGGAGCAGAAGGTATAGGAGGCCCAGTGGGGCATAGACAAGATTCAAGAAAATAGACATTTATAAGGGACGCTCAGCCTCATATAAGCATACAGTTATGTCTATTTGTAAACATCCTAATCACAAATCTTACGGGGGATGGGGGGTTAAAATTATTTTCATGTGGACCCATGTACCTTTTAGTAACATCACTGCCCTTCAGTTTGGCCCATTCGCATAAATAGGTATCTGAAGCACAAGTTTAAAAATAGTGTGCCTCCTATACTAATTATCTGTACTAAACTGGGACCCTCTGGGAAAGCTGACATCCATAGCTGAAAGGGGAAATTACCAGGCTGCTCTGTTCAAGAGTTCATTGTCCTGCTTATATTACCCCTTCTGAGATTTCATTTTAGAGAACAAGATTGATATGCACTGCTATCATGGGTAGGAACCTGGAGATTGATGCACAGAGAAACAATATTAAACTCAATATAAAAGGTTTTATGTTACCTTGCTGTAGGAGTATAGATGGCACTGATGTGTTAATAACTAGTAGTTTCTGTACTTTTTTTTTTTTATAAGACTTGTCTGCTAGCTTATAAGGTTAAAATCCATAAGTCCAAATCTGGGACAAATGCCAGACAAGAGCTAAACCTTCAGGGAGACAAAACCATTCAAATCAGGGCATACAGCACGTAACGGCTAGAAGCTAACGCAAGGAATGCAGTCCCTGTCATTTTGTTATTGTTTCCAGAAATTTGTTATATTCATTTTCTTCTGATCAGTATATCTTAAAACTCAAACAGTATTTATAGAAATTTACAAAAGGAAATATAATGTAAAAAATTAGGGCATAATGACTCCCTTCAGAGACCCTTCAGAGACCCTGCAACCAGAATAAAAGGGGGGTTTCCTTCTCCCTTAAAACCTGTAATAGTCTCATTGGCTGGGCTAGAAATGCCCCTGATTACAGACTTCCATGTTTCACTGATCATAACATCAATGATGTCATGTCACTGGGCCATCATGGCAAGCTGCTCCTGGTCTTTAGTAATAGGACTATGGGACATAGACTGCATGCTAAACAATGGCTGCTTATGTAAGACTTAAGCTGGCCATAGACGCAAAGATCCGATCGCAGGAATCCTCGATTCGTACGATTTTCCGACCATGTAAGCTCTTCTAAGGAGTGTATTTTTCTCCATTTATCAGATGGTATTGGTTTGTTAATGTTCATCATATCCCCTCCTGCTATTGTGCTGTAAATAATTGGAAATACTTTATGAATCGTGTAAGTGACAACAATGCTTATTTGTAGTCTAATTGTATCTGCACTCACCTAAATACAATGGAATGTCTAAAGAATAAAATGACTTGTAGAAAAGGGGAATGCATTTATGTAAAAAATTTCCATTCATTCTTTCATAAAACTCCTGGTTTAGCCCAGCAGGTCAAGCTGAAGCTGTTAGCTCTGACCTAGGGGGGGAGGGGGGTCTGGTTAATGGAGACAATGAGGAGGATTAGCCTGTAGAACATCTCTATAGCGTAAGTCACATATACAAACACTTGGATATGCACAATAATACACTGCCTGCAAACCACTCACCAGCCAAGATTCAGCTTTTGGGTTCTGAGGTAAAAGTCCTCTCAGGGATCATTTCTCTTTTTTTTTAAAACTTTAAACTGCATTCATTTATTTCTACCTCCTTAGTATGGAAAAAAAGGAATCAATTCCCTAGGCTTTTGGCTTA
Source organism: Xenopus petersii (assembly GCA_038501925.1). Classification (NCBI taxonomy): domain Eukaryota; kingdom Metazoa; phylum Chordata; class Amphibia; order Anura; family Pipidae; genus Xenopus; species Xenopus petersii. The sequence goes on from CM076678.1 coordinate 95,880,033, forward strand.
TATTGATAAGATAACCTGTGCTGCACTGATGCACCCAAGCATGGGTGAAACCTGTGTGTTGCTGGGATCTGATCAGCACGTACCTTAAGGTGGCCATACACTATTAGATCCACTTGTTTGGCTCGATATGCCCACTAACGGCTGGGTGATATCGGGTGAATACGAACATTCGGCCCTCTGATTACAATGCTGCAAATGGGCGCCAATGGGTTGCAGAACCGCATCAACTAGCGAATACGCTCCTGGATCGCAGAAAAAAGCCAAACTTGCCCAATCGATATCTGGCTGATTTTTGGCCCGTTGGGAGCCCCACACACGGGCAGATAAGCTTCCAAATTGGTCTAACAGGTACACTTAACATAAGGAGAGCATGGTCACATGTGTTTTAGATATTGTTTGCTGTTGTGCTAACAATTATATTTCAATAGAAGACGGCTGATATAACATACTAAATGAAAAATATTCAGTTTGTTCCCAAGCATTAGGAGGCGCATTTATCAAATGTCCAATTTCGAAAGCCTGTGTGCCTTGGAGAATTTTTACCTGACTATTTTTGTGAGGTGGCCGAGCCTCTACCATATAGCATCAGACATTGCTTATTTTATTTAGGGTGTGCGAGAACAAGCTGTATTATCTATACTAGTTTTTTAAAACTCCCATAAAATTGGCCAATCGACATTTATTAATACAATCGAAATTTCTCCGCTCAGACAAATTTAATCAACCTGAAAACTCGAATGGAATTCAATTCAAATTAGAAAAACTCGAACTGAATTAAAAAAAACTTGATTCATTATCAAATGTCAGGAAGGCTGCAAACATCACCAAATTGATCCCAGGACCTCTCCCATTGACTTATACAGCAGTTCAGCAAGTTTGAGGTGGTGAATTGTTGAATTTCGAGTTCTAAAAGGGCCAGAGTATGATAAATCTCAAAATTCGAATTAAAACTCGAAACGAGTTTGGATAACTCACAATTCGAATTTGAGAGGTCATTTCCACACTTAATAAATCTGCCCGAGAGCATTAATTTTGCAGTAGCACAGCTATGTACAGATGTTTAACCAGTCATCCAACTGGCTTTCTCAATTCATACGGTATATATATGTGACTTATTTCTACAGATATACAATGACCTGGATAAATGAGAATCTTCACAAACATTTTCATATAAATAACCCCAAAGTAAAACAGAAAATCAAAGCTCTTAACTGCCACCTACAGTGAAATTTGATCATAGCATGAGACAGGCCAGAGGAATTTTGTATTATATGATTCTTTTACATTGTGCACTTGCACCCCTTGGAGCCAATACACTTAGCGCTTGCACCCCAGCCTATGCTTTCTAAACACTTCTTGCTTTACGTGAGTGCCTACCTCATCTGTTTTTGGTTATATTGTAAGAGATAACATTAAAAATTATGGAAACATAAAAAGGAAGTATGTAGGTCCCCATTTTCCCTAATAATTTTGCCATTATTAAAACACAAATATGTAGAAAAATATGTCACTGTGTGGAGAATATAAATGCCTTAATGAAATATGTTTTACATACTGCAACATAACATGTATTGACCCTTCACTGTTTGCTGGAATAAAGCATTTCTCTCTGTATAATGAGTTGCTTCTTTAATTAGACTGACACCACAGAAGTGTAGGAAGGAGCTCATTTAGGGTTGCCACCTGGCCTGTATTTTAACGGCCTGGCCGGTAAAATTGATGGTTGATCCCAATGTTATTAATAGAGGAAAATGATAAATATATAGAAAGGCCAGTATTTTTTTCCAAAAAAGGTGGCAACCCTAAGCTCTTTATATGTAGAGGGGAAACACCCCTCCCAGTAAGCAAACACTAATCTGTGGCCAATGCCAGAGGGGTTTTTATATCCTTCTGTATATGTTCTATGCTCATTGTTTAACTACAATAATAACAACAATAAGCAATAAATACTCATTTACAATTGATCAAAGGTCTAATATAAATAACACATTACTTGTACACAGGGGTTAACCCCCCATATAAATTAATTTATAAACAGTAGTAATATGTATGGTATATTTCACATTATGCTGCACTGTATTTGTACCAGTTTAATCCATAAAAACTATATATAATATGGATATATTCCCCCAAATACTGCAAATGATTTTTGCATTGTACCAGTTTAATTACTAATAACTACAGTAGTCTGGCTATATTTCTGTCAGGGGATCCTATCGGCTCCCATCGAGAGTAGTCATGACCAAGGAGGAAGCCTTAGGGGTTAAAGTCCAAGTTTGCGGTACAAATAGGATCAGGCTTAATTGTGGTCAATATCCAGGCAGAAGTCCAAATGCAGGCAGATAGGAAGTATTTTGAATTTCACGCCGGACGTGTGAGATCATCACGTGGTTCATGGGCACTGCTATCTTGGACGCGGCGCCACTTAATTCAGAAATATTGGTAATTGTTTGCTATGTTTCTGCTCATAATGCACTGTACAGGTATGGGACCTGTTATTCAGAATGCTCTGGGGTTTTAAGGATACATGATCTTTCCATAATTTGGGTCTCTGCTCCTTAAGTCTGCTAAAATATCATTTAAACATGAATTCAACCCAATAGGATTGTTTTGCCTTCAATGAGGATTCATTATATCTCAGCTGGGATCAAGCACAAGGTACTGTTTTATTATTACAGAGAAAAAGGAAATTATTTTTAAATATTTGGATTATAATGGAGTCTAAGGGAGATGGTCTGGATATATGGATGACGGGTTTCTGGATAACATATCCTATACCTTTACTACTTTATTGCAGTGCAGTCAGTGTTTCTTGGTGACCAAATTGTTGCGCCCAAGGAGTGATGTGTTGTTAGTTTTTATATTTTTGTTGATCTCTCCATTACTGGTGCCATATGAATAATCTTATACACTGGGACTAAAGAGGCCATGTATGTTCCATACAATTTGTATGTGGTATGTCAGTACAGCATATAAAGGAAGTCAATACAGAGGTATTTTATTGGAAGAGAAATCCCCAGAGACGTCTCCTTAATTCTAGAGGCACTTCTGAACCACCACTGTTTACAGAAATGAATAATGTATATGTTTGTAGCATCATTACACAATGCACCACTGCTTTGCTGACAGTCTTGGTAACAGTATTGTGCAGGCAGGCCTGGATTTGTGGAAAGGCCACCAAGGCCCGGGCCTAGGGTGGCAGGATTTTAGGGGGCGGCATTCTGCCCAACCACACCCACATTAAAAACACTGGGGTATCGCTTGAGATACAATCTTTTTTTTAATTATTTAAATGCGCCAATCCCTATTGCTTCGGTCCCATTGATGAAAATTTGAATGAATAAAGAGGAGTGGACAGGGTGACGAACAGCAGTGGCCTAGGGGTGCCCACTATGTAAATCCGGCCCTGTGTGCAGGAACTCTTGGTGACAGAATTGTGGCACCCAAGTGGTGATGTGTTGTTAGTCTCCATTATCTCCCTAATGTCCTCATGACTGATGCCATATAAATAATCTCATACTGTTGGACTAACATGCCTGTTATAAAATGGGTACATTTTCAGAAAATACTGGATTATTTGTTTGGAGTAGGATGCAAATTTCAAGTTAATTTCAAGGCATTTCAAGTACACAGAAGCCCCATGTGGTGACTACTGTTGCTATTATCAACAGATTGCCAGGATTGGCCCGATTGTACTACTGAATTGTAACAGTTTCATAAACATCAATGATAAGTATTATGAGTATAATACAACCAATTCTGCATTGTATTAATAATAACTTCTACAATCTGAGCATAATTCCTATAATATAGCACTTTACCTGCTTACACTAGCAAACATGTATATTTCTACTCATTTCTACTGTGCCACTTTATTGCAGTGCAGTCAGGCTCATTATATATTTATATATAATTATAAATGTATATCTGGGCAGCAACTAAAGGCAACCAATTAGCTGTTTGCTTTCACTGTTCCACTTGCAGCTAACAGAAAAAAGATTTTCACAGATTGGCTGCTATAGGTTAATGCCTACTTGCAAATTTGCCAAGTGCTAATAAGGTATAAATTAGGCGAAGATATTCTAGCAGCATATCTGGGCTGCTGCAAATGGGTAATACCATACTGTATATTAGAATTGCACTGAAGAAAATGCAACCACATAGCAGTCATTTTAGCCTTTGTCAAGATTTTTTTTTTGTTTCAGAAGACATTGCACTGTTTTTATAATACTCACAATACTACAATACCTGTTCTGATGCTGATACACAGTTGGATTTGCATACACTGCAACCTTTGTTTTTACTCCCCATTGCAAAAAATTTTGTAATTTGTAATTTCATTACATATTTATGAAAATCAACCAGGATGCACATATTTCATTTCAAATGTGGATTCCAGGTTTTTATGTGTGCACGTCTGAACACAGTTAGAGGGAATAGTGGACAGGGTGAGGTAAGTCCGTATCACATGTATAGAGTATATAGCTATCCAACAGGCAGCAATTTTCTGATTCAGGAGTGATGAGTAGGGTGTAGAAGTACCCTGTCCAGGTACAAATGTACAATTCTGCCTCTAACCAGGAACATGATTTTGATAAGAGGCTCATGTACTCTAGATTGAAAGAAGAATCATCATCCAGATCACCTTCCTGTTCTGAAGTTCACCTTTAGATACACTGGGATATATTTTGTCCCCACTCCCCAGGGAATCTAGAATGGACCTCTGTATTGGTTTAAGGAAGAATACTGTCTCTTAAAATAGCACATGACTTAATCCACCATGTTTGTCACAGATTTTTAAAAGTGTTCTGCATCCAATCCCTAATTTTAGAGAGTTGATCTGAAGATGAACTACCAGCATCTTGCAGACACTTCCTGCATAATCTTTTGTCCTGTAATGCAGACTATACAAAGACGCTGCCCGAAGGAACAACATTGTGGTTTACTGCATTAGAGGCAAAGATAGACCAAACCTGCTAGCTTCTTCTGCAACCTACATAAGGTAAGAACCTCAGTCCAGGAGTTTCAGCTGGAGGTGAGCAATTTATCAGGTACAAAAGGGTAGTGCCCCGTCACGAGACAGTGCTGGTTTGAATCCGGACTCCGGAGTACATACTGAGGTGACAAAAACATTGTTAAAGGCACGGCATAGAGACGCACATGTGAATATAACCTAGAGGAACTACATGGCTAATATTATCAGTAACACACTATTGCTGCTATCTTTTTTATTATTGGTTGCAGATGTGTACTGTTGAATACCAGAAGTTATTGTTATGGAGGAAACATTGGAAGATTGAACGATTATACTAACATTGACTGTGCAAACTACTTAAGAAATGTGCAAACTAACCCTGAACAGACAAGTAGTGGATACATGTTTGTGAGGACTGTGAGAGCAAGGTTTTCTGTTGTATGTATTTGTTTTAAGAATGTGAATTCATTTGAACTAGCCTCACCAGTATATTTATATATACAGATAATTTTTAAGAAATCATAAGCATGGATCTGAAATGTTTTTATTTGATCATATTTTCTTTCATGCTTATTTACCCACTGTCTGGAAGAATGCTTTACTTGCCTTCTTATAGACATCCGCATCTGCATCCTGAATATGGCCCCCTTTGGGGGAATCTGACGCGACACAACTGTTGGATATAGACACTGCACACTGCGACTGCATCCGACAGTTGTGTTGCGTCGGATCAACGCTGCGACTTCATCCGACATTTCCATTATTTACCTTATTTCTGTTGCATCCGACATGACGCCTGCGTTTTTGTGCAGCACGTCGGATCGCACTGAAATCGTCCATGTAGTCCTACCATTAAATTCTAGATTGAAGGTAAATTAGAGTGAGATTTGGGGGGAAACTTTCCTAGACAGTCTTGGAACTATAACCGAATGTCTAATACAACAATGTTTTCCTAAATCTGTATCCAAGGGGAGCCTGAAAACACTGAAAATGTCAAACAAACCATTACACCAGGATCTTTGCACTGTTTATTTTTCCACTCAAAAAAGCCTTTCCAGCAGCAGAAAAATGGCAACAGATTATAGCTTGCATTCAGCAAAAAAACGTCCAACTAAAGCATAAATGTGCTTACCTTAGTTGTTTTAGTATCCAGTACACATGAAGACTAAACAGGCTGGTCTCTTAGATAATCCCACAGGTGAATAACAAAGCAGAAAAGTCTCCAACTTTCTGGCAGTAAATTCAGCAGGTGAATTGCAAAGCAGCTCCCACGTGTAGCTCCTACACTCACACACACACAAACAAAAATGTATAAGTTCAACAAACATATACATATAGCAACATTTCAAGATACTCCTCTCTCTTTATCAAGCCCTTTACCCATGTAGCGCTCAAAAATCCATTTAAACGATAAGTAAACCTTTAAAATAAGTTCATGTAAAATTGAATTGATAAAGCTATTCTTAGCATTTTTGTAATTTATTGAATTTTTTTTAAGATTTCAAAGGTATGCTGTACATGTACTGTTAATATGAATGTATTGTGTTACAATAGCGCCACCTGCTGAGCAGTTTCCAACCATGATCCAGCCAAGACAAGAGAGAAAGAGGACTGGTCTGATTTTCTTCTGTTTACTAAAGACATGACAAAAGTTATCAGAGGTTGCTAATGTTTTTTCTAACCAAAAGAAACAGACCAGCCCTCTTTATCTTTTCTATCTTATCTATGTTTCTCAACTGCATCACAGTTGGACACATGACCACCTCATCAAAAACCATCATACTATATTGCCAATATATTTATACAGTAAATGCTTTATAATTGTAGTGGTTACATTAGTGTATGGCCAGCTTAAATTATGTAAACGATAGTAGTGTTTCTGAAGCAAACATGCAACTTTTACCAGTGCTGATGAACAATACATTATATTTAAATGTGTAAAAACAATTTGTATAGAAACCATTTTATGGTGTTTTGGAGTTACTGGTCCTTTAAACCAACCTGACTAAAATTTTCAAACATATCAGTAGGGATCATCCACCCAATATACAACTATAGGGATCATCCAACCAATATACATAGGTATCAACGTTTCAATCCCCCACAGGGATCTTCGTCAGGAGCAAAAACGACGAAGATCCCTGTGGGGGATTGAAAAGTTGTGGCTTAATAATAAAACATTTTTTTGTTTTTTCACTAAAACCCTGTGAGTGCCGCAATCCTTGTTCACTGCTTATTTCCCATGCTGGCACCCAGGTATTAATTTTGTCTACGGAGTGCACCATTCCTTTGGTTATATATATATATATATATATATATATATATATATATATATATATAAAGTCCAAAGGCTGGTGCACACAAACTATACATAGAACAAAAAAAACGCACTCACAGGACTATAGATATAAATTCGGCTGTTCACTTAAGCCGTCATCAGGTAGTATATATATATCCGGTTCAGCTCATATGTCTGTCTTTTGCTTTAAAAGATAAGTAAACCTTTGAAACAAGTGAATTTAAAATTGACGAGAGTGCTATACTAAGCCCTTTTGTAATTTACATTCATTATTTTTTTTGTTTTAATTCCACGATATTAGGAAGGCTATAAGGATACTTGTACTGTTAATTTAAATAAATGTTGTTACAACAGCACCACCTGTTGGTCAGTTTCCAACCATTCTGAGCTACAAGTAGTCAAGGAAGATGTCAGGAGAAAGAAAGAGGCTGCTCTGATGTTCTTCTGGTTAGGAAAGATTTGAGAAAAGTTTCTAAATTTTTTTCCAAACCAGAAGAACATCAGACCAGGCCTCTTTCTACTGACAACTTCCTTGACTGATTGGAGGTGAGAAACTGACCAGCAGGTGGCGCTGTTGTAACAAAATTAATTTAAATTAACAGTACATGTATCCATTAATATCTGGGATTTAAAAAAAAAAAAGAATGTGAATTGCAAGAGTGCTTAGAATAGCACAATCATGAATTTATTTGATCTCTCCCGCTCATTCTCCATTTTTCATACTCCACTTCCTTGCTCTTCTGCCCAACACTTTTTTGTGCCATTTCTTCTCTTCTATCAAATGAGTCTCTCTTCTATTCCCCATGTTATTTACCGTGTTTGTCATGCTCACTTTGTATTTCACTTAACTTGTACTTTGAATCTTTCTATGCCATCATTTAGCTTCTTGTCCATTATTTACTGTATAATACACAAGAGCCATGAATATCCTGTAAATGCTATCCTTATAATACACAAAAGCCATGAATATCTTGTAAATTATATCCTCATCAACGGTGAGTTCTGATGTCATCAGTTACAAACGGTGAGTTCTGATGTCATTTCTGTCACATGACTCACTGAAACTTGTGTATTATAATAAAGTACCCCTGTTGCAAAATATGAGGATATTAGAAGTTACCTCGGAGTTACATGACCTGTATGTATGTTTTTATGTGGTCATGAAACTCCTCAGTAACTTATAATATCCTTATAATTTACAAGAGGGGTACTTTTTTCACTATATAATACACAAAAGCCATGAATATCTTGTAAATGATATTCTTATAAACGGTGAGTAGTGATGTCATCATTTATAAACGGTGAGTGGTGCTGTCATCAGTTATAAACGGTGAGTAGTGATGTCATTTTTGTCACATGACGCACTGAAACTTGTGTATTATAATAAATAAAGTACCCCCTATTGTAAAATATGAGGATATTAGAAGTCACCTGAGTTCCTTCGTAATGCCTTGGTGACTTATAATATCCTTATATTTTACAATAGGGGGTATTTATTCACTATATATTTTACACGAGGGTGTACTTTATTCACTATATATTTCTCCTTTTTACTTCTTTTTTTCTTATTTTATCATGATCTTTCACTACCAGTACCTAGCTCTAATTTTCCCAACTTTTATCTGCTTTTCTCTTCTTTCGCTCAAATGTATCTTGCAGGCAAGTAAATAACACAGGAGGAGCTGCCTACAATCCAATACTCTTCTCCGATTGGCTGGGGGAAAGATCAAAGTTCACTGTGTAGCCTATCATATGCTCCAGCAACCGAACTAGGGCTTTAGCTTTGAGACAAGTTTCTGCGTTGCGCATTCATCACCTGTGTGACAAATTTTCTCCATCTAAAACAAAAAGAAACTCCTAAATGACACGCAGTTGTTATGCTGATGCGCTGCTAAAATAGTTCCAGTTGGTACCGAAGTGCACGGCGTAGAAGGGTAGAACTGCATAGGGCCTCCTCCTCCTATTTGCCGGCCCTGAATGCAGCGAGTATAATCTCTCGTGTTCCCCGCCTGCCTGAGAAATGCGTGGGAGAAGTACAAACTCAGTAACAGACAATGCCGTGAATAAAGATGCCCTGTAAAATGTTTAATACTGGTAGCTATCGTGTGGCCAGTGTCAGTAAGTATAGGGTCACGTCCCGCCGGGCCAGCACAGATACAATAATATAAAAGCAAAGAATGTAGTACGTGTCTCTTTAAGACGCTTCTCCTGCTGGAATAAGGAAGTGCGACGGGGGGCGGAGTTTCGCGCTGAGGTTAGACAGCAGGTGGAGGGCTCTGTTTGGTGTCACAGGACAGCTCTGCTTGTCGGCCAGTTCTCCGCCTCACACTCAGGTACAACATAAAGCCTCTGCTGCTCTCATTAGCACTGGTATTGATTTGTAGCGTAACTTCTTTCTCCAGTTCGTCGCTAGTGTAGCACTTCACTCAAGCTGGAAGGGGAGTGCCGACCCGGCCCCCTCCAACTGTTGCTGAGGTATTTTGGAAGTTGTACTACACCCCTACACTTATAGTCTCTTCTGTACTATAGCACTGCCCACTGTCTCTATTCACTTATCCGCTGCTCAGTGCTGTGAGTCCTGCCTCTGACTGACTGACACGAATTCTTATAGACAGTGCAACGTCCTGTCTGCCTGTCATTATTATTTACTTCTCAGTGGCTTAACTAAAATTTACTGTGCCAAAAAAAACCAGCCTTCCTGTATATTTAGATTTTTATCCCATTTTTTAACATTGGGGTCAAACATAATTTTTACTGGACACGGCGGTAAAATACTGGCCAGGAATTAGGCATTTTTCATAAAACTGCTCAATGACTCCCCTGCTATTGCAGAAACTACCCCTACTTATTAAAGGGCATATGTAAGGGCATATGTAAATGTAAAAGAAACCTATCATCAATATACTTTTCTTAAAAAAAAGTGTTTCTTTTTATAAGAAACCTGACTGTATGCAGTGAAATTCTACCTTCATTTACAGTTGTGGATAGGAATTGTCAGATGGTCCCTAACAGCTCTGCTGGGAAACAATCATACTTATGAACAGCGGGGGGAGCTCCCGTCTTACTTCCCAGCCATGCAGAACTCAAGCAGCTTTGTTTTTTTTCCCTGTAGAGCAGTCTGTGTAGAGATTTTATTTTCGCCTTTACATCCCCTTTACTGTTTCCAACCAGGGTCGGACTGGGGGGCCCGGGGCCCACCGGGACTGCTGGTCCAGTGCCCCCCGCCCCCTACTGCGACGAGCCGGCGCATCTCCAAAAACTGTTTTTCCAAAATTATTATATTGGTAGAGCGGGCCAGTCCAATACTGTATCCAACAGCTGCAGGGACAAAGATCATGGAGCCAGATTTAAACAGATAAACTGGGATTCTATTTAGAGGATTATTTTGCTGCAGCCACTGATTCTGGAGAGTTGGAGAAAGTTTATATTAAACAATACAAACACTATCAAATCTACATTAGATTACATGATATCACAGGGCCCAGTGCAGTCTGCATATTCTGATTATTAACCAGTCTTGCTGTATCGGCTTCTGGCACAAATTATTTGACTTGCGCTGTTTGATCATTTATGACGATCCCTAAGCAGCCCAGACAACACTGAGCATGTGCACAGTCTTGGTCTTGCAGAGATGTTTAACAAAGTTACAAGATGGTGACCCCCTGTGGCCAACTTTGAAAGTGTAAATCATTTGTTTGATTAGGCTTGTGGTGCAGTAAGTTCATGTTAATGTTTAGTATACAAAATACAGCATTTCTAGCCTTATTCTATTTTAGACTTTACTTCCCCTTTAATGACTGCATTTGCATCTCAGCACAATATGAGAGAAAAATTCCTCTTTTTAAAGGACATCAGCCAGGGAAATTTTAACTGCAGTGCAGCGACACAATCTCACCTGGTTCCCAGTCAGACATGTACTAAGATTTAGCTATGTGCAGTAGCACAAAGTTCTGCAATTTTACTCTACTGCATGTGTGCAAATCTAAATCTGAAAGGTATCTTGTAGATCGTAAGCTCTTTTGGTCAGGGCTCTCTTTAAATCTTGTATTAGCAATCAGTTTTGTGTATGTAATCAGTATGTTTTTTGTACAGCACTAATGACTGGGGAACAAACCTAGAGATTCTGCTTGATGGGGGGGGGGCTAAAATTTAGACAACCCCTAGTAAATAGGGCTTACTTTTCCCTGTAAAGGGACCTTTAATGACATAATCAGTATGCAGCAGCCTAGCTGTCAACAGAGCTTCCATTAGATAACAAAAAATTCATTTCATACTTACCGTAATTTTTGTTTCCTGGTTACTATGGGCAGCACTCACACTTTTGGGTATTCCCCGCCCCCGCTTTCAATAGGACAGAACTATCAATTAACTAATTAATTAACCATGCTTATATATACCCCTCCTTACCCTCAGACTGGTGTCTTTTAAGTCCGAGCTTTATGAATTTCTTTGGGAGGGTTCAGCATGAGTGCTGCCCATAGTAACCAGGAAACAAAAATTACGGTAAGTATGAAATGAATTTTTTGTTTTCCCTGGTTACTATGGCAGCACTCACACTTTTGGGTCAGTACCTTAGCAGTCAGACAGGGTGGGCAATTACATAATACCAACAGTCAAGGCAGAGTATCGGTTTTTATTTTGCAGTTTTAACTGCTTCCAATACTTTTTTACCAAATAAAGAATCATTTGGAGAAAATAAATCAACATGATAATGCTTCAAAAACGTATTAGCTGAAGACCATGATGCAGACTTGCACACTTGCTCCAACGTGATTTCTGCCTGAAAGGCCCAAGAAGAACTCAATGCCCTTGTGGAGTGTGCCTTCACCCCTTTTGGAGCTTTATGACCTACTGCCTCGTAGGCCATGTGAATACATTTAACTATCCATCTACTTAACGTAGACACGGAAGCTGCTTGTCCTCTTCTGTTCCCTTCTGGGACTACAAATAATTTGTTAGATTTTCTCCATTCCTTCGATCTCTTCAAATAAGTCGAAATACATCTGACTAAATCTAGAGTACTCCATATTTCCTCTTGACTTGAAGTAGGCTGTGAAAAGAAGCTTGGTAAAACTGACTCATGATTCAAATGAAAAGTAGAAACCACTTTAGGAAGATATTCTGGAACCGGCCTTAAAACCACTTGATGTGGTTGAATGAGTGTGAAGGGTGGTTCTGCTGATAGTGCTTGTAAATCACTCACCCTCCTTGAAGAGGTTATCGCCGTAAGAAAAAGAGTTTTCAATGTAAGATTTACTTCTGAAATCTCTTCTATAGGTTCAAAAGGTTTTGTTGTAAGAGCCTGTAAAACTAAAGGCAAATCCCATGTGGCCGACAATACTCTTACTGGAGGTCTTAAATGCATTACTCCTGCCATAAATTTTGTTATACTATCCTCCTTGGACCATTGCACTCCAGTTAAGGCTGAGATTGCTGACACTTGTAGTTTTAGTGTCCTTAAACCGAGTCCCTTATCGAAACCTGCTTGTAAGAAATCCAGGATTTGGGCCGTCGTCAACTGTTCGGCATCATAACCCTTTGATAATAGCCATTGTGAGAACACTTGCCAGACTCTATCGTAAGTTCTATTTGTTGAGAATTTTCTAGCTGACATCATGGTACTTATCACCAAATCTGAAAATCCTTCTTTACTCAACCTCTCCCTTTCAACCTCCAAGCTTTGAGGCACAATTTTCTTGGGCAAGGATGCCTCACTGGCCCCTGCATCAACAGATCTGCTCTCTGCTGCAGTTGAAAAGGTTTCTCTACTGACATCGACTTCAGTAACGGGTACCAAAATCTCCTTGGCCAGTCTGGGATGATGGCTATAACCTTTGCCCTGTCCGCTCTGATCTTCCTCAATACTTGAGGAATTAACGGTATGGGAGGAAATATGTAAAGAAGATCCTTGCTCCATGATTGTTGGAAAGCATCTGTTGCTACTGCCTGGGGACATTGATACCTGGAAAAGAATTTCTCGACTTTCCGATTGATTGGACTTGCCATTAAATCTACCATCGGTTTGCCCCATCTCTTCACAATTTGAGAGAAAACTTGTTGGTGTAGTTCCCACTCGTGTCTGTCTATCCTCGAGCGGCTGAGGAAGTCCGCAATCACATTCTCCTTCCCCGGGAGATATAGAGCTGTTATGTCTTGCAAATTCTCCTCTGCCCAACACATTATGGGATGCAGTTCTGCCATGAGACTCTTGCTGTGTGTTCCTCCTTGTCTCTTTATATAAGCAACCGCTGCCCTGTTGTCTATTTTCACTAACAGCGATGTTCCTCTCAATAGGTGTTTGCACCTCTGAATCGCTCTCCACACTGCTCTCAATTCTAACACATTGGCAGGCAATGTCTTCTCTCTGTTCGACCATCGATCTTGCAGATATGTATCCTCTATATGCGCCCCCCAGCCCCAAGGGCTGGAATCTGTAGTTAGAATTTTCCATTTGATTTCTTTTAGCACTTGACCTTGTGCTAACTTCTTTTCGTTTAACCACCACTTAATTTCTTCTTTTACTTGAGTCTGAACCAGTATCTTCTGATTCCAATCCTGTAATCTTGTATTCCACTGGTTCAAAAACATTTTCTGTAGGGGTCTGACATGCCATCTCGCCCATTTCAACATTGGAAAAGTTGAGGTCAGAAGACCCAAAACGCTTGTTATCTCTCTGGCTGAACAGGATGATTTTCTTATTAGATTCCAAATAGCTAACTTGATCTTCTCTTTCTTTTCCTCTGGAAGAACTACTAATGCTTGGTTTGTAAGAAACCTGGCTCCCAGATATACCAAATCCTGAGTAGGTGTCAACTGGCTTTTTTCTAGATTGAGAATCCAGCCATGTGTCTGTAAAAATTGTATGACATAATCCCTCTGCCGAAGTAACATTTCGGGATCTCGAGACTTCATTAGGATGTCGTCTAAATAATGAAATATTTGTATTCCCAGTTTTCTGATTTCTGCAATGAGGGACTGAAGAATCTTTGAAAAAACTCGAGGTGAATTCGCTAATCCAAACGGGAGGCATGTGAATTGATAATGATTTTCTTGGTTTATAGCAAACCTCAGAAATTTCTGATGTGAAGTTACTATGGGGACATGGAAATACGCATCCTTTAAGTCTAAGGATAGTAGCCAATCTCCGACTTGAATTTCCTTCACAATTGAAAAAATTGATTCCATTCTGAATCTTCTTATTCTCAAAAATACATTTACCGGCCTTAGGTCCAGTACTGGTCGGAAATCCCCCGTCTTTTTGCGTAGCATAAATAGAGTTGAATAAATTCCTTCTCCCTGAAATTGTTGTGGGACTGGTCGAATAGCTCCGTCTTGTAATAACTGGAGTATATAATTGTTCATCATCTCCCTCTGTTCCCTGTGCCTGGGAATCCTTGACATTACAAAATGATTGTGAATTGGAGTCTTTTCGAATTCTAGATAATATCCTTGACTTATGACCTGCAACACCCACTGATCTTTTATCGACTTCGCCCAAACTTCTGCAAATTGATTTAATCTTCTGGGTATTTTTGAGTTTTGGGCTGTCAAACCTTCAAAATTTTCTAGCTGGTTTGGAAACGACTCCTCTACCCCTCTGCGCCTTAAATAGAGAGTATTGCCCTCCTCTCCAATGGCTACTTTGTTCATTTCCTCTTGTCGATCTTGATTGAATGTGTTCTTTACTGGAAGCTTTATCTCGAAAGGAAGATCTACTTGATCTAAAATCTGAATGTCGAAAAGATCTATTTTCCTGTGGTAAGAACACACTCTTTCCCCCTGTTACAGACTTTATAATTTCATCTAGCTTTGACCCAAAAAGCATCTGCCCTTCAAAAGGCAAATTACACAAATTCACCTTTGACGCTTTGTCTGCATTCCAGGATCTCAGCCATAAAGCCCTTCTTGCGGCCACTGATAAAGCCATAGCTCTAGAAGAGGATCTAACTAGATCCACCGAAGCCTCCGTGACAAAATCTGTAGATAGCTTCAATTCATCTAGTGCATCAATAATGCTTCTTCTATCAACACCTTCCTTTAAAGCCGTCTCGATATTATGTAACCATAATTTCATAGCTCTTGACACCGAAGTCAAAGCAAGAGCTGGTCTACAAGTAGCTCCCAAGGCCAAATGAGTCTTCTTTAATGAGGCTTCCATCTTTTTATCCATGAGATTCATAAATGAAACTACGTCTTCTACAGGTAATAAAGTCTTTCTTGATAGTCGCGACACAGCTGCATCAACCTTAGGTGGCTTGTTCCAAATTAGTTCTTCTTCTGCTGCAAAAGGATATAATTTTTGCACTTTCTGTGGAATCGGAATTCTTGCATCTGTCTTACTCCATTCTTTCACTATAACTTCCTTAATTACTTCATGAAGAGGAAAAGTTGCTTTGTCTTTCTTCAAAATTTAAAGGGATTTGAAGAAACTGGCTGTTTTTCTGTCGTTTCTGGAAGTTCCAATTGTTCCCTCACTGCTCTTATTAAAGGTTCTACCAGCGTAAACTCAAAAGCTGAACTACTCCCATCTTCCATAAGCTCCTCATCATCTGAATCTATTGGTGATTGGAAGCCTGAAGAAAAGCTTGTAGTTGGCAACTGTGAAGAATGCCCAAAAGTATCTTCTTCTCTGACTCTTCTAGTGGCCAGTTTGACTCCCTCAGTCACAGCCTCTCTAATCCATTTCATCACATCTGCCGTATCCGCCGCAGCGTCTCCTGCCAATCTTCTGGTACAGCGATCACACAATTTTGAGTGTTTAAGTGCTGGATTGTCGCAAGCCACACAGACTCTATGCTTCTCTTTAGAGATCGCTTTTCTGGGGATAGGCACACTGAAAATAACATAATAATTATGTTAATAACCCATAAGCACTCTTTTACCCAAACACTTACCAAATAGTGGCTCACCTCCTAATATCACTGGCAGCATTTTCTGGGCTACTAGGCACTTGTGGTAAAGAAGTCATTTCTAAAACAAAAATCTAGATTAACTAACAGCATAGAAAAAAACAATTCTCATGCACAATAAACTCCTTTTAAACTACCTGAATAGAAGAAACAATACGATTATTCTTTATCCACTTTCAAAGAAAAACGATCTGATTCAAAGAAACGATCTGCACAAACGAATTTTCCGCGCCAACCGTTCCGCGTCGCAACACGATGACGTCACATGCGGAAGTGCGCCTTTGCAACTGTGCGCACCTAATTCCCTTCTGCAACGTCACTTCCGTCTGTTGGAACGCAAGCCGCAACTTACGCTCACAGAAAGGAATCCTAATAGTGCCGCCCATAACCTGGTCTGGGACACAGGCAATAATACACACTGAATCCCCGGGCTGCCTAATAACGGGGATTTGGCTGGCTGATCTCCTCTGGGAGGAAACACTCTGCACAGCCCCACCAGGAAGAGAGGCAAAACTTCCCAGGTAAAGGTCCCAAAGCTGGGTCCACGTGAGCCACAAAAGAAAAATCCTTATCCCTAAAAAGGGCTCCAAGAAAGCGAGGACAGAAAAAAGACACCAGTCTGAGGGTAAGGAGGGGTATATATAAGCATGGTTAATTAATTAGTTAATTGATAGTTCTGTCCTATTGAAAGCGGGGGCGGGGAATACCCAAAAGTGTGAGTGCTGCCATAGTAACCAGGGAAATCCCATTTGTAGGGGATCAGCAGCTCTCCAGTTTGCAATTTCAGCAAAGGTCCAAATTACCATAGCAACCATTAACTGATTTGAATAAGAGACTAGGATATGAATAGGAGAGGGCCTGAATAGCAAGATAAGTAATAAAAGTAGCAATAACAATAAATGTGTAGTCTTACAGAGCATTTGTTTTTTTTAGATGGGGTCAGTGACCCCCTTGTGAAAGCTGGGAAAAGTCAGAAGAAGAAGGCAAATAATAAAAAAAAAATGTAGGCCAATTGAAAAGTTGCTTGGAATTTGAAAAGGTTTAAGTTAATCTAATATGCACAACTTGACCTAAAGTGTATACAGATGTTAAGGGTCATGTAAATAACTACTGCTATTGGTTAGGCAGTAAATTCAGGGTTCTTTCACCCATCTTTATCCTTACTTTCATCTCTTTTTAGTAGATGAGCCTCTCAAACTTCCATTAATGTAGTGCACTCTATTTGTTAATTTACAGTCATATGTATAGTTTGGGAACCCCTCTCAGCCTTCATAATAATTTACTACACTTTCAACAAAAAAGATAAGTGGTATGTCTTTCATTTCCCAGGAACATCGGAGTACTGGGGTGTATTTTGAACAAGGATTTTTAGTGAAGCAGTATTCAGGTGTATGAAATTAAATCAAATGTGAAAATCTGGCTGTGCAAAAATTTGGGTACCCTTGTAATTTTGCTAATTTGAATGCATGTAATTGCTCAATACTGATTACTGGCAACACTAAATTGGTTGGATTAGCTCGTTAAGCCTTGAACTTCGTAGGCAGGTGTGTCCAATCATGAGAAAAGGTATTTAAGGTGGCCAATTGCAAGTTGTGCTTCTGTTTGACTCTTCTCTGAAGAGTGACAGCATGGGATCCTCAAAGCAACTCTCAAAAGATCTGAAAACAAAGATTTTCAGTATCATGGTTTAGGGGAAGGCTACAAAAAGCTATTGCAGAGGTTTAAACTGCCCGTAAACATTCAGGAAATGCAAGGCCACAGGCACAGTTGCTGTAAAACCCAGGTCTGGCAGGCCAAGAAAAATGCAGGAGCGGCATATGTGGAGGATTGTAAGAATGGTTACAGACAACCCAAAGATCACCTCCAACGACCTGCAAGAACATCTTTCTGCAGATGGTGTATCTGTACATCGTTTTACAATTCATCACAATTTGCACAAAGAAAGAAGCCCTTTCTGCACTCACGCCACAAACAGAGTCGCTTGTTTTATCCAAAAGCTCATTTAGACAAGCAACAGTCATTTTGGAACAAAGTGCTTTGGCCTGATGAGACAAAAAATTAGGTATTTGGTCATAACAAAAAGCGCTTTGCATGGCGGAAGAAGAACATTGCATTCCAAGAAAAACACCTGCTACATACTGTAAAATTTGGTGGAGGTTCCATCATGCTGTGGGACTGTGTGGCGAGTTCAGGGACTGGGGCCCTTGTTAAAGTCAAGGGTTGGATTAATTCAACCCAATATCAACAAATTCTTCAGGATAATGTTCAAGCATCAGTCACAAAGTTGAAGTTACGCATTCCAACAAGACAATGACCCTAAACACACTTGGAAATCTACAAAGACATTTATGCAGAGGGAGAAGTACAATATTCTGGAATGGCCGTCATAGTCCCCCGACTTGAATATCATAGAAAATCCATGCACAGCAGCCATCAAATTGAACTTAACTGGAGAGCTTTTGCATGGACGAATCATCAAAAATACCACCATCCAGGATCCAGACACTCATCAAAGGCTATAGGAGGTGTCTAGAGGCTGTTACATTTGCAAAAGGAGGCTCAACTAAGTATTGATGTAATATCTCTGTTGGGGTGCCCAAAATTATGCATCTGTCTAATTATGTAATGATGCATATTTTCTGTTAATCTAATAAACTTTATGTCACTGCTGAAATACTACTGTTTCATAAGGCATGTTATATATTAAAAACTACTTTGAAAGCTCAGCCAATGATAAACAAAACTCCAAAGAATTAAGAGGGGTTCCCAAACTTTTTCATATTTTTCTTATTTGTATCCCAGTGTAACTGTATATAAGTTGATTTCTTTTCAGGCTTCTGTCATGGCAGGAAACGCTGACATTCGTAATCCCACTGAGGTGCACATGAGTCAGATGGTTTTGCCCTGTCATGCCAACCATAGGAGCCAGCTCAGTACTGGACAACTACTCAAATGGATTGACACTGCAGCCTGCCTGTCTGGTGAGAAAGTTGGCTATTTTAGACTAAATTAATATTTTTAATTGAAAATATACTTCCTTGTTTAAAAAGAGTTAATGAAAAACCACATAAAACCTATGGTTTTTGTTAGTCCTTGAGCTAAATAGGGCCAACAGAAAAATGTAGGCTTCCCTATGTTTGTCCCTTGTGAGGTAGTTAATTAGATTGCAGTATATAACCTCCTCCAATCATCATTTGTTGTGACTGTTTTGTTAGTAGCCGTAAAATAGAAAACGGATTCCCACAAAGCACTAAAAAAATAATACATAAAACACAAATATCATTACCTATTGGGTAATGTTGCATTTGGCCCACCAGCCAACTGAAGAACTGCAGCTGGCGACATGCCATGGTGCAGTTTGGTCCTTTGCCCCCTGATATTTACACACCTGTAGAGGAAACCCTTCAATTCATGTAAATGTATTGTGCAAAGTACTGATTGCTGTCCCATTGAATTTTAGCTGAGAGACATGCCGGCTGTCCCTGTGTCACTGCATCTATGGATGATATCTATTTTGAGCATACCATCAGGTAATATTATCATTATAACACTGTACAAGAGACCAGATATTGTTTTCAGTTTTAGGTCCTTAGAGTATATGGATGGAGTTTGAATAAATTTATATATTTCTGCTGCATTGGTCTCCAAGGTATTGCTGGAGAGATCTTCAAGATCTCTCCAGCAATAAATAGACTAATTGGGACATGTTTGCTGTTTTGCAAGATTTATTTTCCCTGTCCCCTTTGTGAGTTTTTCAGAGCTTCCATCACTTTTGTCAAGATGTAAAATCTGAAATCATAAGGCAGGCATTTTTACTTCTTGTGGTTTTTCTAACTTAATATTTTATGAAGTTGATGACATAGGCAGAATGCCCGCCATGCACACTCTCACTCTCTCTCTCTCTCTCTCTCTCTCTCTCATGACAATTTATACTGTGATTACAGTTGGTACATTATAATAACATAACAACAATCCATTCCAAAACCCAGGGAAAATGTTATATTAATTAATGTTATATAATGCTATATTTTGCTGCATTACACTAATATAAACACCTTTATAGTCATCTCTCAGCAAGCTTTCTTTTGTCTCTTGTATTGTTCTGCATGTACATATAAAAGGGGTTGTTCACCTTTGAATTAACTTTTAGTATGATGTAGAGAGTGATATACTGAGACAATTGCAACTGTTTTTTCAATTTTTATTGTTTGTGGTTTTTAAATTATTTTGCTATGCAGCAGCTCTCCAATTTGCAATTTCAGAAAACTGGTTGTTAGGGTCTGAATTAACCTAGCAACCATGCATTGATTTGAATAGGAGGCTGGAATATGAATAGGAGAGGGCCTGAATGGAAAGAAGAGTAATAAAAAGTAGCTATAACAATCAATGTGTAGCTTTACAGAGCATTTGTTTTTAGATGGGGTCAGTGACCCATTTGAAAGCTGGAAAGAGTTAGAAGAAGGTGCAAGTAATTCAAAAAATAAAACATGAAGACCAATTAAAAAGTGGCTTACAATTAGCCAATTTATAACATATTAAAAGTTAACTCAAATGTGAACCACCCCTTCAACTTATCAACTACTATCTCAGGGAGTCAGGAGTGCAACTGACTTATTTGCTAATTCTCCCCCTTGTCCAGTTAGGCCACCATAAATCCAGGGAAGATTAGAGATGCTAGTGGTATGTTCCACCAATCTAATTGTGTTTTATTTTTTAGTGTGGGTCAAGTTGTTAACTTGAAGACAAAAGTGAACCGCGCTTTTAACTCTAGTATGGAGGTTTGTATCTCTAGAAAATTCCTTTCAATGATTTTTATAGCCTATCTATGTCTTTTAAAAGCACATGTGCAAAGTCAAACTGCATTGTGAGACAAAATTATTTAAAGGAACAGTAACACACTTTTCAAGTTAAAAATCCACTGTACCCTGCTCCAAGTACAGCTCTATCCTGCAGAACATTTATTAAATTTGATGCTTTATGCTTTATTTGATGCTTTATCAAAAGCATCAAATATATGCTTTTATATAAGTTGTCCTTTCACCTTATTGGGAAGACAGTGTACATCCTGAAGCAGGGTTTTTAAAGCATAAGATATAATAAACTTTCTGCAGGACAGAGCTGTAATTGGAGTAGGTTACAGTGGATTTTAGCATAAAAAATGTTAGTGTTAAATTTCCTTTAAGTTGTAATGTAATAAATTTGCTAAGCTTGCATCGGGAATTGTAAGGCATAGTAACAAATTAGCAAGAGACAATAAGCACTCTTAAGGGCAATTGGAGGGCCTGTTTATGTGCTCTACAGTTCCATAGATCCCCCTTGGTTCATAAGATATGGGCATAAGATATGAAACCCATGTATAACCATAGGTCTGCAGAAGGTTCCACTTGTGGTGCTCTACTTGCATTTACCCACATTAAGTTCACACTTTACTGACAGAGTTATGAATATATAAAAACTTGGAACCTGTAATACTAAAAAATTAGCCAAATTGTCACTTCTGCTGTGTGTTAATGGCAACGTGCTGTTGGCTCTGTGGAAATGGCAAACTATGACTGCAGTTTGTTATTGATAGACTAGATATATTTTTATGCAGTGTTGATTGGTGTACCCGGAGCCCACTGTAAAACCTCAGTCAAGGCCCCTCCCCACACCAAAACTTCATATGTGCATCAGTTTTCTGTTCTTGAAATGAGTGTTTACTGTACGTTGTGTTTGAGCAGTACGTTAAATATGCACTTGGCAGGTCTTAAAGGGCATGTAAAGGCAAAAATATAAAATCCCATTTTTACTTTCTTTAATGAAAAAGAAATCTATCTCCAATATACTTTAATTAAAAGATGTCTACAGTTTTTATCATAAACCTGACTGTATGCAGTGCAATTCCCCCTTCTTTTACTGCTGTGGATAGGAATTGTCAGATGGTCCCCAACTGCTGTGCAGGTAAACGATCATACTTTCAAATTGCAGGGGGAGCCCCCCCACCTTACTTCCCAGAACTCAAGCAGCATTGTTGGATTCCCTGTAGAGATTTGTATCCAGAGACGCAGTGCAGTCTCTATATTATGATTATTAATCAGTCTTGCTGTATTGGCTTCTATGGCAGATATTATTTGACTTGTGCTGTTTTGATAACTTATGACGATCCCTAAGCTTAACCTCCCAACTGAAGCCCATACCACACTGAGCATGTGCGAGTCTTGATATTTCAGAAATGTCTAACAAAGTTACAAGATGACAGCCCCCTGCGCCAAGTTTGAAAGCATAAATCATTTGTCTTATTAGGCTGCTGGTGCAGTAAGTTCATGTTTATATTTATTATACATAATACAGCATTTCTAACATTATTCTATTTTAGACTTTAGTTGCCCTTTAAGAAGGAGTTTTAGGTACATTTATGAACAGTTAAAGTATAGTACCTGGATCAAATTTATTTGGGTGCATAGTCTGAGGTCCCAATGTGTTTGAAACACTTGTGTACTGAGCATCCAACGTTAATCCCCTCAAAGTAAATAACAGAACCTTTATTGGGCTGGTGCTCAAATGAAACCTTGAACGTGCATTTCAAGCACAGAAATTCGCCTGTGTATACTGGGCCCTAGTGACACTACAGTTAAGCAGGCAGTGGAGACTTGGTGCATATATTAGCAGCACAAATCTCAAATTGTCACATTTAATAGTAGCCAAAACCATCTCTTCTGGCTGCAGTATGACATCACATGATAAAAGAGTTTATGGGTTGGCAGATTGTGGACAGCTGGCACATTGTAGCCACAGTTTTTGCCATGAAAATTAATTTGTACTATTCATATTCAGGGATTGTACATGCCACATACTTTGAATAATCGTACACATGGGATATCAAATCAATCATCATATGAATACCTTTAGTATTCATAATTACAATGTTATCATTTTATGATTTAGAGCTTGTCTGGAATAAAAAGCTGCAGATTCTGATTTTATACAAACTTCTACCTATAGCAAAGACTTGCACTTTCTAATGTTTATGAGCAGAAAGAACTATTTGCCCAATGTGAATTATGAAGTAAGAACTTATATATATTGTTTCGGGGAGTTATCTTTTGTGACACATAACTGCACACTATTATTTTATTTATTTAGTTTTATTTATCAAAGGTCGAGTTTTAGAGGTTTGTGAGGTTTTATACCTTGAATAATCTTAAACGTTTCCTGATTCATGAAAAACCTTGAATGGGGAAACTTGAATCTGTGAATTTGGGGTAAAACTCTTATATTTAAATTGATCGTGTTTTCGGGGGGAGGAAAAACTCAAATCTCAAATTCTAGAGCACGTGGGAGATAAGATGATGCAAATTGCATGTAATGAGTTGATTCTTGGTTACTTTGTAGATATGACGAACTTTGATAGCTTGGAGTGGGAAGATTTTTTTGGACCATTTGGGCTCTGTGTTTATTAAATTTTGAACTATGTAGCTAGGTTGGGTCAGTTACTGTTGGTGATTTTTTTTGACACAAACCTCAGAGACAGTGAACTTTATTTACTGCAGAGCCATGAAAATTAGAATGCTTTATTAATATTTTGAGGAATATTAAAGCTACCTATGTTTGGTACCCTATGAATATGTCAAATCTGTTTACTCCAGCGTTTTCTACACTTCTTCTGTTTTCCATTTCTAGGTTGGGATCCAGGTTAATTCAGAAGATTTATGCAGTGGAAAGGAATGGAAAGTGTGTCAAGCATTCGCCACATTTGTAGCACAAGCACAAGACAAGGGCAAGGTGAGAAACATACAGGCGGACCAGCCTAGAGGAAACTTATTTTATTTGTGGTAGAAAGCCTTAGGTTGACAGGAATTCCCTAATAACCCATAAGATTGCAAATATCTAGAATATATTCTGTGGGCCACACAAAAGTTTGTAATGTATAATGTTTGTCGCTATGTATAATTTTGTTTATTATGGTTTCTTTCCAACTAAAATATTTGCTTCATTTCCTAAAGAGAGTGTATTATTTTAGTGTTCCGTATTGATCACTTGGTTTGGTGTGCAGGTAAAGCTCCGTCCCCTCACCCCAGTTACTGAAGAGGAAAAGTTGGAACACAGTATTGCTGCTGAAAGAAGGCGCATGAGACTTGTCCATACTGACATAATCAAAGACCTGCTTGTCAAGTGCACCCTTCAGGATGGTACAGTCTTCACTTTGTAGATAACTGATATTTTCTTTAAAGGACATGTAAAGACTATATTTTCAAATAGCAGCTTTCACCCGGCTCTGACACATCATCAGTAACACTGACATCTGCAAACAGGACTTGTATGCTGTAAAGTTCATGCAATGCAGAATGCCAGTTTACACAGACACAACATACTTTGATAAAACGTTCTGCTGGGGTTGAACACTGTAATGGTTAAGCTGAGCTCAGGAAAGGTGGTGAGGAGAAAAAAATAGTATCCGACAGCTAGTTTCTATGGGAACCAGCAATGCTATCTCTTCATTGGTTGTTAGACTGGAGGCTGTGTTTACTAATCTGAGATGAAAAGAACTGAGCATGCTCATTAGCCAACAGTCAAAGTAAATTCCTGATGGAGGGGGCAGAGTGGGATAGATAAGTAATTCTAGGTGATTAAGTGAAGTATGATGTAAATATTGATGTTTCTGCATCCAGGCATACAGATTGATTTTGTCAAGAGTGCTGGTAACCCTTTGGATTGTGTGTCTGTCTGTGTGTGTGTGTGTGTGTGTGTGTGTGTGTGTGTGTGTGTATATGATATGAAAGCAACCGGATTTAATATTAGTAAGCCAGCTATTAGTTACCTTTTGATAGCATGACAGGGGATCATTTTTAACTAACAAATCTTTCAAATTAATCCCCCTCTTGAATCCCACCATTGGTGGCTTTGGGATTTTTGAAGATAAATTGCTATCTGACTTAACAATATTCCAATTATGTCTGATACTATCACAAATTTTGTTTGAGGCATCATTGTAGGTAGTGCTAAAAATCATATTTGGTGGATCTCTCAGTGTTGTAGTTGAATTGGTGACCCTGTCTTTAGCTATTGTTAATGCTCGGTTAAGTACTTTAACAGGATAACCTTTTTGTCTAAAACGTGCCCAGGTCTCTCCAATTTGTTTGGTTCTGCCATCCTCCTCTGTATTATTTTGTAAAACCCTGCAATATTGGGAAATAGGTAAGGAGCATTTGGTAGCCCAAGGGTGGTAGCTGTTATAATGCAATAAAACATTTTTGTCAGTTTTCTTACGATACAGGGTGTAGCCCAGATGCGTACCCCTACGAAATACTTGCACATCCAAAAAATTAACATGGTTCTCATGTACAGTGAATGTAAATTTTACAGGGCTGGATAACCCATTCAAAAATTCTACCATGTTTTTAAATTCCTCGGACGAGCCACACCATATTATCAGCATATCATCGATGAAACGTTTAAAGAATGTGCATTCCTACTTGTGAGGACTTGTGTGTGTGTGTGTGTATATATATATATATATTTCTACTACTACACTCACAGGTTGTATGTATGAACATTGGATTCTTTTCAATAAGCCTTTTTTTATTTATAGTCCCGTGAGTGCAGTAATAAAGTATTTCTGTACTGGCACCCATGCATTTGATTTTGCACACAGAGTGCTTCAATTGTGTACTGTAATATTTTTATACCAATACCCCTGGTTTTGGAATGGATGTTGGACAGGCAAATGAGAACTGACTTGACCAGTCATCCATTTTGTTGCAGAACGAAGCCGGGAAGGAAATGTGAATGGGGAGGTGCTTGCCCAAGCGACCCGGGTAGAGAGCGTGGAACTGGTGCTGCCTCCGCATGCAAACCATCAGGGAAACACATTTGGCGGGCAAATCATGGCCTGGATGGTCAATGTTGCCACCATAGCTGCCAGGTTGATATCCTGAAACTTTAATAAATTGATTTACTACAACACAGAGCTTCTTGTTTAGGTTAAGAGGTGACAAGTAGCCTGATATATACAGAGAGTAATTAATAATAATAAGGCAGTTAAATATAAGTGCATAACTTATAGTTTGAAACACACCTTTACCACCATTTAGCTTTATCACTGTTGGACTGTCAAGACTGAAAACGTAATTTGTCATTGTTCCCTCTCTGCACATAAACTTTTAAAGTTAAGGAGATATAGTTCATTGTCCCTACTGATCAGATCCACTCAGTTGGTGTATTTCCATCTTTAGCAAAACAAGAGAGAGAGAGCACTGTAATAAAACCCTTACAGATTTTGTGCATTTGGTCTAGACCAAACATAACCACAGAAAAAGACTCCATAACTCTGCTCTAACATTGTCATGATTCATGGTACACAATTATTTAAAAACAATTATTAATAATTAAACATTATTTAAAATAAACACCTCACTTTCTCACTGCAGAAACAATATAGCCAATTTGTTATACATTCAATAAATTGATCTTGGGTCTGCAGTGTGATTGTAGGGGGGAGTGTTTTTTTTGTTTGTTTACAAAAGTTTGAATACCATGAATTATGGCATTATTTTTTAATAAAGATCACCTTTTTATATTTTGTTGGTGCAGAGTTATGGAGTCTTTTTCTGTGGTTATCATATGTCCATCTTTAGACCAATAGTTCCAGTTAAGCAACTGTAGAATACAGAGAAGCCACAAGGTGGATAGTAGTGCTTTCTGAAAAAGAAATAGAATTAAATTGTATTAGAATAAAACTAAATAGGTTGGATAGAATCAACTGAAAGAGGTACTGTAACCATATAACTTGCCTTCTTTAGAAGGCTAATACATTTCTTAAATGTATATATAATTTCAATGGATCTGTTTAATTTAATTTTCTAAGCCTACTCTTCACATTTCACTCATTGTTAAATGAGCATTCCAAGCACCCATTCAGCAAAGTGACAGTGGGACAGTGGTTCTGATTCTGACAGTATATCTAGAATATCTGCCATAAAGCAAGATAGGGCTTCTGTTCTTTTCAGAAAGAATATATGGAAAGATCCAAGAAATACATTCTGTAATGCAAACATTAAAAGTGCCAATAACATTTGTAACGGTAAAGTGTTCCCAAACTACACTTCTTTGCATGGTATTAAACCATGTTTTTGTGCAAAAGTTAACAGTTTGTATTCTGATATATATACCTTTAACATATGTCTATGAAGATTCTCTTCAATCCTGGTCATGAAATATACTATCCTGGTCATGAAATATAATATCTAGTAGAAATAAATCTAAAGACTCACATTAAAGTTCCATTAATACATTTAACAGTATGAACTAGGAGGTAAATTATAATATTCTTATATTTTACAGTAGAAGGGACAGTATACTTTAGCACACACGTTTCATTGAGTCACGTGACATTGCTAAGTACTGATTTTAGCTGATATAAGTCTATGCTTTACTCATTATATTGTTGAATAATGTTGATTGTTGGTTAATAAACCAATGATTTTTAGCTTTGAATCTCTGAAACATAACTTGAACTAGAACATAACTCTAACTAGAACTAGAACAATTCTGAAGAATAGAACCTTTAGAATAAAGGTTTCCCATATGATGATGGTTAAAGACTGAAAATGTTTAGATGGTATCATATCTTTCATCTTTGACCAGACCATCTGCATATCAAGTTATTCTTCTTTTCAAACAGCCGTCTATGTCACACCCATCCTACTCTCAAGGTCATAGAGATGTTCCACTTTCGGGGGCCTTCCCAGGTTGGCGACAGGCTCATTTTAAAGGCCATTGTGAACAATGCTTTCAAAGACAGGTAAGATCACCTTTGAAATTATGTCCGCTCTAAAGATTGTAAATCTGTCTATGATAAACATATATATATATCACAGATTGTCACACAGCAGATCGAATAAACCCTGGGTAAGTTATCTACACTGACCAATTCCATGTGTGGTTCTATGTAGAATTTCTTAATAATTAATACAAGGAAATCGAATTTGCAATCCCAAATTACTTCTAAAAAAACATCTAAAAGGTCCTGTAATTATATAAAATGAAAGTGACCCATGTGTCTTTGTAAATAAATATCACTTGATCCACATTTCTACTTCTTTTTTAAGGTACAGATCTAGAAAAGATGACATGACAATGTACACACATTTTATGTTGCATGCTACTTTGATTACCTTTAGTCAAATACAAGAGTCCTCTGCACTCAACCCATTATCAATATATTTAAGACAGAGACATTTTGTGCATACTGCTACTGAAAAATGCCTTACCCTTTAAACAAAACAGGGATTGTTTGTCCATATATTGCAATATATTTAAGCTGGCCAACTACGTCAAAGTCATCCCATATCTGGCCAGTCCTATGCTCAGTTTTATCTGATTCATTAAGAATTCTATTGCTTCATTATACATTTTACAAAGGGACTAGGTTTTACCTGCAACTTACTTGCTGCTTTCAAAGTAAACCCCCATACTTGGCTGCCCTTTTATTAGACACCAGTGGGATCACCTGACTATAGCTGGGAAGGGTGGGAGCTACAACATGGAGCTGGTCACTGCTCCTGTATAACTATAACAAACAAGGGAAAGTTGTGCTCACCACTATTTTTTAAAAACATTAGGCGGGGGTGCAATGAGGGTGTGACCACAAAATACATATAGTCAAATACAAGAGTCCTCTGCACTCAACCCATTATCAATATATTTAAGACAGAGACATTTTGTGCATACTGCTACTGAAAAATGCCTTACCCTTTAAACAAAACAGGGATTGTTTGTCCATATATTGCAATATATTTAAGCTGGCCAACTACGTCAAAGTCATCCCATATCTGGCCAGTCCTATGCTCAATTTTATCTGATTCATTAAGAATTCTATTGCTTCATTATACATATAATAATTCATTATATTATACTTTGATTACCTTGTAAACAAATACCCACCATGTGTGACATTAACCATAAGGGTAAGGGCACAAGGGCAGATTCTGGGGGATTAGTCGCCCCAGCAACAAATCTCCTCTTCTTCAGGGCAACAATCTCCCTGAACTACTTTCCCGCCGACTATAATGAAAAATCGCCAGCGGGATGGCACTTGCGGCACTTTGTTTTCCAAAGTCGCCCAAAGTTTCCTCGTGAGGCAACTTCGAGTGACTTCGGAAAACGAAATGCCGCAAGCACTATTGCAGCTAATCTATTGGCAATGAAATGCCTCAGTAGCTTTCCTTCTCCTTTAAAGGGGACCCTTCACCCAAAAAAAATCATAATTATAGCAAGCGGGCAGGAGCCATTTGGACACTGTTATTAAGGCAAGCCTTCCATCATCTCAGAGTCTTGATTGTGCACCAGAATGGGGGACCTGATGTCCATCCGCATGCACTGGTTACACAATTAAATGGTTAAGAGAACTGGGGGAATGTGGGAAGTGCAGTGATATCTAGTAACTGCTGAATGGAAAGTGAAAGTAATTGCTTGCCCCGCCTCTATGCCTAAGGCATTTTTAAATGAGTTTACAACAGCTATGAACACTTTTATAAAAAAAAGAATTAGAATTTCATTTTTATTTTGAAAAGGACTTTGATTATACAGCTTTTTATGTCTGGATGACAGGTCCACTTTAATTGCATAGAAAACAGATTCTCTTAAAGTTTTAACATAATATCTCTGCAGTCAGTGTTGAGGCTGCTTTCAATATCAGACTGCCAATAAACCTCAATCTATCACTGCAAGAAATCTCTGGGCTTCTAAAGTAGATGATCATAGAGGCCGCTGAAGTAGTTATGGTTATGTGCAGGCTAACGTTTGCAAAGGTTTAGGCACATGAAGTCTTCCCTTTGATCCAAAGCGATGCTGCAAGTAAGATGTTGAAATTACATTGTTTCTCAGGATTTATGGTCTGAAGTAACTATTTAATGCATTAGCTTGAAGAAATAAATTTATTTGTTTATTGCTTTAGTCGTTAGCACCCACTGGCGTGCCATGTAATTAAGTGCTTGCCCTGTTCTAACATTTCATTCTGTTGCATTTTGGAAACTGCCCTCATATTTGAATCCAGCTATCCAGTACAGTCCAACCAAATTAGATAAACTTCATAACAAATTCAATTGTTGCTTCCATCAACACATGCATTCATGGTGATCAATCTGCCCACCGGTTAAAATGTCATATCAGTGTGATTGGATTAGATACTGTACTGGGTAATCTACATTAAACTTTGGGCGACTTCGGAATACGAAGCATCGCGTGTGCTTTAGCGAAGGCGACTTTTCTTTATAGCCGGCGCAAAACAGAGGGAAGGTGTTCGGGGAGATTGGTCGCCACAAAGACGAGGCGATTAGTCACCAGGCGACTAAATCTCCCCGAATTGCCCAGTGTGCCCCTACCATAAAGTAGTAAGAGATTCTCCAGTAGGCTCAGCAATACAGAGGACATTTTAGACTAGTCAACACAGAAAATATTTGTGATGAACAATCACAACCTAACCTTTCATGTTGGCACTTTATTACTAATTTTGATGTCTGATTCTCTGCATGATCATGACCTACAATAAGTACCTGCATGAAAGAACATAAAGAAAGAGAATTATGCACCATACAGGACTTATAATGCTTTTTTCTCCCCATGTGTTGCAGTATGGAAGTTGGGGTTTGTGCAGAGGCATTCTGTCATGAGATGAATGTGCCCAGGCGACATATCAACAGCGCATTTATGACCTTTATGGTTCTGGATGAAAAAAATCATCCATGTGTTTTACCTCGCATAAAACCAGATGAAGGGGTGGGTAAGCTTTACTATATATCTTCGTTTGTTAAAATTAAATTAACACGTTAATGCAGGCACTGCTAAAGAGTTAAGCTGGCCATAGACGCAAAGATCTGATAGTACGAATCGAGGATTTGTACAATTTTTGGACTGTGTGTGGAGAGTCCCGACGGAGATCAGTGGTTTGGTCGATCGAACAGGTTAAAAGATTTCTGTGGCTGCTGATAATATCTCTGCATGTATTGCCGATCGTACGATTTTCAGAGGGAGACTTGTCACTAGCTTTGGTTGGACATAACTTTCGTACGATTGCTGTCGGGCAAAACATCGGCTGATCTGTTCTTTTGCACTTTATTTGATCGGAATAGTTAGTGGCAGGTCGGGAGATGAGATTCATACGATCGGATCTTTGCGTCTATGGCCAGATTAACAGTTCAAAGACCATGCTGATTCAGTCCAGTACACTTGTAATAAACAGGTTGGTCTGTCCTTAACAAAGACCCTTCAGCATAGAGAGCCCAACAATATCCACAATTTTCTTATGGTCTTTTAGTAACCACATATGTACTCTGAATGTGATATGTATTTATATTTATCTATTCAGAATTAGACTGATGCCTCGTGCTGATAAATATTCATTATTTTTCACAGGATGGACAAAGAAGGTACAAGGAAGCACTTGCTCGCAGAAAGATCAGACTGGACCGGTGAGCATTTACATTTGTGTGTTGATGATATGCACTTTTAAATCTGTATTCTTTATCTGATAGAATGGAATTTGCATCTGCAAGTTTTGCATCATGTGTAAATCTGTAGATTAACATTCTAATATATGGATATGACTACCTAGATATGATCGATAGATCCATACATTATGCAATGGCCAGTAATGATGCCATTGATTACTATAGTTTTTAATAAAGGGCTACATGCAAGTTGGCTATACATACACCTGAACATCTCTTTCTTTCCCAGGTGTGGGGAATATCAAGATTACTTTAATTGTCTCCATCCTTTTTTATTGTAACAGAAAATATGTTACCTCCTGTAAACAATCAGAAGTCCCACTGTCTGTTCCATGGGATCCAAGTAACCAGGTATGTTGCTACCCCAGTAGTATAGTATGTAGAGACCTAAGCCATGTAATATATTGTATTAACAGAAGGTAACAGTCTACTCATATCCTTACAGGTATATCTGAGTTACAACAATGTTTCTGCCTTGAAAATGCTGGTGTCCAAAACTGACTGGGTATTAGCATCTGAAATAAACATGGTAATTATAATTTTTTCCCTAATGCAGAATTATAAAAATTACTTACTTAAAGTACTTACATGCCATCATGTATATGCCCATTTATATAAAGACTCCACAAATTGTGCATATTGGTTGTATTTATTAGATGGTTAACTGGCCTTTCCCTCCAGAGACCTCTGCAGCCTATAATAAATCCTGTTGCTAGGCCTGTATACCTTCCAACGCACTCATCCTCTAGCTGCCTCTACACCGCTACCTTTCAGAATTCAATTCTGATAAAATCCTGAGTTCACAACTCTGCTCCCCAGACCCTATGGGTAAGTCCACACTGGGCGTTTTGGGGAGATTTGGTCGCCTGGGGACTAATTGCCTTGTCTTTGTGGCGACCAGTCTCCCCAAGCGCCTTCCCTGACTCTTCAACATTTTTTTTCCGGAAAACTAACCGGCGCATGTGATTTAGCGCTGGTGTTTTTTCATTTTAAGCCGGTGCAGAGTCAGGGAAGGCGTTTCAGGAGATTGGTCACCGCAAAGACGAGCCAGGCGACCAAATCTCCCCAAAACGCCCAGTGTGGACTTACCCTACATCTGTAAACTTTTCTCCAGGTATTCACAAAACTACCTGTTACTCTCCTCTACCTGCTCCTCAACTCTTCTCACGTTACCGCCTCACACACGTTCCAGACTTTTCTCTGCAATACCCTCCCATGTTCTGTCCAACTTTTTTCCAATTTTTTCTGCTTCTAAATAATCTCTAAAAGATGCATTTTTTTAAATTGTAGTGTGTAATGCCAAAATATATATATATATATATATATATATATATATATTTGCTACCTGGGTGCCTCAAGGCCAAGTCCCCATTGACTGTGCATCCGCCCCTCTCTGCTCACTTCTGCTCTTTTTTTTTGGGATTTGCGCGCAGTAAATTCTAGCTGCAAAAGTCTAAAGCTTTCCTAAAAAAAATGTAGAAGTGGCATGCCGCCCGTTAATTTGCGGTGCCCCAGGCCTCTGGCCTTGTAATAATAACAATAGAGAGCATAATTTTTTCACCCAACTCCCCGGTTCCTGAGATCCTTTGTAGTAGCTCACCTGCACTAAAGACTATGAAGTCATCATTTATGGTTGGGCAACAATAGTAGTGAAAGATTAGGACTGACTTTTTAAAACTTTAATCCTGTTTGTTGTCAGGTTCGTCTGTACACATTGGAAGAAGATGGTTATTTGTCCTTCAAGGTTGAAATGAGAGTTTCTATTGATGCCAGAGAAGTGTTTGAACTACTCTCGGACTTAAGCCGTAGAAACCAGTGGGATACCACTTATCAGTGAGTTGTGAGAAAATTAGAATCTAGAAGAATATGATTTTTTAATTGTCAGATTTTGAAATACCCTTCCTTAAGCAGTACATAAATACATTGCATAGTTTTATGAATGAAAAGGAAGCTTATTTAGCAAGTGAGGAAGGTTACTGAAATGAAAACTCTTGTGGCATAAAGCTGATTCAGGGACTGGCCTTTTAAAGTAATGTATTTTCTCTCCCCTCAGAGCAATGTTCCAAATTGAAGAGCTGCTGAATATAAAGCTAAATAACTCAAAAACCTTTAATAATAAAAAATGAAAACCAATTGCAAATTGTCTCAGAATATCACTGTCTACATACTAAAAGTTATATCAAAGGTGAATAACCCCTTTAAAGTTATTTGTAAAAACAATTCATTGAAAGCAGCATTGGTTTAACTCCCAATTGTTACTTTTTAAACAATGTTGCAACAGTCAGAGTTCCCCTGCAAAGACAGGTCACTTACATTGTATCAACAGTCTTAGACATCAGGGCAGAGAAACACTGCTTTAGTGATACATATACAAAACCTTAAAAAAACATATAAAATTTGTAATTAATGTATATTGCAAAGTTGCTTAGAATAATGTTTTCTGTTGTATGTAAGATTAAGGAATAAACTATTGAAGAAATACACCTGTGGCAAATAAATGTATTAGTATATACTTATTTTCTAGGGAATGTCAACTGCTGCAGCAGGTTAATGCTGATGATGCCATTTATCATGTGATCAGCACAATGCGTTCCTCTGAGAAGCGTTTGCAGGATTTTATTATTCTGGCATCAAGAAGGCAGCCTTGTGATGTTGGGTAAGTTACCAGACTGAACTGATTTTTTTATATATATATATATATATATATATATATATATATATATACAGGGCCGCCATTAGAAATCACGGGGCCCCGTACAACAAAATTTTTAGGGCCCCGCCCACACTGACGACCAAGCTCCACCCCATATGCCGCCCACTCCACATCGCAGTTAAAAGACCACACAGACATCAGCGCTAAAAAAAGTAACCCTCCCCACACAAGTTATAAAAAGCTATTGATGGTCAGGGCCCCCTTATAAAAAATTGGGGCCCCAAAAACAAAAATGTAAAAAAAAAAATGTTTTTTTAAAAAAACATTGGTGGCAAGGGCCCCCTTATAAGTTAAAATTATTATTATTATTTTTTTTAATTTTTAAAAAATTAAAATGTTTTTTTTAAAAAAAAAACATTGGTGGCCAGGGGATTAAATATAAAAAAAAACACAAACTGGTGTTCAGTAGAATTGAACTCATGGCTTCAGTACTTCAACTTCGCCTCCTTTCGTGACTTCGGGTCTTTGCGCCGTTTCAGGACTTCAGCTTCCGCTGTTTTCTTGACTTCGGGTCTTTGCGCCGCTTCAGGACTTCGGCTTCGGCTGTTTTTGTGACTTCGGGTCTTTTCGCTGCTTCGTGACTTCGGGTCTTTTCAGTGCTTCGGGACTTCGGCTTTTTCCTTGACTTGGGGTCTTTTCGGCGCAT
Organism: Xenopus petersii; assembly: GCA_038501925.1. Lineage (NCBI taxonomy): Eukaryota > Metazoa > Chordata > Amphibia > Anura > Pipidae > Xenopus > Xenopus petersii. Next base: position 95,915,060 of record CM076678.1, read on the forward strand.
CGGCTTTTCAGCACTTCCGCAATCGGCAACGCAGAGGGAGGACGTACGGCTCGGGCGCTCGTAAGGGGCGCCCGGAACTTCAAAAAATGCCGCTCTGCCGGGCCCCCCTTCATGCCCGGGCCTGGTCCGCTTGTCCCCCCTGTCCCCCCCCTGATGGCAGCCCTGTATATATATATATATAGAGAGAGAGAGAGAGAGAGAGAGAGAGAGAGAGAGAGAGAGAGAGAGTTTCATACTTTCAAATAATAAAAAATATGTGTGATATGGTGTTGAGAAAATGCTTGCCTCTTTTCAGGGACCCTTATGTTGTAGCCTTTCGGTCAGTTATCCTCCCTGCTTACCCTCCATGTAAAGAATATACCCGAGGGGAGACACTCTGCGCTGGATTTTGTGTCTGGCCCGAGAAAGAACATATGACAAAGGTAGGCGGTCAAGGAGATGCCCCTTTTAGTCTGTAAGTCCAGTTTAATGTATTGCTGCTTATAAAAATATAGATATGTAGTAACCATGATTCTGGGATTTTTGGTATGAAAAATACTTGCTTAGTCTTAATGCACATGTGTCCAAACAGAAGGTGGGCTTCCTCTCCAAATGTTTCCTCTGTTTGTACATGAACATAGCACTTGTGCTGGTAGGTCCTGGATACAAATACAGAGCAGTTGATTGGCTTACATGCTGCAGTGCAGTTACGAGCAGTGGCAGTGAGCAAGCATTAAAGAATAGGCATCTGATCAGTAGTAGTAGTAGTAGTTCTTAATTAGTTCTTAAAGGAGAAGGAAAGCTACGGAGGCATTTTATTGCCGATAGATTAGCTGCAATAGTGCAAGCTAGAATGCTATATTTATTCTGTAGAATGTTTTACCATACCTGAGTAAAAAGCTCTAGAAGCTCTCTGTTTGTTTAGGATAGGAGCTGCAGTATTAATGTGGTGTGACATCACTTCCTGCCTGAGTCTCTCCCTGCTCTGGGCTCAGATTACAGTAGAGAAGGGAGGGGGGAGAGGAGCAAACTGAGCATGCTCTTGCCCAGGGCAATGAGGTTTAAGCTGAAGGCAGGAAGTCTGATACAGAAGCCCATGTGTACACAATAGAAGGAAAGAAATGCAGTGTTTCTTTTTACAGGGGACTCAGAGCAGCACTACTTTGGGGGATTACTGGTATATTTAGATGGACCTTTCTGATAAGGCTTACTTAGTTTTAACCTTTCCTTCTCCTTTAAGAAAGCTGTTTCATACTTTGTTTTTCAGATTTCCTACTACAACCAGTTTACTCCTGGAATTGTGCAATACATAACAACCAATATTGCTGGGCTTTCATCAGATTTCTACAATTCGTTCCAAGCATGTGAGCGGTTCCTAATTGAGAACACAAGGAGCAAGACTTTTGTCTAAAATGTCTGGGCTTAGGGAAGCTGAAATCACTTTAAAAAAAGCACAAAGCTGCAATACTTTACCAGGAGACCGACTGTTTTTATTTTAGGTACAATCCAGTCCTACAGTATGATACACATAGTACGTAGCACTTAATGCTAGCACACACAATGCACTTTGAAAATGGATTTCATCCTTATAGGTTTACTGAGTGGTGGATGGAACTGCATTTAGCTACGGGGAGTGTGAATAACTCTAAATGAATGATATGGCCTTGTATTGAAACAACAGATAAAATAACCAAGATATGTCTTCCGATACATTGAATGCCCCAGCTGTTCAGTTTGCCATTGTTCTGGTGTAACTTTTAGATGACAGGCTGGTACTGACATCATTTTGACACTTTCATTAAGAAATTTTAACTTGATGGTCATTAAGCATAAGAATAATTCAGAAAAAGTCCATGTTTCTCTCCCTTTTGTTTGTATGAACAAAAATGATACGTTGATTCATAACTAGATTATAATGTATAAATGGCATGTTGGGAATGGAACAGAAGTGCAGATTTCAAAAGGTCAACCTGGCAAAGTGGCTTGGCTAATTTAATATTTACTGTTAGACACTACTGATAAGGGGATTTCATGCTTTCTTGGCCAGACACTTTTTAAAAGTGATAGGACAAGTAGCAAACCGAAAGGGACAATTTTATTCCTGGTCCATGAATTATACACGTCAGTGAAAAGGGTAAAGTTTACTTAACATAATCTTGCTAAGGTTTTTTTCTAGACTGAATTGATGGTTCTTAAGAATGGGCAACACAGTGCTGCAAAGTAACATGGAAATGAAGGCATGCTTTTAATTGAAGATGATGTGCATCCAGAAGAGGGTAGAGAAGGAAAGTAATGCCCCCTGGCCAACCCTGCTTTGAATAGGGGAAACAAATAATAAGAGATGGCCAACCATCCAGCTGCTGTTGAAATAGAACTTCCATCATCCCCTGAGAACCTTTGAGTGCTGGTTGAATTCTGGGAGTTGCAGCATCCCAGGGCAAATACCTACCCTACCCTAAAACCAGCCCTTATGTAAAAATTAAATTTTTATTGGCAAAGAATGTCGCTGCAGAAAGGTTTCTCTTATTACAGAATTATACACTATCTTGCACTAAGCTGCTGGCTTTGCTGGCTGAATATTCATTTAATTTCCTACAAAGTCAGGTTTCTAATGTTCTTCCTTTCACATTCAGCTGGACTGGATGCATTTTCAAAACTTATAAGCGTTGTTTATTTTACATTGCACTACCTTTTGTAGAGGGTGTAAATAATTAACCCAGCAAGCAGGATAACAACATGCAGACTTCTTTTGGCCAGGATGAATAGACAGCCCTAAGTTGCACAAACATTTTATAACCTCACAAATTTGGAATAGTAAACAGTTTTTCTATGTGGAAAAATGCTTTCAAAGGGCTCTTCATTTATACATGAATATATGTAAATACATGTGTATGTATCAATATATGTTTGTGTGTGTGTGTGTGTAATACACAAAAGCCATGAATATCTTGTAAATTATATCCTCATAAAAGATGACTAGTGATGTCATCAGTTATAAATGGTGAGTAAGCCTGGGCTTCTATGTAGTAATGTTTCAATGCAGATAACACTAATGCTGTAACTGTTACCCACAACCCTCTGCAGTAGACAGATCAGAGCTAATTTCTGGATACTATGCTATAGAAATCTACCAACTACCCGGTGTTGGTTGCAGTTAATAGAGAATAAAAATGCCCAAAATAAAGTTACACATAGGGGCAAATTCATCAAGGGTCGAATATCGAGGGTTGATTAACCCTCGATATTCGACTGGGAATTAAAATCCTTCGACATCGAAGTCGAAGGATTTTGCTCAAATACTGCGATCGGAGGAATAATCGTTCAATCGAACGATTAAATCCTTTGAAACGAACGATTCGAAGGATTTTAATCCAACGATCGAAGGATTATCCTTCGACCAAAAAAATTTAGCCAAGCCTATGGGGACCTTCCCCATAGGCTGACATTGGGTTCGGTAGCTTTTAGGTGGCAAACTAGGGGGTCAAAGTTTTTTCTTAAAGAGACAGTACTTGACTATCGAATGGTCGACTAGTCGAACGATTTTAAGTTTGAATCATTCGATTCGTAGTCGAAGGTCGAAGTAGCCCATTCGATGGTCGAAGTAGCCAAAAAACACTTTGAAATTCGACGTTTTTTTACTTCGAATGCTTCACTCGAAGTTAATGAATTGGCCCCATAATGTCCCCTTAGTCTGCATTTGTGAATATTTAGCTGCTATTCTATTACATTATTTTATGTAATGTTCAATCAACCACAAGTTGGGCTTTGTTTTAAAGATGGCAAATATAGTACAATTCTAAAAAAAATCTGTTGCTCATTAAATATTTTTTGTGCATGGAAAAGAAATGTATATAAAGACTGGAGGCAGAACAGTGATGTAGGCTAAAATCCAATTATTTTCTGTCCAACAGTCTTAATTTTATTTTTAGACATTCTTGACACTTTTCCTCATTCTAATCACAGTTCTTGGATATTACATATCTTGTCCGTTACCTCTACATACATCAGAGGTTGGTTGGCCATCTCTTATTCAAAGGCATTTAGTTTCATTTATGTGCTCCTGTCAGTTACTGAGCTTGGGACAGACTCACATTGTGTGTGTTTGTGTGTGTGTGTGTGTGTTGCTCACCACTAATTTTTAAAACCATTAGGCCGGGGGGAAAATGAGGCTGTGACTACAAAATACATATAGACACATACAAGAGTCCTCTGCACTCAACCCACTATCAATATATTTAAGACAGAGACATTTTGTGCATACTGCTACTGAAAAATGCCTTACCCTTTAAACAAAACAGGGATTGTTTGTCCATATATTACAATATATTTAAGCTGGCCAACTACGTCAAAGTCATCCCATATCTGGCCAGTCCTATGCTCAATTTTATCTGATTCATTAAGAATTCTATTACTTCATTATACATTTGACAAAAGGGACTAGTTATACCTGCAACTTACTTGCTGCTTTCAAAGTAAAACTCCCAAACTTGGCTGCCCTTTTATTAGACACCAGTGGGATCACCTGACTATAGCTGGGAAGGGTGGGAGCTACAACATGGAGCTGGTCACTGCTCCTGTATAACTATAACAAACAAGGGAAAGTTGTGCTCACCACTAATTTTTATATACATATATATATATATATATATATATATATATACAGTATATTCTATAGACTACTTGTAGCAGCCGCACTCAAAACCGGAATCTCTTAGTTAAATACGGGTGCAGGGTACAAAGTTATCATCCTTGAAAAAGGCCCCAATGGGGGCCGAAACGTCGGATTTATGTACACAATAAAAGGAGTTTGAATTTTGCACATAGATACCGTTGTATCCAAAATGTCAGTCTCCACTATTAAAAGAACCTTATCGGACCTTTTTGTCTCTCTCTCTCTCTCTCTCTATATAGCGATGAAGAAGATAAGCACTCCAATGTTAATAATCAACAATCATTTATTCCACTATGCACAGTGGAATAAATGATTGTTGATCAGTAACATTGGAGTGCTTATCTTCTTCATCGCTATTAATCATATTTTGATATAGCACCCACTTGGACAAGTCAGAGTGCGGATACACACCTGGACTGTGTGTGTGTATATATATATATATATATATATATCTATATATATATATATATATATATAATACTTTTACTTAAACACATAGTTATTTTCCTTGTACTTTCTATATCTATCACTGTTGTCAGGCCTTCTGATCCCCTCAAAAACTATTAAAGGATTTGTAATCAACATATAGACATGTTTCCTGTAGGTATAGTAGCAACCAATACAGTTGGAACATTTTAGTGCTTATTGTGCCTTTTAAGTGAAATCTTAGTTGACCTTTAGGGATTCCAAGTCACTTTAAATCTATACACCTATAACACACAAATGCTGCATAACTGATCAGCCATGGATGTACAGGAAGTAAGTATCAGCATACTAACATGATTACTTATAAACCATTAAACCATCTATGTTAAAAGGGATCGTTATCCTGAAAGCTCCAAAATACAGGAATGAAAAAGCAAACAATTCTTCATTCTTCAGAGAGTCCTTTTTCTCTGCAATAACAAAACAGCACCTTGTGCTTGATGGTGACTATGCTGCATAAATACATTTTCGTGGCAAAATAATCCTATTGCGTTTTATAAAAAAAATATGGTATAGCTCCAAATATCCAGAATGCCCTTGGCCCCAAACATTCCAGATAACAGATCCCCTACCTGTATAAAGTTTTACAAACATGCTCTGGTAATTCTATAAAGTAAAAACATTTGCCAAGAACATGTCTCGATAATCTTGCTGTAATCTGTAATCAATTCTGTTTTCTTCATGTGATCTCATGGCCATAAATCCTGTATACCCATCAAGGAATAACCCTTGTTCTGAGTTGTGTTCTATGGTAAGTGAGTACATAGGAGAAACCTGCAGGAGTTTCACTGAACTCAGCCATTCTTTCCCCAAGGCTACAGCATTCAGCTGGAAGGACACTTCTTGCCAGAGTCCCTCACAAAGCATGAGCATGTCTTGCACCAGTATCTCTGTGTATAAGCCTAGGGTGAGAAATGCAGCAGCTTCTGGTAAGTTTCAATCATGAGGGTTTCTGCTCCCATTGGAGGTGCCGGCGACCATTCTTGGACACTGGCGAATATTCTTGGAGACTATTCTTGGACGCTGGCGACTATTCTTGGATGCCGGCGACTATTCTTAGGCGCATGCGACTATTCTTAGATGCCGGCGACCGTTTTTGCGCTTGACCCGAGTATAAGCCGAGGTAGAGTTTTTCAGCATATTTTGGGGGCTGAAAAACTCGGTTTATACTCCTCCATGCCCTGGCTGATAAGAGCCATTCCATGGGGAGGGGGAAGCCCAAGGAGTGAGACCTTAAAGTTCCCAGCAAGACCCTCAAAGGTGAAGTGAAGGTCACATATAATGTATCCTTAAATATGTTTATCCTTACAGAACCCATACCTGTTGTACCAACAGTATAAAAAACTGGTGATGGGTTCAAGGCAATGTCAGATTTCAAACGAGTCCAAACATGACTAAGTTTGGTACTTTGTGTATTAGATGTTGATATCTGGGCAGGGGCGGGTCACACAGTATTGATGTTTAGTATCTATGGAATCCCTGAGAGAATTAATAACCAATGAATATAATATCATCTCTCTCCTATGTTCCAATGGAGAGTTATGGTCATTATATTCTTGGTCCAGTTCCTACTCACAGGAGGTCATAAAAACTCAATCTGTGTCCTGCTAGGCCATGCCCCCTTACATTCCTGAGGGAGGGGGGAGTGTGCAGTTACCTGATGCCCTGAAATCACTAATAAATAGTCAGCTCTTCTGACTAAACTTTGGATTTACTTTGGAGGACCCATTGCGATTGGAAGTTATCCCGTTTGTTTCCCCTTGCCTCCAGGACCAGGAATTCTATATCTTTGGAGTTAAGTATAGGTTTTCCATGTTTTCCCTTTTATTTTACAACTGTTTGTAATTGTATTATTGAATGTATGTCTCTTTTTGTAACATCTTTTTGTATATTGCACTGTTATACCTTTTATAATATTAAAGAGAATTTAATAAGATTGTCTTTGGTGCTCTAAACGAACCTAGCCTGAAAGAGTGTAACTGTGAGCCTTAACCCTCTGCATGCTGAAGTACTTGTTGAGTCAGTAGGAACTAACTGACTATAGTGAGAGAGTGTTAATGAATTGGTGTATTGTGAATTATTACCTGTTAGAGAGAACAGGGGAATAGTCACACTAGGTTTCTATCGCCTGTGAATGATAGATGGTGGCAGCGAATGAGTTTTGTGGGTGTTGGTTGGTGTTTGGGGTGCTTTTGTGTTAGTCTAACCTGTGTGCAAGGTGGGTGAGAGACTGAGTGAGTGACCCCTGATAGCCACACCTAAAGTCACGTGCGATTGGAAGTACCGTGTTCGTGACAGTGACAAACTATGTTGGCAGAAAATGTATCATTTGGTCACCACAATATGGACTCCATATCGTCATACAAAAAATCCTTGACACAAGTTGCTCTAAATGCGGCTAAAATTCTCATCCCCCGCAAATGATTAAGTGATATCTCACTTACGTTAACCGAGTGAATAAAGGAAATGGAGGAGATAGGCATATTCGAGGAAACACATCCAGAATCTCATAAGGCCATGTTAAATCATTGGGCTACCTGGTGCCCTTGGCTACAATATCTCGACTCTACTTCATAAGGAGACATAAAAGAGAGACACCTCTGCCAAACAAGCTAATTAGAATAGTCAACCTTAGGCCATGGCTGGAAATGTTTAGTACGGGACACTTTATTGATAATGTATGTAGTCAGAGGCTGTTAGGCTGTAATACTAATGCAAACTTAATGCCCTTTTCTACTAGTAAGCTATTTGCAAGAAGTAGTTTGGAACCTTATGGTGTCCAAGTTCCTGTCTTTCCTTTCTTCTCCCCTTCCCCTTCCTTTTTTTTATTAATGTTTAGTACTTATTCTTGGATTTTTTGTTTTGCTGATTCATTCTTTTTGGATTCTATTCCCCATCTGACTGACTCCCACCTTGACCTGACGTGCACCCTGACAGCTGCACAGTGGATTTTATAGATTTGTAGAGTGTATGTTCTCTCCCAGGAATGCCTCAGAGTATTTAACCCTGCTGGAGGGAATATGTCTAATCTACCAGATAAATGTACTATGCTTATATCCAATACCACTGTAAGTGAATGTACTTGGAGGGAATTTTATGTTATATTACCTTTTCAATTTACGGTGGAAAAAAAAAAATAAATAATTTTGCAGTGAGATAAATACCATTATGCCAAATTAAATTGCTGTGAAGAGGCCCCATGCATCATACATACAGGGGAAATGCTTATGTAGCTTTGTTCCTTGCACATCAGAAACTCCCATATACAGCAGTTAATGGGGGATCATTTATTTGTAATCATTGTAATCATGAGTATTACTGTATGCTTCATAGGCATTTTTTTTGGTCTTGCACTGGTATGCTCACTGTGCCAATGCAGCTAAAGTTGTAGGGATTCACTTGTTTGTTTTTTGATTTTACAGTGTTGGATCTTGTAAAAGCACTTAGGAAACTCACTGTTGTTACTTTTTATTTAATTAAAACAATATTTTTCCTCCGATCCATTGTGTGTGTGTGCTGCAGAATCTGCATGGAATAAGGGCAGAGAACGAGTGATGTTACAGCTGATAAAGGGACACCACTAAGAAACGAATATCACTTATTAACCCAATCTCCGTATCACCTGTTGATACTTACATGCTGCTTGCTTGAACTCAGATAACAGCGGCTCAAAAATATCATAATAAATCTTTGCTGCTGTCCTGGATAAACAAAAGGTCCTCCAGAGTAAGTGGATCTGATTTCCCTTGCCATAGAGTAATGCTGTATCTGCATGCCAGAGGGAAAATATATTTGTTGCCTTATAATACACTTTTTATTTTTGAAATTAGATATAGGGGCCCCAGACTCTCCAGAGGTTGCCCTGTTTTACCAATATATATTAAAATGACTTAATTAGGGCCCCCTATACCTCCTGGACCCCCTTGGAGGGTCCAGGAGGTATAGGCAGGGTCTGCTTCCTCTGTAGTTACACCCTTGTATATAAATATATATAGAGAGAGAGAGAGGGGGGGGGAGCTCACTCTAACCAGAGCCTGAAAAAAAATTAGTAACCCATCTGTTAATGGACTGAAGCAATGCGTATCAACACATTCCTCCATGGTATCTGCCATGTTTTTCACTGCGGCCATGTTTGCTTGCACCCTGGCCACCATAACATTTGAAGCAAAAATCTCTCTCTCTCTCTCTCTCTGTTGATTTATTAATCAAAAATAAGATGTGATTTTTGATTAATAAATCAACACATTTTCACCAAGATTACAGTGCGTGCTGATCTTCTCTTCATATATATATATATATATATATATATATATATATATATATATATATATATATATATATATATATATATATATATATATATATATATATATATATATATAAAAGAGAAAGTATTTTCTTTGGGGAAGAAAGACTATACCTGCTTTCCTCTTTATTTGGCATGACCTCTCTCTTCCCAAAGAAAATACTTAAAAAAGGACCTAAGGTGGGACGAAACATTGGATGGATAAGATGTACACAATAAAAGAAATTTGATTGTTTCAAGAAATATGGAAGATCTCTTGCTGTGCAACCATAACTTGTCAGTTTTAATCTTAACCTAGCTATAGTCAAGAAATGAAGGGCAATAATGTAAAGCAGGCCTCAATTACATGAATTCAAGAGGGAACTCCTGCCGGCTGGAATGTAGAATCTTACATTACGTCACTTGACAAATGAATATGGTATCTCCCAGTGCTGAAATTACCGGTCAGACTGCTGCAGGAGCCAGTTGAAGTGAGACCATGCTGAGCGAGTCATGACTGCCCGAGTTGGGTAGGTAATTTTTTGGGGCAAGTGCAATAGATCGTACATCTGTTGGATCATTTCTCTGGTATAAGTTCTGTTAGAAATAATGGGTGGCAGATACAGAGTGACCCAACCAGGGGATAGTGTGACGTCTGGAAACTTGTTTTGCACTAATTTCAAAAATCTGTAATGAAGCATATAAATTGGTTATTTGTGGAATTCCTGAAAGGATTACATAAACACAAGGAACATAATCTGAAATGTATGCCCATTAAATACTTCAGGTAAAATCTTCGCTCTCATGATAAATGTGTGATATTGCACAACACCCTGTCCACGTTTCTAACAACCTTCTCTAAGGGCACATGGGGTCTGATGATACTTTTCTAGTGCAGAAAATGGGTAGTGCCTTAACACAAGACAACCTGATTCTACTGGCAAGCATTCTACAATTCTCATTCTTTTCCATACAAAGATGTCTTTTTTTGTTGTCCACTTTTCGTGCCAATGACAAAATGCCAACCACGCCAAATCGATCATTTTTGCTTTTGCCTGTATTCACCACATAAGATTAGTCAGTGTCGGACCCTCATGGGCCCCCGCCGGGCCAGAGCCCTCTTCTGATATACATGCTTGTGCATGCGCGGCTGCCGTTAGCGCATGCGCGCCGGCGCACATTCATGTGTGTTCTCCTGAGCGGCGCCTAACAGTAGGGAGCCGGGGGGCCTGGACAGCAGTCCCGGTGGGCCCCGGGCCCCCCCCAGTCCGACCCTGAGATTAGTAGAATACCATACCAAATCCACTAGAAGAGAGAAGTAAAGGAGAGAAGCAGAGAAGGAATAGATACAAAAAACAGAATGTATTAAGGACACAGTGCTTAGTTGGAGGGCATGGGAAAGGTATATTGCAATATTCTGTGCTAAATACAGATTAGGGCGGGCCCTAGGGGTGATCTAAATTCATCCAGTATCAATAAAATTATGCTGTATGCTCCAACCCCAGAAAATAAAGAAGATACATACTATTTAGTGCTTCCTCCATCTAGCTCTTGCTGTTTGCTGCATGGTACCAGGTAACCAACAGCCCAACCTTTGATTTGATCTTCCCTTGGTACATCAAATATTCCAACATATCATCCCCAGTACTGAATGAAGGCTTGGGATCTAGAGAGAAGTACAAGCAACACAAAGCACAATTTAAACAGGGTTTTGTGGAACCATAATACATGGAAAGGTCAACTAAAATGGTTTATTTTAAAGGGGTGGTTCACCTTTAAGGTAACTTTTATTATGTTATAGAATGGCCAATTCTAAGCAACTTTTCAATTGGTTTTCATTATTTATTTTTTATAGTTATTTTCCTTTTTCTTCTGACTGTAGGCTACAAATGTATTGTTATTGTTACTTTTTATTACTGATGCTTCTATTCAGGCCCTCTCCTATTCATATTCCAGTCTCTTATTCAAATCATGCATGGTTGCTAGGGTAATGTGGACTCTAGTTACCAGATTGCTTAAGATGCAAATTGAAGAGCTGTTGAATAAAAAGCTAAATAACTCAAAAACCTTCAGTAATTAAAAATGAAAAACAATTGTCTCAGAAAGTCACTCTCTACGTCATAGTAAAAGTTATCTCAAAGGTGAACAATCCCTTTAATATCTTTCAATTATTTGTATTATGTTTCTCCAAATAATTAATTTTTTTTTTTTAAATGTTTTCTTTATTTTGCTTTTAAACATACAAGAATAAAAAGAAAAGGAAAGTTAAGAAAGAGAGTAACAACATTTGCCTCGTAATAAAGTTAAGCATTCATATAGCATAATTTACATTGGGTGATACTTAAGCGAAGAAAGGTGACCCCTGACACCACAATTTGGCTGGTATATCTGAAATTGCCGAAGATCCTCTCTGTGCAGTTGAGAATGGGGTTAGCAGAGGCTACCTAGTGCTCCAGTTGTACTTCTGGGTTGACGTCGAGCCAGGGGGCCCATATCTTATCGAACTTGTTGGGGCAGCCTCTACTTTCATATGTGAGCTTAATCAGTGGGAGAATTTTGTTGATGAGTGCTACCCAGGCTTGGATCGTAGGAGGGTGAGGTGCCATCCACTTGGTTATCAGGAGCTTTTTGCCGTAGAATAGGAGCGTTCTGTATAGGGACCTTGTTTTATTCAGGGGGACTATGTCGTCAAGGAGGCCCAGGAGACACACCTCGGGGGAGCAGGGTCCCTGGTATGACAGTTCATTGGCCATGTATCTCACTATTAATTTCCAGTATCTCTGAATGTGAGGGCAGGTCCAGGTCATGTGGAAGAATTCTGAATCTTTCTCCCCACACTTGGGACATATGGCACCTATATTTCTCCCCATTTTTTCCAGCTTACGGGGGGTAATGTAGACTTGGTGTATGAATTTATACTGGATGAGTCTATCTTTTAGAGGAATTAAGTCGGGGTACATCGAGTCTGTGACATCTTCCCAGATTTCAGTGGTTATTGTAGGTAAAAAGGTTTGCCATTTTGCGCGGGCTTTATCAAATGGAGAAGGTGAAACTCTAAGCAATGACCTATAGAGTCTGGAAGTTAGTTTGTTTCGCAGTGGATTCCTTAGTACTTGTTCAAATAACGGGTTTGCATATTGGATAGTTAAGGATGAGAATTGGGCTTGGAAGGCGTGCCTCAGCTGCAGGTACCGGAACAGCTGTATATCTTGACGTCTGGATTTTTCTTTAAGTTGGTTGAGCGAGGGGAACTGATTATCCTGCAGTAGGTCGCCCAGAAGTTTAATGTTCCGTGCTGGCCAATAGCTAAAGTCCTGCAGGTCGCGTAGGTGGGGGAGATTGCTGTTTAGCCATAGGGGCAGGGAGGGCGAGATGATTGGTGGGTGGTAGTTCAACAACTTGCTCGCTGCTCTCCATGCTTGGTACGGGGTTGTAATTGTTGAGACCTTTTCCTTGTAGTCTGCAAGTCTCCTGTATGGAAGATTTCCAAATAATTAATTTTTACGTTCAGTGTCAGTGACCCTGAACATTTTAATTGTAATGTTTTATTTTGCCCCCCCCCTCTGAAAATAGTGTTAAATCAACCATTTCCACTGGTAAATCATGGGTAGTAGTAGATAAATGATATTATTGCTGAAAACTGATTCATATATGACAAGCTGAGTCCTATAGACCAAGCCATGCCTTGAATTAAGGTATTTTGGGTATTTTTAGGAGAAAAAAAGTCTTTATCAGACTTGTCAGCTAAAACACAGCATGAAGCATAACCTTCCAGCAGTTGTGTCAGCTGGAATATCTTTCATGTAGTTTACACATCAGACTTTTATACAGTTATAGGATCCCTTATCCAGAAACCCGTTATCAAGCTCCTAAATTACAGGAAGCCCATGTCCCATATACTCCATTGTAAGAAAATAATTCTTATGTATTTTAATGATACAGTACCATTTTCTTTAATAATAACACAGTATTGCTGTGATCCAGACATAGCTGAACAAATCCATATTGGTGGCAAAACAATACTATTGGGTTTATTTAAAGGGGTGGATAACCTTTAAGGTAACTTTTAGTACCATATAGAATGGCTAAACCGAAGCAACTTTTCAATTGGTCTTCGTGTTTTCTCTTTTAAATATTTTTAATTATTTGCCTTCTTATTCTGACTCTTTCCAGCTTTCAAATGGGAGTCCGTGACACATTCATTATTTCTACTTTTTATTAGTCGTCTTTCTATTCAGATCCTCTCCTATTCATGTCTCTTATACAATGAATGTGTGGTTGCTAGGGTCATCCCTGATAATAGATCCTATCCCTGTACAAGTTACATTATTTGTTGACATTTGCAACTACATAAATCAGTATCATCAGTGTTGATCTGGCAGAGGGATGGCTGTTGTTGTCACTGCAAATATCATTATATATGTGTTGTTGCTCTGTTCTAGCACACTTGCCCGTTCTAATGAAATTGATCAGGGTGGGGAGCTTTTTATTCCACAGTTCAGTTGAAGAGCCAGAGTTAGAAAAACAAATTATGCTGCCCTCTACAATTGCATTATGGAGTACACAATCCATGCAGGTATAGCAGTAAATACATGGTGAAAACCTTTGTGCTGTATTACACCTTAGCTGCCCAGTCTGAGATCTTCCAAGAATGAAGTATATACTTTGATGCTTTAAATTCCTAAATAACCCATGCTACATCACTTGAGAATGGAAAAAAAATTATAGAAAAGTGATTTCTACCTTTACGATTGCCGAGGCAAGATTTCAGAACATAACCGATTTGCTAATATAGTACCAAACATTTACTAGGTACAGCTTTGCCCCTAAACTATGGAAGATGAATATTTATTGGATTGCTTAGTAGATGCAGATGTGGATGGAGTTATAATTAAGAAGCATGGGGTACAAATCTTACCTTTGCTAGGGGTCCAACCAAGAGTTACACACAAGGCAGCAATGGCAATGCACACAGCCAGGAATGCAGCAATTCCAGCCAGTCCTAATATTAGCTACTGAGCAGCCTTTCCTCCTGGCACCCACTGCACTATTAGTACAGTTTAAAGTTTCAATAAACTTTTTCTGAGTATCTTTTCAAATGACATTCCTTTTTGATTTTGTATGGATTTTTAATTAGGCTTCCATTTCTGCCTCTCTCCAGCCTCCCTCAATGTTGCCATTTTAGCATTCATATCATTATATACATCTTTATTTTTTAGAAAGTAATAGAGCTCTGCATGAAGTTTGGCAATTTTCTGCAAAGTTTATCTTCAATATCTTACTGCAGATATTGAATAAGCTAAATCAAGTCCAAACTTGCTAATCTGCTGCCATTTATCCAGATGTTCACCATTATATTTTAGCAAAGCCGGTAGATTCTTGATCTATAATCCTCTAGGTATATGTTCCAATTTAGCATGCTCAATAAATAGAAACATCCATACAGTCAGTTTTTATGAGTTAAAATAATTAAATCTAATGAGAAAGTATTTGAAGTGAGAGAAATGGCAGGCAGGTTTATACAAAGAGAATTTCATGCACAATTTGTGTTTTCGTAATGACAAGAACTATTGGAAGTGATTAAAAAAAATCAACAGAAGCTCCCCTTTGTTACTCCCTTCAATGTAATCTCTAAATTAATGATATACAAGCACTTGGGATATTTTATAGAAAAAGAGAGATTTTTGTACTTACCGTTAAATCTTTTTCTCTTGTCCTATATTGGGGGACACAGGCACCATGGGGATGAAGATCCTGCAGCTTGGAAAAGGACACTAACTTGTTAACTTTTGACTCCTCCTCCTGCTCTGGGCTTCATCCCCTGCCTCCTCCTCCTATATTCAGTTTCAACCGAAGAGGAGTGTAAGATAAGCAACCCAAAACAGAGAAGGAGTCCTCAACCCCCTCAGAACCCTCAAAACAAGGACTCCCAACACGGAGTAACTATACACAAACGTAATACGTTGCACAGTAGTAAACAACAGGGCGGGAAGGCCTGTGTCCCCCAATATAGGACAAGAGAAAAAGATTTAACGGTAAGTACAAAAATCTCTCTTTCTCTTGCCTAATTGGGGGACACAGGCACCATGGGGATGTCCCAAAGCAACCCCTGAGGGCGGGACACAGTAACCCCAAGATGATCAGGTAACAACAGCCTGTAACACCTTCCTCCCGAAGCTGGCTTCGGCTGAGGCCTGTGTGTGCAGCCTATAGAATCGCGTGAAGGTATGCGGAGATGCCCATGTAGCTGCTCTGCAGACTTGCTCAACAGACGCTTGATGACGAATTGCCCAAGACGTGCTCAGGGCTCGTGTTGAGTGAGCTCTTACTTGAAGTGGAGGCTCCTTGCCCTTCACGGAGTATGCTCTGATGATGGTGGATCTGATCCACTTAGCTATCGTTGCCTTGGAAGCTTTTGTGCCCTTCTTGGGGCCACTCGGGAGAACAAAAAGAGAGTCTGACCTCCGCATCACCTGCGTTGCATCTAAGTAGGCTTTGATTGCTCGAACCACATCCAACTTGTTTAGCTTGGTCTCCAAGGGGTTCCGGGGCTCCGGACAAAGCGAAGGGACTACCAAGTCCTGGTTGAGGTGAAACAACCTTGGGGAGGAAGTCAGGCGTGGGTCGAAGAACGACCTTGTCCTTGTGGATGATGGTGAACGGGGACCTGCAAGAGAGTGCAGCCAGTTCCGAAACTCTACGTGCAGACGTGATTGCCAGTAGGAAAACAACCTTTTCGGTAAGTGTGGCTAGCGGAATGACTGCAATAGGTTCGTAAGGGTCCCCCTGAAGGACGGACAGAACCAAATTGAGATCCCATGGGGGAACTGGACATCGATAGGGAGGCATGATTCTAGTCGCTCCTTGTAAAAAAGTCTTGATATGGCTCTGTAAGGCAAATCTTTTCTGGAAGAGAATGGAAAGGGCCGACACCTGCACCTTCAGAGAGCTCAGCGCCAAGCCCTTGTTGAGCCCATCTTGGAGGAAGGAAAGAATGTCACCCTCAGAGGCCCACTGTGGATCTACGTCTCGTTGTTCGCACCAGCCGATGAAGGTTCTCCACACTCTATGATAGACCTTCGCGGATACTGGCTTTCGTGCCCGAAGCAAGGTCGGAATGGCTGCCGCGGGGACCCCCGACCTTCTAAGGACTAAGGTTTCAAGAGCCACGCCGTTAAAGCCCAGCGATGAGAATTCGGGTGTTTGACAGGCCCTTGTGTTAGCAGGTCCTCTCTTGCCGGGAGACAAAATGGGTCGTCGATGGACAGGTCCACCACGTCGGCGAACCAAGCCCGTCTTGGCCAGTAGGGTGCCACAAGGATGGTCCGAGTTCCCTCTCTCTTTATCTTCTTGATGAGTCTCGGAAGAAGAGCAAGTGGAGGGAATGCGTAGGCCATGGCGAAGTTCCATGGAATCACCAGAGCGTCTACCGCGAGAGCTAACGGGTCTATGCTTCTGGCAACGAAGCTTTGAACCTTCCGGTTGCATCTGGATGCCATGAGATCCACCTCTGGAAGACCCCACCTGTCCACGATCAGTTGGAAAACCGCCTGGTTGAGACTCCATTCGCCCTGGTCCAGAGTTTCCCTGCTCAGGTAGTCTGCGAGCCAGTTGTCGACCCCAGGTATGTGTACCGCGGAGAGCTCTGGAATGTTGTCTTCTGCCCAAGTCAGAATCTTGGCTGCCTCCAGTAAGGACGCGGGACTGCGTGTGCCCCCTTGGTGGTTCACGTAGGCCACCGCGGTCACGTTGTCCGACTGAATCCTCACCGCCTTGCCCCGAAGGAATGGCGAGAATTGTTGCAGTGAGTACAGAATGGCTCTTAGTTCCAATAAGTTGATCTGGAGAAGTCTCTCCTCTTGGCTCCAACAGCCCTGGGCTGTTCTTTGGCCTAGAACTCCGCCCCACCCTGTTAGGCTTGCGTCTGTCGTGACCACCGTCCAAGCGTGGGTGGGAAAGGGCCTTCCCTGCGTGAACCGGAGAGGGTGGGTCCACCAGAGTAGGGAATTCTGAACTTGCACCGGGATCACGATCAGGCGGTCCAGGTGCCGTCGATCCCTCCTTTGATGCCTGAGAATCAGGTGTTGGAGAGGCCTGGTGTGGAATTGGGCATATGGGATGGCTGGGAATGAAGCGACCATTGTACCCATCGTTCGCATCGCCGTGCGAAGAGGGACAGGGGTGATTGATCTGAGAGTCTGTATGCGCGTCCGTAAGACCTTGGCCTTCTCCTGTGGAAGGAAGACCGTCGCTCGTTGTGAGTCTAGAATCAGCCCCAGGTATTCTATGGTTTGAGTCGGGCGGAGATGTGACTTCCTGTAGTTGATGACCCAACCCAGGGTCTCCAAAACCTTGAGTGTCTGAGAAGTGTGTGACTGGGCAATCTCCGCAGACGGACCCTTGACAAGGAGGTCGTCCAGGTAGGTAATAACTGTGATGCCCCTGACCCTGAGCTGTTCCAGTGCTGCTGCCATCACCTTGGTGAAGGTTCTGGGAGCGGACGATAGACCGAATGGCAGCGCCACGAACTGCCAATGAGAGCCGTTGACATAAAACCTGAGGAATCTGTGATGATTTGGGTGAATCGGGATATGGAGGTAGGCGTCCTTGACGTCTATGACTGACATGAATTCGTTTTCCTCCATGGATGCTAGGACCGACTGTATGGATTCCATTTTGAAATGGAGCTTTCGCACAAAGGGGTTGAGGTCCTTTAAGTCCAAAACCGGTCTCAGGGAACCGTCCTTCTTGGGGACCATAAAAAGGTTGGAATAGTATCCCCATCCTCTTTCCCCTGGAGGCACTGGTTGAATAGTTCCTGCTGAACAGAGGTTTTGGATTACGGAGAGGAACTTTTGCCTTCTGGGAACATCGAGGGGCAGTCGGGATATGAAGAATCTGCGGGGAGGACGATGAACAAAGTCTATGAGGAAGCCCTGAGACACTACTTGAATGACCCAAAGGTCCCGTATTTGGTCTTTCCACACCTCTCGAAAGGACATTAGACGGCCGCCCAGGGGGGTCCCTCCGAGGGTGGGTACGCCTTCATGCGGTGGCGGATTTGTCCTGGGAGAGTTTGGCCTGTCCCTTTGAGGACGACCAGTGGGCTCCTTGCTTGTTCTGGTAGCGTTGGCGAAAATTGGAGGTGGACTTGTCCATTTGAGACTTCATCCGCTGTCCCTGGCGAAAGGGCCGAAAAAACGGTCTTCTCTTAAACGTTGTTCTCTTCGCTCTAGTCTGAGGGAGCAAGGTACTCTTACCGCCAGTGGCTTGTGATATGATCTTGTCTAACTCAGCCCCAAAGAGCTGTTTTCCCAGGAAGGGGAGGCTAACGAGTGATCTCTTGGATGTCAGATCAGCTGACCATGACTTCAACCAAAGGAATCTTCGGGCGGCTATGGATTGAGCTGATGCCTTAGCCACCAGTTTAGCAGCATCTAAGGAAGCGTCACAGATATAGGAAGTGGCGTCTGCTATTTGTGATAAGAGGGCGTCGGTAGAGGAGTCATCGGACCCAATAAGTTGTGCTGTCTGTTCAACCCAAACTTCCATAGCCTTGACAACCCAGGCTATAGCAAATATTGGTCTGAAAGCCATACCGGATGCTGTAAAGGTTGCCTTGCAGAATCCCTCTAGACGCTTGTCAATTGGATCCTTGAATGACGCTGCGTCTGCCACAGGGATAGTAGTGGCCTTGGAAAGTCTGGAAACTGGTGGGTCAACCGCCGGAGGGGATGACCAGAGATCAATGCAATCTTGTGGGAAAGGATAGGTTTGGGAAAAACGCCTGGAGATTTACACTCTGTGATCAGGGGTTTTCCATTGAGATTTGACAATCTCCTCTAATTGCTCATATGCTGGAAAGATGTAGGAGGCTTTCCTTTGCCTCTTAAATATGTTCTTAGCTGGCTCTACAGTCGAATTTGTGTCTTCGATATTGAGTGTTGTAAGTACTGCTTGTATAAGTCCCTCTACCTCCCTTTGGGTTCTGGGAGTGTCCTGATCTGGGTCAGGCTGATCCTCTGACTCATCGCCCGAAGGAATTTGTCCCTCCTCATCAGAGGGGCTAAACTGTTCCCCAGGGGAATCCGGGGGCGAGATAATGGATCGTTTAGAGGCAGTAGGTCTGTTGTCTTGTGACCTAGTAGGATTAGACAGTCTTTCTAGAACCTTGTCTAAAGTCTCAGGAATGCGGGATAAATTTTGTAGTCCAGCAAGTGAGATAGAGAGAGCACGGACCAAATCGGTGTCTGAAGTGCTGGCAGTGCTGGCTGTGTTGGCGACAGGTGGAGAGGGAGGGTGTCTACACGCTGCGCACACAGATTCAGACGAAACACTCTGAAATTTGGTGTTGCACACTGCACATGCAAGGTAAGACACTTGTGCAGCCTTGCGAGAAGGTGCTGAGGACTTTGAGGTCCTGGGCTCCTCTGTTTTGTCTGCCATATCGTAGTGGCAAAACAGCCTTAACTCCTTGTATAAAGATAAAAGGAGGGGCAGGGGATAACCTGGCGCAGGGCCTTGTGTATAGAGCCTGCAATAGAGAAGGGAAATATTGATTATTCCCAGCTCCCTAAGTCACACATTTTTGCATAAAGTACAGGCAGCCTAATGCGCATAGGAGCAGGGGATCGAGTATTCGCCTGAGATGTAGTCTCTCTAAGTGAGGGGTCCGGTGTCTCTCTGATGTGGGCGACAGTAGGAGCGCTGAAGTGCGCAGGAGGCTGCTGGCTGCGAAGCGAACAACCGGAAGTGTGGGTTCCGCTAGTTTGGCGCCAGTGACCAAATGCGTGACACCCCCGCATGGCGCCCAGGAGACAGAACCGGAAGTGTGCGCCTGAGAGATGTGCTGAGCGAAGAGCGCTGTGACTTAGGGAGCACGCTGAGAGTTGTGTGATGGGCCCTTAGGAGGGGGGAGAGGCGGACATGGGAGACATAGATACACTCACCCAGTCCATCCAGCCGTTGAGTGCCCATGGAAGTTGGAAATCCCTGTAGATATAAAAAAAAAATATATATATATATTTTTACTGTGAATAGCAAAACTGGTTCAGACCTCCGTAGAGCGGAAACACAGTCACAGGGAATGAGGGGAGCTAGCCTGCAGACCTCCGTAGAGCGGAAAGGCTGTTGGGCACGGGATCTTTTTTAGGTTGGAACCTAAACAGCTGGGGGGGCGCGTGAAAGTGATCAATGGTCCCCATCTGTGGCATGATCATAACCGTGGTCCTAGATCAACTGCTCCAGCCACAAGTTTTTCTGTGTCTTCTCCTCTGAGGACACTAAAAGAAACTGAATATAGGAGGAGGAGGCAGGGGATGAAGCCCAGAGCAGGAGGAGGAGTCAAAAGTTAACAAGTTAGTGTCCTTTTCCAAGCTGCAGGATCTTCATCCCCATGGTGCCTGTGTCCCCCAATTAGGCAAGAGAAATAAAGGATATGGCATATTGTTTAGGGTACAGTTGCTTATGTCATATCAGTGGACCACGAATTTGGGTAATTGGTTTTATCTGATTTACTCACTATGTATACTTGCATACTGATTTTGGCAAACCTCAGGTAGACAGGTAGGTATGCCTGATGATATTGTCAAGAGATTTTGCCCTTGTACTGCTATGTGCATCACTAGCAAAAATGCCCATGTGGAAAAGCATATGTGGGAAAGACCGTAAGGGCAGCCAGAGTTTGCATAGGAGAGCACAGAAAAGCAAGGAAAATTTTGACATGGAGAAAAGGGATACTTGTGACAGAACATAGATAAACATAGATCACAAATAAACTGGATATTTGGCCCTCAGTAGGAAATAAAGTTACAGTATTTATGTACTTTTGCACTGTTAATAGTGAAATCACATGGAGCAAAATTGCTCTTATTTCTGTAATTTATTCTTACTGTATTCATAATCTTATACATAAGGAAAAAGTGCCCTCTAGTGACAATATTATAGACTAAACCTCTAATAAATAACCACACAATACATTTCTCCTTAGTTACTAAACAGTCACATAAAAAACCCTAAATATATTCATAGAAAAATGCTACAATTTAAAAAGATGTGCAGACAATTCTGTGCAACACATGCGCAAGATTACAGAGGAGCCAGGTACCTCTACCCTTTAACTCTGCCAAAACTATTCACAATCAAATATTTTGAAGACAATATCAAGTATTTTGAAGCTGAAGAGAAATCACACCCACAACCCAACTACTATTGGCATTCCCACTGATGGGATGTTGAAGATTCAAGTTCAAAAATATCTGGTTGTCTGCTGCTTGCCCCTGCCTGGACTTTCACATAATTCATAGACAAGTCTGCTCTTCCAGCAAGACGTAATTTGCTCAGTCCAAGAACCAGTACCTAAAAGGGGTGTACAGCACTATAAAATAATTCATTTCTCATGTACATCTGCACTAAAACCTAGGCCAAGTCTATAAAAAAAGAAGGGTAACAAAAGAAAAGATAAAAGGCAAAGGAAAAACAGGAGCATAAAACTGCGTAAGTAGTAAAATAAATACACAGGAAAAAAACAACACCAAGGTTGTATTTTTATTAAAATATGTTTCATTTAATTTATGTCACATTTCTTAGTATATTCATTATCTTATCAACCTCTTCCTTGAATACAGTGATTGCATTTTTTATATATATATATATATATATATATATATATATATGCAGAGCTGTAAAAGTAATCACTGTCTTTAATCACAGCACCGTCAGCAGCATCTCCACTTACCTGCTATACAGTAGCTGTTATATTAGGTAAAGTCCCTAAAAAACTAGCTTTGTCAGTGCTTCTTGTACTATAATTTGATTTCCTCTCTGTACTGCATGCAAGTCAAGTGAGCAGCAAGGAAGTATAAAACATCAGCCAGTTCAGTATATTTAGCTTCCTGCACAAAGCACTATAAAATAAAAAAAGACGAGGCATCAGAAACGTCCGTCACGTGTGATAACATCCCTGGGCACTAGTCTGTTATAAATACAGCCCAGCATATTTTAGAATTAGTTGAACTGATAAAGACCAACTGGTTGAAAAAAAATATGGAAAAGAGTAGCCAGGTATAATTTACACAGATCAGATGATTAATTTGTAGCATAGGAAATATGAAACAGTTGTCATGTGAGCAGCCGGTGTCGAGTTAACATCCAAATTTGAATACAGGAGATCCAAGTAGACTGTTTCCATTCAGCTCCACTTAAAAAAAAGAACACGGTCTAAAATGTTCTTTACAAAATAAGATGCATCACACATGTTCTTTACGCAGAGTATTTGTTACTTCAGCCCTATGCAGAAGGCAGTCTATAAACTCTCTTACTGGAGAAATAGTGAATACAGAATGGCGATTGTGTCACAAAGAGTAAAAAGGATGGTGTTCCAGCTTTCACTCGGAATCTGCAGACAACAAATCATAATTAACTGGAGCAATAACAGGAGCAATTATATTCTCAAATTGCAATGTGTAATGCAGTAGACCAGAAATAGACATCCTGTGTGATTCTATAAGCAGTGGCCTAGTACAGCTTAGTAATGAGTAATGACAAACTACAACTAGTACCAGTGATGGCTGCACAAAGGCTATACAACCTTAAAGGAGAAAGAAACATCCAATCGATGGGGGGGGGGGGGTTACAAAATGTTAGGGCATCTCCAAGCATTGTAATGACTTATATAATACCCCAGGCTAGTGCTCAGAAAACTGCACCAGCCTGGGACACTAGCGAGCAAGCGATCCTTTTCTTTACGTCTTTCTTCACCCTGGTGCAAGTAAGTCATTACAACCCGGGGGGGCCCCCTATTGATTGGAGCTTTCATTCTCCTTTAACTTTTGTGGTCTAGTACAAGATTCAGACATTTTATATCACGAGAACCCTACAGATGCATAAAAGAATGTTAATTATTTCAAATGCAAACTTAAGTAAAATACCTCACATGCCCAGCAGCTTTGAATTAACTATTGTTCAAAAGTTATGTAGGTGCACTATATTCTCACCTCCTGTGCTGCATTGCCTCAAGTAAAGTTGATTCAGGATTCACCTGATAGAAGGACTGGGACTCTTCATCTTCAAAGTAAATCTGCCAAGCAAGAGATTATTAGTCACTATGAGTCCCATTAGGCTTAAAGGGAATGTTTACTCTTTTGATTACTTCTGTCCATTCCATTACCAAAATAAGAAAAGTAAATTGTTTTCTTTTATGTGCCTTTATATTAAGTATTTATAGAAAACATAAGCATATATAAAGTATTATACAAAAACACATGAATATGACTCAAGCACCAATGATCAGAGGCAGACATTTGAAAAGCTGGAAAGCGTTAGAAGAAGATGACAAATAATTCAAAAACTATAAAAAAGAAAATGTAGGCCAATTGAAAAGTTGCTTAGAATTAGCCATTCTAGAACTGTAAAAATTGCAGCATAATATAAAAGGAGTCTTCACAAGTTCTGCACTCACCTCCAGACTTTGAGAATGATATTTCTGATCTTCATCCCAAGGAGGCGATTCTGCAAACATTGCATTTAGATGATCAATCAACCTGAGGTAAAACAAGACAAAAGACATTTTTTGGGTGCTGGCAGTAGGAATACCACAGTTACTGATTTATTATTATTCCACTTAGTGACCATGAAGCATATTACCTAGAGTCCTCATGGAAAGCAGATATAAAGTCTGTCTGTCTGTGCTCTGGATACAAGAAAAGTACAGGCCAGTTCAGTCGGCCATTCTCATCTAGATATACTTGTGCCCCGGTGGCATTCTCAGAGCTTACTGCATCAAATGGCAATATTGTCCCCTCCTCTTGCTCTTCTTCCTCACCTAGAGCCTGCTGATGAAATCTGATCCTTCTGTCCTGCAGTAAATTGCAATATATGACTAGGACTCCGATAATATGCATAAAACTGTTTAAAAGCGCATTGTGAACACTGCATACAAATGTAAGGAAACTACAAATTCAGAAACAATAAAACACTGTGAATATCATATTTTAAAGACAAGGTTTAATCACAGACAGTGGTCATTTGTTAATCTTATATCCTGGGCTGGTGCATTTTTCAGTGAAGAGGAGCAACTTTTCAGAATATGATTCTAATGAATAAAAATGGTCTCTGAGGAGACTGAACCGCTCTTTAATCATGAAGGTATCAAAGCATTTTTTTCTTTATACACACTTCCTATTAGATAGTACAAGTACAGCTTATACATGGAATTTTCCTTATCTCTGTACAGTATTTGCTTTTCTTGATATTAGTGAGAACTGCCTTGTGCTTTGCCTGAAACGCTCTAGAAGCCATAGGACATAAGACTATGAAAGCTTATCAATTGTGGGATTCAGGGGTGTCCTCACACACTAACAGGTTATTTTTGCTACCGTGCTGAGTTTTTTTTTTTTTTTACTTTTACATGTCCTTACACAGAAGATTGTTTCCACGGCACAGGCTGCTCCCTATTATAAATCACACCACTACACTAATGAGGTGCACATGTTCTGCTACCAGTGTAGCAGTGGAGGTAAGTCCATTATACACAGCCACATGCTTGCTTGAGAAGGTGCCTAGGTTCCGATTTGAAAATTTGCATTCACACTGCAGATGGTTACCTTAAAGGCACAACGCAGGGCTTCTTTTTGAGCCTGCTTCTTCTTCTCAGCTTGCCTCATCTTTCTAACATCTCGTTCTGCAGCTCTCTACAAGGAAAAACAAAAATGACTAATACAAATAAAAGACATGGGTTATGAAGGTTTAGTCACAGTTTAGAGATAATAAATGTAATACTTTTTCATACCCTGGTATATCAAGTCCTCTAACTCAAGTTATCTTTGTGTATCTTTTGTAGAAAAATTGTTTACAAGAAAGTTGTTGAACAAAGACAAACAGAAAATCTAATGAAGGTATCAGCAGCAACAATTGCTAATAATTTACTTCCCTATGAGGAACCAATTTCCTGTGAAACTTCAGCAGCACAGATTGAATGAAGAGCTGCACCGTAGATGTTTATATCAGCAGCACAAGACCCATTCAACAGGGGCATTTTAAGGAAGTCAGCTGTGCTGCGCCACTCTATTTGAATCATAGTCACAGTACAATGGAATCCATATAACAAGCATTTGACAATATGTAATTATAAGCAAACACCAATAATAATAACAATACTACTACTACTACTAATAATAATAATAATAATAAAAGCTGACTCCAATGTTTTGCTGCTATGCCTTACCAACAGTTTATCAGCTTTTGCTCTAGTTTCTAACAGTTTCTTCTCATTTGGATTGAACTTTAGGCCTTCATCACACCACTTCAAAGCTTCAGTGTAATTCTTTATTTCCACACAGCACAAGGCACCTGCAAAATATGAATGATTATCTCTGTAGGAGTTATTTAGTCACTTGCATAACAGACTGTTTACGTATTTAATTCTAGCCTAAGCAACATATTAGCAGTTGCAGAGCAGCACCCATGAATATATTCATTTTTCTAATGTTTGTATATATAAATATGTATATATATATATATATATATATATATATATATATATATATATATATATATATATATATATATGTGTGTGTGTGTGTGTGTATGTATATGTGTATATCTATCTATATATTTTTTTTCTTTTATTTGCTTTTTTTTTTTACCACTATCAATTGTGCACATGGCTACACAATCACACTACACAGGTTTATAAATACATGCCTTTATAAATGGCTACCCCTCTTTTGACACATTATAAATATGCACCTAAGTGTACCACAGCTCAGAAGTGACTGACAACAGTAACATTTCTAAATATTACATTTCCCTACCTCTTATCACTGCTTTTAAATGATCAGGCTTCAGTTTTCTTGCTGCAGTTGCATCATTAAGAGCAGATCTGTAATTACCTGCAGAAAAAAAGATCATGTATGTAATTAACAGTGACTGTGGCTAATTAATATAATAAAGTGGGTGACCAGTTTAGCTTGACAAACTATCATTTCATCAATCTTTAATCCTATAGTGTCAACTTATGCCACAGCACTTTACAGATATTACGCAGATATACATTTAGAGGCCCATTTATTAAACCTTGCAATTATCTGGTCAAGGTTTAAAGGGGAAAATTTGAGTTTTCTGAGAAAAAAAAACATTTTTAGAGATTTATTATACCCAAAAGCTGCTAAAAATCATAAAATACTCCATCTCAAACCTGTCCAGGTCACGTAGAAGTCAATGGCAGATGTCCCTGATGCCCCCCCCCATAAGAACAGGTACCAATAGCCCTGCCCAGATTTACTTTGAGTGTTAATTACACCACAACTGGACCCTGCAACAGTGTAAGCACATTCTCTGGAATAACGTTTTACTGTGTGCCAGCCTTGCAGACAAATCTGCAATTGTTGGGGGTGAAGGAATAATGGTGCAGAGTGGTCTTTCACGGTTTTTGTTAAAACATACAGTAACATCCTAGAGAACTGTGTGCTTCTTACTGTTCAGCGAAGGCTCTTTTCTATTTCAGAATTACAATGCCTCTTTGCTCAAAGCAATGCTAAAAGTTATAATCTATGGAGTCTGATATGGAAAAAATTGGATGGCCTGAACTTGACCTGAATTTTATGAAACACGTTTGAAACAAATTGGTACGCAGATGTGCAAACCAGGCCCTACCTCTCAGCATCAGCACCTCACCTCACTAATGCTAGAGTGTGAATGGAAGAAAATCTTAGCAGTCATCTTCCAATATCAAGTGGAAAGCATTCCAAGAAGGAAACAGGCTGTTGTAGCAACAAAGTCATATGGGCACAGAATATAAGCAGGGAATGTTGTACTTCTTGCAATGGGTAAGGAATTCTCCAAGAAGGAAGCACATTTGACTAAAAAATGTATTTAAAGGGGTTGTTCACCTTCAAACAACTAGTTGTTTTCCGATAGATCATTAGAAATAATGACTTTTTCCAATTACTTTATATTTTCTATGTGTCATCTTTTTCTAATATTGAAGTGTAAAGTGTCTTTTTTCACCTTCTAAAACAGCTCTGGGAGAGGGGTTGCCGACCCTTTGAACTGTTCTAAATTGATACATTTAATTGATAAATTTCTTATCTTTGTTCCTGCTGAGCAGAATCTCTGGGTTTACAGGCATCATTTGGAATTGATACAATAGTTGCTAATAATCCAGAGATGCTGCAGAGAAATGTATCAACTAAATGTTGCAAAACTATAACAGTTAAGAATCTGCATCTGAATTACTGAGCTGCCAGACTCAAACACCAGAGACAGGGACATTAAACTTTGCAATGGAAAGTAATTGAAAAAAGTTTTTATCTCTGGGGAATAATCTGAAAACAACTAAACTGGAAAAAAAAGTGTTTGGAAGGTGAACAACCCATTCAAATAAGCATGATCGGATCCAACTCATTAAAATAAATATCAAAATACAGGGTAAACAATATATATTCCATATTTAAGGGAAGTTCCAATTCTAAACAAATGTGGATAAACATGGTGTGCAATGAAAAATCTGGAATAAAAAAGGTTTTCGATAGAGAAGCAAATTGTACATTACTATTAGTATGAATAAGAATACATAGTTGATTCAAAAACTGTACAGTATTAAATTGCATTTGCACCATACAAAAAAGGATATTTTCTTTTATGTACTATGGCATCTCCCTTACCTAAATAAAATTGTGCTGCCGCCCTGTTGGTGTACAGTATGGCATTCAATTCTTGGTCTTTGCAGTTCTTCTTAATGCCTTCTGTATATGATGTGATTGCTTTATTGTAATCTTTTTCTTTAAAATACTCATTGCCCTCATCTTTATAGGACTTTGCCTGCTCTGCAACACAAACATTCATTTCAATACAACACCAATTAACTGTCACCACATTAATGGCAAAACAGGGAAAAAAATATATTACCCTTTCATAGAAAACGGTTTCCCAGGCTGAACCATAGGTAAACCCACAGGGTTAAGGCAGGCACAAACATCAATAGTAAAAGTTAAACAGAGCTGGCCAAGTAGTATTTTCACCCTGCAATCGTGTCCCTGACCCCAGTGCTGCTTGCTCCATATGCCCCTTCTTGCTGGGCCATTCAATCGTGCCAATTGCTCCCCTCATGCCCAGAATAAGCCTCTGTTTTGTTTTATTATATTATTTCTTTATTAGTATGTTTTTCATATAATTTCCAAAATTCAGATCTAGCTAACTGACAGACAAACATCAAGAAAATTAATGATTCACAAAACCTTCAGGGTCTCCATCAAACAAAATGGACTGAAGACAAGCCAGCTCAGGTGCTTTTTTGGGGTCAATTTCAGAAGGAGCTTTTTTCATGAACATCGGGATCTTGTCAAACTCCTTAACCACATAAAAAAAAAATACCTTTTATTAACTCAGAGAACAACACTTTAAAATCATAAACCAAAATGGTGACAGCAGCAAAACCTTCATTACGTTATACTTAGTGGTAGTGTTAAGAACAATTTATTTTTCTCTACAGAAGAGGTTCTCAAATGAGGTCTACCACCAACCAGCTTATAATGTCAGATTTTAAACTATATTACTTATTTTCCAATCTATTCCTTTACAATAGTAATGTCATTTGCAATATCAGCAATAACTTTTATATATAGAACATGTATCCAGTTTAATTCATGAATTAATCATATTTACAGAGTAGCATTTAGGAAATGAACATTCAGCATGTGTCTGTTTTGACAGTTCTATTACCATATAACAATGAAGTGCTCAGTAAGTAGAACACTAACAAAATATTTTAGCAATATACATGCTAGTGTTGGTTTACCTCCTCCCAGGAGTCTTCATTAAATGCACCCTTGTATTTCTGAGTTTTAAATTTTTCCATAAATTGTTCCATATTATGATCTTCCTCTTGGTCTTTTGGATCCATGATCAATGGTTTTCACGATTTCTGCACGAAAGTAAATCTGTACACAGAACGTGCAAATATTAAAAAGAAAAATCAGTACACAGAGACTAGTAACTTTCTTTCTGACAATCCATCGTCAATGGGGAAACTCCCAGATTAATATCATTGTTGATTTAATTGAACAATCTGACTATCCTTAGTCCTAAGTACTATGCAAGCACATTATTCCTGCTAGAAAACACGTTTTTGAGATGTTAACTTTTACCACAATGCCCAAAATGGAGCTAAATACC
Organism: Xenopus petersii; assembly: GCA_038501925.1. NCBI lineage: Eukaryota > Metazoa > Chordata > Amphibia > Anura > Pipidae > Xenopus > Xenopus petersii. Next base: position 95,944,654 of record CM076678.1, read on the forward strand.
CTCTACAGAGCCATGCAAACAATGGAATGTCAGGCACAACAAATGCTATATACTAATTCAAACTCTGACCCTTCATATGGAACCATTTCAACAGGCAGATACCTCATCTCTCACACATGCACAGCTAGAGGGCTGTAACTATACTGAAGTTGACGGCACAATTGAGGTGCTCACAGATGAAATATAAAACATGTTAGATAAAGCTTCTTTCAGTCCTGATATAAGTTAGTTATAGACTACAAAATATGCATCAGTCTGTGGGATATCTTCCATGGTTTGATATGTATGTGTAACCACAGTGATGGGCAAGAGAAACATCTGTATACAGCTGACTGTAAGAAGCAGATCACCACGTAGTTCAGGAATGGGCTAACAATGGTCTAACCCAGTGATCTCCAACCAGTAGCTTGTGAGCAACATGCTGTTCTCCAACCCCTTGGGTGTTGCTCCCAGTGGCCTCAAAGCAGCTGCTGAATTCCCGGCAAGTTTTGGTTGTATAAAACCAGGTACACTGCCAAACAGAGCCTCAATGTAGGTTGACAATCCACATAGGGGCTATTAAATAGCCAATCACAGCCCTTATTTGGCACCCCAGGAACATTTTTCATGCTTGTGTTGCTCCCCAATTCCTTTTACTTCTGAATGTTGCTCATGGGTTCTAAAGGTTGGGGACCCCTGACACTAACACAGAAGAGGCATAGGCGCAGCATAGTGCATTAGCTGCAGATAGATAGTTGAATAAGGACTGTGGGGGAAAAAGTTTGTCCCCTCTTGTTATAAGTACTATCAATCTATTGGTATATTGACAGGAATCCAACGCATTATTAAGGGGATGGAGGAGCATTACAATTTTAATTGTCTCTGCTTGCAGCTCTTACTTTTGTCAGGGGAAAAAATACTTTTGTTTTGTTTTTTTTTTGTGATGGTTGCCATCCATGCCCGCTGCCCTCAAAGCAGCAGCTCCCAGTGTTTGACCAAGACCAAGTCATTCATTGTTGGTAAAAGACCTGAGGCTCTTCTGGTGGCGGGTATTACTTATAAACAATAAGAAAATAAAGCAAAAATCGAGGTAGTTGTTCTACTTGTAGCTGGCTTTAAAACGCTAATCACCAATTGGTTGCTATAGGTAACTGCCCTTGGGCAAATTTGCCCATTGTTGATAAATGAGCCCCTGTCAAAATATCCGCTAATTTGGAAATCTCAATCAGGGTCAGGATTGTGAGCCTAAAGGAATAACTAATGTGGGTTAACTCGTTGAGATACCTAGCGAATACATTTTTATTACGAGTATCTTCTGGCACAAGTAGAAACTGTAAGCAAAGTAAATGATTTTTGACTAACTATTAGCACTAGCAGAGCCCAGTGACAGCAGCTGGGATATTATCTGCAACCACCCACCCAACTAATGAAAGATTAGTGTTGGTGAAACATTAGGAGAGTGGGCTCTGGAGGCAACAAGCATGGCTGGCATTTTTTTCCCTCCATGACCCAAAAGAGGACCTACGAGCAGACAAAACGAGCATTGCGACAAGACACCAGCGACTTTCCCCGGCATAGATAAACACGTGCCAATAGCAACTTACCCTTCTGCGCCACTGATATACTCAAACCAAGACGGCCACGTGCAACGTCACTGCGTTCATATTCGTCTTCCTAGATGCGACATATGACGTCATTATTAGGCGCCCGGAAGGAGTCAAAGAACAAGAAGTTTCGGCGCTGTGGGGCTTTTTAAACAGCGTTCCGGGACTTCAGGCTGAAAAACGAGAGTATTGGGCGGTATGAGTTTTCTGCTGTCTGTACGTCTACTGAAAATCGAGCTGATCATCTACAAAATCTGCTTCCTGTCCTAAATCTTCTGCCCTGACCTTCTTCTCTCTCATCTGGTCCCCATTATGTTCATCCCACTTACTGACACGAAGACAGCCTCACAGTTTTGGAACCACATAGTACTATATGACTTTGCCAGTCAATGATTGGTTTACAAAACCGTGGGGTTAAAATTATAGGATGTAAATCTGAATATATTTTTTTATATAGCTGTTATGTTGATCAATTTGTTTAAATAAAGGAAAACTATACCCCCAAAATGAATACTTAAGCAACAGATAGTTTATATCAAATTGAATGACATCTTAAAGAATCTTACCAAACTGGAATATATATTTACATAAATATTGCCCTTTTACATCTCTTGCCTTGAACCACCATTTCGTGACTTTATCTGTGCTGCCTCAGAGATCACCTGACCAGAAATACTACAACACTAACTGTAACAGGAAGAAGTGAGGAAGCAAAAGGCAGAACTCTGTCTGTTAATTGGCTCATGTGACCTAACATGTGGTTTGTATGTGTGCACAGTGAATCTTACGATCTCAGGGGGCGGCCCTTATTTTTTAAAATGGCAATTTTCTATTAATGATTACCCAATGGCACATACTACTAAAAAAGTATATTATTATGATAATGGTTCATTTACATGAAGCAGGGTTTTACACATGAGCTGTTTTACTCAGTATCTTTTAATAGAGACCTACATTGTTTGGGGGGTATAGTTTTCCTTTAATATGCTACACTGTTTTCTTACTAGATCTCCATAAAGCAATACTTTAGTGATTGCAATAGTTTACAGGCTTATCACTGACATTTTCTCAAACACTAAATCATGTCTGCTTTAGAAATGTATTACTTTTTGGAAAATTGTGGGTGAAATGAGAGGGGAAACTGGATAGCACTGTCCAATATAATGTTTGTCCTATACAAGGGGTCAAGCTCCGCAGACAATGGAATGGGAAAGGGGTAATTTGTTAGACACCCCCTAGTGATATTTCTAAAAAATAAAATTGACACTGTCCATTGACTAAACATTTCCTTGTCCTTTAATAAGAATATAGGACATTACAGGTGGTAGCTCCAAGGTTCCCACAGCAGCCTCCATCATTTGCTGCAAGCACCACTGTCATGTCAAACAGTGTAAATAATGGCAAGCCTGTCCGAGCACAGATACTTCAATTGCGTCCGATGCAACTTCACCTCATAACAGCAGTGACACTGAAATTATGGCAAGAACACTGCATTATGCTGTAAAAACATTGCCATTTAATCCAAAATAACACTTTGCACACAATAGTGTGGAAGATAAATGACCCCTAAGGTATTCATCATTTAATTTTAATGGTTATGGATGCAAGTCAGAAGCACATCGACAAAAATGAAAATAGCTTTTCTTGAAATCCTGTATCTAACACGTTTAGGTCAAGTATTATAATAGACAAAGTGTCTGAAGACATTGTAGGGGGTTTGTACAGGGATTGAAATAATTTTGTATTTGTCATCTTCTCCATTAAGGAAAACCCAAATACTTGCCATGGTGTGGTTGTTGAGAGCATGCTGCAGAGTATCGCTGCCTCACATAGTCACATGCAGGAATCATCATGTTTCAGCTAAAGGGAAACGTCGCCTGTTGTCTCGGCTATACCAGCCTAGGAGTCTTTGGGAGGTAAAATCCTCTGAAACGGAATCCAAGCCCAATGAGCCCACAAGTAAGAGCCAGAAGCTCATGATCAAGGCAGGTTTAATCCGTCCCTCCAACCCTGGATGTTTTCACTACCTACCATACACTGTGCGTGCCATGGAGAAGCTGATCCGTTTGATTGACAAAGAAATGCAGGACATTGGTGGACAGAAGATTGACATGCCAACCTTAGGCTCGGCTGCACTGTGGAGGCAGAGTGGACGGTGGGATTTAATGGGAAAAGAACTTTTCCGTTTGAAGGATAGACATAACCAGGAATACTGCTTGGGTCCTACTCATGAAGAGCTTGTCACACACCTTGTTGCTTCAGAGGGTGGCGTTAATAACAAAGAACTGCCTTTGCTTCTTTACCAGATAACAAGAAAGTTTCGAGATGAGCAAAGGCCGTGCTTTGGTTTGCTACGTGGCAGAGAGTTTTACATGAAAGATATGTATACCTTTGATATATCTGAAGAATCGGCATATGAGACATATAGAAATGTGTGTGATGCCTACTCAAACATTTTTAGGGCACTGGGAGTTCATTTTGTGAAAGTTCAAGCAGATACAGGCAATATTGGTGGAAAAATGTCCCATGAATTCCACTTGCCTGCAAATATTGGGGAGGACAGGTTACTGGTGTGTGGGAGCTGTGACTTCGCTGCCAATGTAGAGCTATTACTGCATGATGAAAAGAACTGTCCAGTGTGCACAGGGCAGTTAAAAGAGACTAAAGGCATTGAGATAGGACATACTTTCTATCTTGGCACTAAATATTCCCAGGTTTTTAAGGCTACTTGCTATGATTCTCAGAAAACACCTTTTTTAGCAGAAATGGGTTGTTATGGGATTGGTGTTTCAAGACTACTGGCAGCTTCCTTGGAAGTTCTCAGCAATGAAGATGATATTCATTGGCCTGGACTTATTGCTCCTTATCAAGTTTGTTTGATTTCCCCAAAGAAAGGAAGCAAAGAAATAGAAGCCATATCTGTTGCAGAAACACTTTATGATGATATTATACAGTCAGTTTGTGGGCTCAGAGATGAGACTGTTTTGGATGATAGGAGTTATCTGACTATTGGTAAACGGGTTAAAGAAGCCCATATGATGGGTTATCCATATGTCATTGTTATTGGCAAGAAGGCTTTAGAGACCCCATCTTTGTTTGAAGTAAGGAGTCATAACACAGATGAAGTGCACTTTTTGTCTAGAGAAGGTGTAATTGACTTTTTACGGAGAGTAGAAGTAATCTAAATTATTGCAACAAATGTCACATTATTGTTTTTTATTTAGGTATAAATAAAGACAATTCATATGACATTACATGGTGGATGAGTCCGGATTCCAGATTTAAATACAAAAAAATGTCAAATCTTTAAAGGAAGTTTGTATTGATGGAATATGTCTACAAAGGAATCTATCTAGAGCAATGATCACACAGAGTGCTCTGGTATTATATAAATTGTAGGGGAAATATACACTATATTGAACAATTTATTTGCTATTGCATTATGCACTTCTAAAGGTAAAAGCAGTTAAAATATGCCTTTTGCCCTGCTTTAATTGAAATGCATCAGAAAGCTTTTTAATGCCCCTTAACTATTCCAATTCTTATTGGCCCCTTTCCCAAGCAGGCCCCCTTACTGCTGCCTGCTTTCTACTGTACGATGCCAGCCAGCAGCTAGTTTAACCTAATGGGAACTGAAGTATATCTTTCCCTGTGTGAAGACAGGACTGTGATTGGCTATCTCACTGGTGGGTGACCATTTGGATATGCCACTGCCTAAATGTATTGGAATGGACCAGAAATTATCTATAGGGAGCACCATTAAAAGTGTAACTTTATTCTTTTCAGCCTAAATTGAAACTCCTTGTATAATTTATTATGGCAAGGGTAATTTCAGGTAATGCTGTATTTTTGCTTTTTAAGAAAGATAACCACACATACAAGTGCTAATTAATGGCACAACAGTGCATTATTTTTGATGTGGCATTTACATAGCTATTCACTGTTTCGCAGGTACAGTTGTTTTATAGTTGCCAGTGCCACTGCCTTCTGTTTTTTACAGGGGCAGTATAACCCCTTTTCAACCCAAGTTCAGTGAATAGGACTTGTGCTGAACATACTTTTTGCCTGTTGTTTTTATCACAAAGACAACTGGTTATTTATTGAACTAAATATGGCAGATCCATCCTATGGCAGATCCAAAGTTAATCCATATTTGGGCCTTGCAAGGTAGATCATTTCATAGGGCAGACAAAGTATGGCACACACAGGCAGAGTATGGCGCACACACAGGTAGGGTAGAGAACAGTAGGAGACAGGTGTGAACAATAGAGGTCCTTACAGGTGTGAACAATAGTGTTCTAAAAGTGTGAATAATACATGGGATTACAATTGCGAACAATGCAGGTTTTTTGCAGCCTGAATATTAGATGTGAACATTACAGGGATTTTACATCTTGAATCTGTCGTGTGAACAATGCAGGGGCTAGTTAATCTCAGTTCTGATACCTTTTGAAGTTTACACAAAGGTAAGCAATCTAAGTAACTAGATTTCAACGGAGGGCCACACAAGGGGAGGCCACCAGTTGGACAGTGCTGTCTTATGATTTAAGTAAAACAGTATTTCAGTGATGCTTTCTGGCATTACTTCAGAACTTTTAGAAACTTAGAACTTTTAAAACATTTACCCCTGCAGTCAATGCCTTATCCAGTACAGTGCCTTCAACTCTGGCTTAAGGAACATCTACTCTAAACAACTAAACATGCTTATACAACTACCTGTCGCAGGCATGTCAGTGACTGATTTACAGACAGGCATTCTACTTTGTGTCAGATTCCATGCAGTGAAAGGTGACTTTTGAAGGACATCCATATTTCAAGAAAAAGACAAGGACTCTTGCCAAGTGGAAGGCAGGGTGCAAAGTGCAAAAAAATGTGCACAGTGCATATTGGTTAAACATGTTAGTGTGTTGGTTTCCATGGGCTGCGATACAGTACGCCAATGGTAGACTTTAGGGGAGTGAGCTAGGGATTGTTTTTTCTGTTGTTCCTACATCTATACAGCCATGGAACACAGAAACATTGTTCTTTTCTGCATCACATATACAGATGTTTATAGGTAAAGGCATTCCTTCTAAATTAACCAGTTTTTTAACTTAAATATCTTGGTTTTTTAAAAAAAAAATAAAAATTAATTATTAGAATTAATAATTCCCAAAGCTCGAAAACACCAGATGAGAACCTCTTTAATTTAAGTTGAGCAAGTGTCTTTGCAGTTTAAAAAGAAGATGAACGGCTGCTGAGTTTTGGCTTTCTTGCATTCACTTTCACAGCCTGAAACAAAAGCTTTACCAAATCCATTTTACCCATTGCTATCATTGCTTTAGAGAGTTCTACAATTTCTGAAGTGTTGTTTCGATATATAACCTGCAGCTCTTGATGAATGCTATCTGATGTGTATTTCCCCTCTGCCTCTTTTGTCCATTTCTCCACCTCCTGCGCCAGACACTCCTCGTTTATTTTATTTTGGTTGTACAAGTTAAGGAGTGTTTCTATTAAGCACCTGAAACTCTCTGTACCCTGTGAGCCTCTGTTGTCCAGGTGTATTGCCTTTTTAAAACACTCCATTGCATTAAGGTCTTCACTTTTAACTCTAAGGCACTTTCCCTTGAGTAGCTGGATTTCCGGAAGGGTGTCTCCAAGTTCAAACTCTGTGGCTTTTGCAATGCATACCAAAGCATTATTAAGTGCATCTTCATCAACTTGAAATGTTTCCTTTACAGCATCCACTCCCATATAATACAATACCTTAAAGAGAAAACAAGCACTTTTGTGACTGACATGCATGTTTGTATGAAAGCTGAAACCATAGAACTTGAATAGATGTAAGCCAGCACTAAATAAAACTCAGGGGAGCAAGCATATAAAAAAGGGATGATATAGTGTAGTATATTATTATCAACATCATCCCCAATTGGCCCCTGAGGAGACACACGATAGAGGAAACCACGCTGGCTGGAATCAGCTCCTCTATTTGGCACCTTTTTAACAGCATGGGTGGATTAAAGGAGGACTTGATATGCCTATTGAATCACTACAATTGTGTCATTTTAAACAAAGTTTTATCTGTAAAGGAAAGTCATCTTGCACTGGGGGGTGCCAAATGTTAGGAACACACAAGTGATTTTATTTACTTACCTTAAACCCCGGGTCGGTGCTCCTATCAGCAGAAAATGGCACCGGCCCAGGGTTATTCCAGCTAAACGGATCGATACTCCTCCGGCTTCTTCTTTCTTCAAATTTCCCGAGGCAGATGCATGCACAGTTGAACAAAACAGCCGACTTTTTAAAGGAATAGTTCAGTGTGAAAATAAAAACTGGGTAAATAGATAGGCTGTGCAAAATAAAAAATGTTTCTAATATAGTTAGTTAGCCAAAAATGTAATATATAAAGGCTGGAGTGAACAGATGTCTAATAAAACAGCTAGAATCCAACTTCCTGCTTTCCAGCTCTATAACTCTGAGTTAGTCAGCGACTTGAAGGGGGGCCACATGGTACATTTCTGTTCAGTGAGTTTGTAATTGACCCTCAGCATTCAGCTCAGATTCAAAAGCAACAGATATGACCCATGTGGCCCCCCCTCAAGTCTCTGATTGGTTACTGCCTGGTAACCACGGTAACCAGTCAGTGTAAACCAAGAGAGCTGAAAAGCAAGAAGTAGAGTCCTGACTGACATGTTATACATCAAATAACTCCAGCCTTTATACATTACATTTTTGGCTAACTAACTAACTATATTAGAAACATTTTTTATTTTGCACAGACTATCTATTTACACAGTTTTTATTTTTATACTGAACAATTCCTTTAAAGTTCGGCCTCTGCGTTCTACTGCGCATGCGCAGCCGCGCGAAGAAAGAGGAAGATGGAAGATCGCTCCGTGGTGCTCACTGGAAGAACCCCGGGCCGGTGCAGTTTTCTGCTGATAGAAGCCCATGCCCAGAGTTTCAGGTAAGTCAATACAAGCACTTGGGGTGCCTAACATTTGGCACCCCCAAGTGAATGAAGACTTTCTTTCTCCGTTAAAGGTTTTACACTGTTTTCAAACACAAATTAAACTTTCGGGTCGTTCCCATTCAATCTAATTTTAGATGTTTAAATGTTTTCATAAATAACCTCCCATTCGAGTTGTGAGTACATCTGATTTTATTAAAGTAAAAAAAAAATCACATCAATTCGAAATTCGACCTTTGATAAATCTGCCCCTTAATTTGCATTTTGCATGTTCCTTAGCAGCAGGAAGAAATCACTGGCAATCTTTTACTGGCTCTCTGATATATGCAAGCTAATAGTTAAACATAAGTACCCACCTGAGATCTCTATGTTGTGAATTTAAATCTAAACCGCATATTCCACGGTGTCTACAAGGACATATGCCAGTAGTGTTGGAATCCGATGAATACTCTATATATGTCACTAATTCGATAATATACTACACTATATCATCCCTTTGTTATATGCTTGCCAATGACTTTGGACTAGTTGGTATAAAGGATTTTTTTAGCTGAAATCATACCCCATACATGAAGTGGATAGGACAAATCAATGGGCGATAAATTTTTGCAGGTCTGTCTGCTGGATATTTAGACATTTCCTGACTCAATATTGTTTATGTAATCTAATACGTTACAACTTTGGTAATGGGAAAAGTGTGTCTATTTGGTAACAGGTTGATCGTTTTTGTTAATTTCGATTTTTTTTTTAAATGGGGAGGGAGATTTAATTATAAATGTTCCCAGATGACATAAGGGGCTCCTCTGGATTTGAAAGGTTTCATGAGCAACTGTATAAAGGTGTACACAGAAAGCAGTAAATGTGTGGATGCACGCCCTTGAAGCTTTTTAATTCTTTTCTTTCCAAGGCAAATTAGAAAATGCTTTAGGTTTTGTCTTTATATCCATTATTAGTGATGAGCAAAATGTTTCCCAAGTTTTGCTGCAAAATTGACGCCCATAGACTCCAATGAGTTAAAAAAAAATTGTTACGCTAAGGGTCGGACTACACGGCCGTTTTCGACGCGATGCGACAAAACTCCAGCGACAAATCGCATGCAACGGAAATAAGGTAAGTGAATGCATTGTCAGATGAAGTCGCATCGTTGATCCGGCGCGACATGACTGTCGGATGCAGATGCTGCACGATGTGTCGAGTTGGATCAACCCTGCGACTTTATCTGACATTTCTATCTCTTACCTTATGGCATGCAATTTGTTGCCGGCGTTTTGTCACAGCATGATGAATCACGCCAAAAATATCAGTGTAGTCCTACCCTTAAAAGAAAAAATTAGTTGCCCGCCTTGCGCATCAAAATAAAATTTGTTGCCCCTAGACTTCAATGCATTTTGGCAAATTTTCATGGTTTTGTAAATTTTTGGTGAAGTGAAACAGGTCAGATTTGCCCATCACTATACCATAATCTGTATGTCTGCCTGAGAAATATGTCCTTTGTCGTGGTATTCAACTAAAATTCACTAAAAGCTGGACTTAATTAGGTAGGATTATATGAAGAAGGTATTGTAATTAGGGATGCACTGAATCCACTATTTGAGATTTGGCCGAATCTCTGAATCCTTTGTTAAAGGTACGTCTGAATACTGAGCTGAATCTGAACCCTAATTTGCATATTCAAATTAGAGGTGGGAAAGGAAAAAGTGGGAAAAGACGGTTTTACTTCCTTGTTTTGAGACTATTTCCCTTCCCACTCCTAATTTACATATGCAAATTCGGATTTGGTTAGCCACATACATAGATTCGGCCAAGTCTGCTGCAAAAGACAGAATCCTGACCGAATCCCGAACCAAATCCTGGATTTGGTGCATCCCTAATTGTTATCAGTTAATCAGTAATTCTGAATTACTTACCTGAGCCATGTCTATGAATGTTTTTAGACAAGGATAGATGTCTATGATGTTATCTAAGTCAGATTTGGCATTAGTCAGGTGCTTTCTGTCTGGCAGGCCTCCTGACCCGATCTTGGCACGTTCAAAATCTCGTATATACATGTTTAAATAGATCTAAACATAAAGTGGTAAGTGAGATGAATATAATTTCAAAAAATGGCAAGAAATGCTATTATCAATCATAATCTTTATATTTGTTCCTGAAACTAATATCTAATGTTCAATAAAGCAGAAAAGCGCTGGAAAAAAAGGTTTGAACGCAGACAGCAGTATACTGTGTATTCAAACAGTTCTGAACTGATCCATTATGAAGATACTAACTCAATATAAGTGGATCTGTGACAGAATGCTGTCTCTGTAGCACTTTTGTAAGAGCAGAGTTCCTGAAGTATTGCTTGTTCTGCTTTATCGCTTCACAATCATTACAATTTTTTTCCGACTGTTGCTATTTTATATCCTTTTGCCGCGTAATACCCTATTTTCCATGAAGTACGTTCTTTACCTGAGCACGTGTTAGGTAAGCTTGCCAGTTTAGCTTTGGATCCTGAAGTAGATCAAGTGCCATATTACATGTCCCAATGGCCAATTCTTGCTTCCCCAGTAAATGGCAAATTTTGGCGAGGCGGTTGAGTATCAGAGGGTCGTCTTTTGCAAACTCTAAAGCCTATTTGTAATAGAGAGGATGTTATGAAAGCATGCTAAAATTGTATACTGGACTAGCTAGACCGTTTATGTAAAGCTATCTATGCCTAATGTAGCCTTTAAATGCTCTGCAAATTAGATACTCGCAGCATACAAACTGGATCCAACTGAGACTGCACAGTCACTTTATTTTTATGGACCTAAATATTAAAGTGAATCTGGGCTCAAATTGTAAGCCATGCAATCCTAGAGAGGAATGGTGCAGATCACCACTAGTCAGCCTGACTAAATCAGGGTAATCAAGTGCATTTATTGGATGTGTCCCTAAGGTTTGATTGATCTGATTACTTTGCCTCAAGGGTAAAAAAAAGGTTTCCAAGTGATCTAACAGTAATACATAATAGCATTTACACCATATTATGGACCCACTGAAAAATACAATGTACCACCCCCACAAAATATTTTAATTATGCAATAAGCATTAAGTGGCCATCACTGTAGAGCAATGGAAAACTGAGAAAAAGATCCAGACATTTGATACACAACAGAAATAGAAGAAAAGGTAGCCAGAGGATGCAGACACTCCCATATAATGAAAAGAGTAGCACAGCAAATTGTAAAGAATAAAATGAACAGACAATAAGGTATAAGAAACAGTTCCCATAATAATCACGAAATTTTAACTAAAATGTTATTTGTTCAAATCCCCAGGTGCCAATTTTATTCATATGATCTGGTCCTGCCCCCAGGTAAAGACATTCTGGGCCAAGGTAATGATATGTATGAACAAATAACATATGTGTTATTGAACTGGGCACATCACAGGTAGTTGATCCGGTGGTCTGCTTATTGGGAGTGATTGATGATCAAATACCCACTAACACGGCTAGAACCCACTCATGTAAAAAAAAAAACAGTGATCATGCACTGGATGGGGATACCCCTCCTACCATACCCGGCTGGAAGATGGAGCTCTTCCACTGATCAAACTGACATACTGTATAAAACAAGAGGGGCAACAGAGAAATTTGACAAATTGTGGGGGGCCTGGTGTGACCTAGACTCCCTGGACCACTCATGACCTACATTATCTGCTTTGTATCTCACATAGGCATTAACAGTTGTTAGAATCAATAACATGTTAAAGGCATGACACTGCACCAACTGCAGTCATTGTAACAAATCATAAATGAGAACTGCCTATTACTTCTGTTTTGGGTTGTTTTTTTATGTTGTAAAAACAATAAAACTTACCTTTTCTTAATTACTTAATTAAAACTTACCCCTTCTTAATTACTATTTCCACAGTCCCCATAATGGGCCCACTCCCCTGTACCTAATTACAAATGGCAAATGGCTTGATGGTAATGTCGTGGAAATTCACTTACCAGAGACCACTTGAGGTAAAAAGATAACGTATATTTGACAAGAGCTCAGTGGATTCTGAACTGACAAAGAGTCAGAAATCCAAACAACGGAATAACAGGGTGTTTCTAGACTTTTCATGGTCACAGCACACAAAGACAAGCTCATAAGAAATTGCTCCCAGAATGTTACATTGTGGTTCTGAACTCAAGGACATGGTTAAACAGATGTCGTGAGACAGCACTAATAACTTAGCTGCTGCAGGTGAAATCTGCCTAATACAGATTCAGCCATTACAGTAAGGGTGGTGGCACACGGGGAGACTTAGTTGCCTGTGATAAATCTAAACTAATGCAGACGACTAATCTCCCTGAAATGCCTTCCTACCAGCAAGAATGCTCACTGGACTAACCCCGGGCCGGTGCAGTAAGTCAATACAATCACTTGGGGTTGCCTAACATTTGACACCCCCAAGTGTACGAAGCCTTTCGTTCTCCTTTAATACAACTGTATACTAACAATCAGATAAACATTATTCAGGCAATCATGCTCTCATTTAGCCACCTTGTCAAACAAGAAAATCATCCAAAGTAAGGGCAGTTTCACTCAACTTTCCTAAATTCAGTGAACCTGTTTCCCAACAATCAAATGACTCACACCAACTTACTATCCCTTTATAAACACTTTTGTCTTATACAGAAAATATGTACAGTATTTGTACATTTGTACATTTTAGTGGGTGCTACCACACTGTCATAGCAAAGACACTTGCTAGATATTTTTTTAGGCTGTTTATGGTGAATGCTTTAGCCAATGCAGTCTTGCACTTCTCACTTAGATATAAATATAGGTATGGGATCCCATATCTGGTACGTCCATCTTCTGTGAAATCCATTTTCAGCAGATAATTCTAATTTTTAAAAATGATTTCCTTTTTCTCATCAAATCTGGGTATCCTGCAGTCAAAGTAAAATCGTTCGATCGAACGATTAAAACCTTCTAATCGAACGATTCAAAGGATTTCATCGATCGAACGATTTTACGTCAACTTCCAGGTCCTCATAGGCTAACATAGCACTTCGGCAGGTTTAATTTTGCGAAGTATTGAAGTCAAAGTTTTTTTTAAAGAGACAGTACTTTGATTATCCGAACTATTTTACTTCGAATCAAATTCGAAGTTGTAGTATCCTATTTGATGGTCGAAGTATCCAAAAAAATTACTTAGAATTTCGAATTTTTTTACTTCGAAAATTCCCTCAAATTCACTTCGACCCTTGATAAATGTGCCCCTTAATGTTTATATGATTTCTTTAGTACACTTAAAGTATGGTTATTCAAATTACAGAAACATCACTTGTTCACAGGACCCAAACATTACAGATAATAAATCCTATATCCATACAGACATTGCACAAGATAATACTAGAGAAGGTCCTAAATTTGCCAAGTTTACAGCAAGCGAGTACACAACTCATAGCAATTACACAAGACTATAGGTAAGTTGCCAGGGCAAATAAATTCAGAGGAAAGCAGTTCACAGCTCAATAATAACATGCAATTTAAAGAGTCTAACTCTGTAATAAAATGGTTATTTACAACAGCATTTAAAAGCAAATGAGATTGTAAACATAAAAAATAATCCTGTGTCAACTTTCCTTTCAGGGAGACACCCAGAAACTTGCTGTACTAAAATATTAGACAGTAGAAAGAATGGAAAAGGTGCGTGAGATCAGAGAGTAAAAGCAGGATTCTTTCAGGAAGGTATAGAAGGAGAAATAAGAGTAGCCCAGTGTATAAGAGAGAAGGTACAAGCTAATGATGAGTATCCAGGCCACTAGGAATTTTTAGCAAAATTAATTTCAATGACATTTTTTTAAATACGTTAAGTGCTTTAAATTTATGAAGGAATTATGTATGTGTATACATGTACAGTATGTACATATTTAGTAAGTGTATCCACACAATTATATATTATTTGTTGTGGATTGATCAGTCCTTTTACATAGAGTTAATTGAGTAAAATGATAAGAGTGCAGCACAATTGGGATATTTGGAGTACATCATACCTTTCCAAAACAACCCAGAGGGTCAGTTCCTGAATAGCCACAGTCATGTATTCCCATTGGAGTAGTGGAAAAAGTGTTTTGTCTTTCCAGCATCACTCCAAGATAACACCAGGCCAAAGCTATAGAAACAAAGTCACTGAGTCAGTCAATTAAAGACTATGACAAATGAAAATTTGATGCAAATATTTCCTTATAAAATCTGTTCACACAGTTATGAACCAGCATGTTCTAAGCCTGCATTATTGTTATTGCTTATATATGTAGTGTTAACATACATATAATTTAGTGTAAAAAAAGAATTGAACCATCCTGTGCATTGCTTGATAAAGAAAAAAAAAATCTCTAATTTGTACAAAATATATATTACCTTTATAATGAGCATTTGAGGATTTTACAACTTCACGAAGCAACATCAGAGTTTTGTTAAAAAACTGTAGCCTTTTGTCCACCTTAGAGCTATTCATTAGTATTCCATCCAGCCTGAAATAAAGAGAAAGCAATATCCATTTCATATCTCCACATTAAAATTAATGTCATATATAAATCAAACATCTCTTGCAGGTTTGAAAACTATATATCCCTCTTCACGGTTTTTCAGATTGATACATGAACTAAATCCCCCTAAAAAATCATATGGCTGGATATTCTGTACATAGTATACTAGAAGTGAGTTTCAGCAGCCCTATAATGCTAGGCCTACAAATGTGTTCACAGGAGCTTGCCATTTTGGATTCTGACCATCTTTCAATGTCAGAAATCAAGTAGAAAGTGAGGTTTTTCTGATACTGCTGGACTGATTATTATATTCTGATGAAGAATACACTTGTTTATGTTGTAGTATGGATGTGAATTAATTAGCCTTGTATTGTTACAGTATATACTGTATATCGCAAATTGGTATTAGCCACTAACAGCAGCCAGGAGCATATGCTGTGAATCAGAAGACCAGTCCTGGCCCCACCACAGTGACAGGGTGCAACATCTATGGGGTGAGGGCCCAGCAGAGGGTACTTACACTACAGAGAGATACAGATCTTCAGTGCTGTAGATCTTAGCTCCAAACTGAAATTCAAAACAGGTCCTGGCATTTCAAGTACACAGAGGCCCAACCAGTTCCACACAGGCCCAATAAATAATGTCTATGTAATCTTACAGGAGCCCCTCTTGCATTTGCCAGTTTCTACAGATTGCCAGTCTGGACCTGGTGGATACTCCTTCAAAAATATAATATAGCTTAATTACAATTGGGAAGGCAGTGAGTAAAGTGTAAACAACTAGCACAATCCGCCAGTTCTTTGTACTTTTCACTTTGCCTTTCTTCCTAAATAACTTGCTGCGGGTCTCTGAGCTCCATGTTGCTCTTCATGGGGGTGGCACACAAACATATTGACAGAAATTAGGAAAATAATGTGTGCTTTGTCTTACTCTCCCTAACAGTTTCAAATGTTTTGTATAATTAGTTCCTATTTATTTATTATTCCAGGGAGGCACCTTGGTGTGGGTGGCACAGTGTGTGTGAGTGGAAATCACCACCCCGAATGATGTTGCATAATAGGTATTACCATAACAACAAATATGTGAATTTAAAAGATTGTCTCTAGACAGTAAAGGGAGCACAGCAGCACACACACAGGTTCGATTGAGAATTAAAATAGGCCCTGGCATTTCAGGTACACAGAGGCCCAATCAGTCCACTCTGGCATTTGCCAGAGCCCACAGATTGCCAGTCTGGGCCTGCACACACACAACTATGGTAGCGCCAGAGGAAGAGAGTTAGTTGTTTGAAGCTGGTATATTATGCCTGCAAAGAGCAAAGGACCATTTGTTTTATAGAGCACATGGTCCCCTCTTGCACTGAGGAGGGGAATGGCTGATCTAGAGTATTCTAGCCTCTTCCAACTCTGATGCATGAGGAAGTTGCAAGAATATGAGGCACTCATGCGCCTTTTGTAGTGTTAAGTCAGTAATAAGATATATTTTTATAAACAAAATGAAAAGATTTGGCCTATTCTTGAACTTGTGCAAAGCATGCTGTAGAAGAAGGCAAGGTACATCTATGTAGTATTACCTTTACTTATTCATTAGTGAATCAATTGTCACCCAGCACATTTCTGAGTTACCAGGAGTGACGGGTAGCATTTAGCTTGTAGGCTCCAGCAGGTTCTATGACTGCTGATTAATAACAAGTGAAATGGAACATACCTCATACACAGAGTTGCCATTGTGAAAAACCAACTTCGTTTTTCTTCCACAGGAATCTGAAAGATAAAGTGTTATGAGTAGTACTCCTGACATAATCAAATGCTGAAACTGCAAAGCATCCAACCAGCTCTATTGTATTGAAGACTGTGCAAATAAACATATGCAAATTAGTGTTCAGGTGCCTTTAGGACACTGGACACATTGAGATACTTTTAGCACTGTTTTGTTAAGGGCTATTCCACACGGGGAGATAGCGACGCGTTTGTGGTCGCGGCGTCAAAGCGCCGCGACAGTCGCCGCGACCGGCGCAGGTGACAGTTTTGTATGGGCGCCTATGTAAAAACGCCTGTGCTAACCACACGAGGCAATGCGCTTTTCAACAGTCGCCTGAAAATGCCTCGCCAGGCGACTGTTGAAAAGCGCATCGCCTCGTGTGGTTAGCACAGGCGTTTTTACATAGGCGCCCATACAAAACTGTCGCCTGCGCCGGTCGCGGTGACTGTCGCGGCGCTTTGACGCCGCGACCGCAAACGCGTCGCTATCTCCCCGTGTGGAATAGCCCTAACAGTCACAGATGATACTGGATTGTTGGATTCAGTTTGGTATTTGGCCAAATATTTAGTTGTTGATTTTGTAATAAACTGAATTAAGACATGATGGCTTGTCTCATTGTGCATCCCTAATTTATGTGAGTAGATGTTGCCATATAACTAGCAACAGATTTAGAATATATTTATATTAATCGTCACAGATTCTGTATGTAAAAATTATTTTGAAATTGAAGTACAGTGCCCTGTATTGTTTGTTTTTTCAGCAGACTGGGGAAACTCCTTATGAAGGAGTAAGAAATCCTACACAGGTACTGTATGTGCCATGTACTGTATCTAAGTGTTAGTACCATAACAAGTCTGATCTTCTGGTATCTTATTGGCTGTGGGTCTCCAAGCTCTGTTGCAGGCTGTCACAGTGGGGTACCGTGAAGATTTTACCCAAACTACACAAGTCTCCTATCACCACCAACTGCATAATTTCTACAAATTTGCAAGCACACTGCAATACAACTGTTAGGGATTGTTCAGAGTTTAAGTTTAACAGCTGAAGTTGCAATTAGATATTCACAATTTTAATTCTTCTTGTGCAATGTGAAGGGCTTAGCCCTTATGCAGTGCTATGGGTCTCTTCTTCCCTAACTCCAGCCTTGCTGCCATTTTATATGAGGGAAAAGTTTACTTCAAGGTCAGATGGCTTTGCTTTCACTTATTCAGATAAGCAATATTACAAGAAACACAATTATGTCCCCTTTGTCCCACTGCTCAAATGCTGACTCACTTTGTAAATATACCATCAATTAATATTTGATTTTTTTTCTTTTTAAACTTCCTCCTTCTCTTCAAAAGGCCATTAAAGAGTAAACATGTTTTTTCCATAGTGACAGGTGTAACTGCCTACTGTCAACACTGCTAAAGTACTCATTTTACAGTACATGTGGCAGCTGTCAATGCAAATATATAATAATGAACCTACAGTATGCTATGAAACTATGGGGTCTTTCACAGGCAGTATAGGCAATTACGGTTGATGTACCACTACTGGACATTGTACAGTATATGTTTTCGAGAGTAGTGGAAATGTGTAGATTACGAGTACCGAAACTGATCTGTGTACAATATGTATTGCATGTACCTGTGCTAGGTCTATCATACAGTGTATGTGGTGCCGCAGAATTTGTCATGCACCATGAACACAATGTACAGGAACATGTTTCACTCTGCTTGAGTTATACAAACAATGTGAAGGTAAAGATAAAGTACAACTTCTGCTGGATCTCACGTCAGTATAGGGCAAAAATATATAATTATATTAATCATGGTTGGTAACGGTAATATTATTTCAGATTTTTCTTGAATCACCCGTAAGCCTTCATATAACCTCATTATTATGTCTGGACACTACAGTGAGTTTAGTTCTTAGGCCTATTTTAATTTCTTGTTGATACTGCTTGACTGATGGTAGTATTTTATAATAATATATAATGGTATTACATGCAAGTGTAGTTTCTTAATGAATGCATTTGTTTTTAAAGCCTAATTAGGATGTCCTCTGAGGTGTGAGGTCACATAATGAGAGGATACTACAGAATTCTTCTACAGAATTCTTCTATGTCATAAGCAACAAACTTACCTCGTGTTTTCCAAATGCCAGGGCTTTATCATAGAGGCCAATTCCACTGCTCAATTTCTCAATGCTGTCCTCTTCATTTAGAAGTCCAATGTCGAAGGCGTGGGAATAACCCTGCTCTGCCAGGCACCGTGCAGCCCTTAGTCTGACATCTTTGCTTTCCCCCTCTTCCCCTTCTAGACCCATGAGATGAGACAGTTTATCAGTACACTGTGAGGCTTTATCCTCCATATTCAGTCTGTCATACACATATGCCAGGTTAGCCCAGGCATTTAAGTTGTTTGGATCATGTTGACTAACTGATAGAAAAATGTCTCTCGCGCTGTGAAATTCATCCAGGTAAAAGAAAAAGACACCCAGTAAATTCTTGACAGCAAACTGCTGAAAACTGGAGTCAGCCTCCAGCTGGAACTGCAAGGAATCCCTTTTCAATTTGATGTCTCTCCTCCTAAACTCCACTGGAGTGCACGACTCAAAATTTAAGTTCATTTCCAAATGGAAATGTCCAGGTATGTATTCAAACTCATCTATAAGAGTCTCAATATCCACATCAGGTGTCTCATCCATAACTGGGAAAGAAAGTGTTCCTATTGCCTTTCCTGCTCTGAGTGACTTTGTACCTGTAATTCTGGTTTGAGTCACTTGGGAGGAGTTTCGGGAGGGAAAGGTGGCAGCAGAGAATGTTCTCCCCACCCAGGTATTGGAGTGTAAAAGTGTGCGTGTCACTGCATTTTGCTTATGATTTTATTGTCTTAGAGTTTCATGCATACAGTATGGGCTGCGGATTTTACACATGATGAATAATCATCTTCTTCTCTTGACTGATTGCCAGAACTAGTATAGTTGAGCCAGAGATCCCACGCTTGCAACAGTCATTGTTACTAGGAGTATGAAATACAGAACATAGGTTTGTTTAAGTTCCTACATGGCTGACCCCTTGAATGGTGGCATGTTTTCTCCTTTTCAAGGTTATTTTAGAAAAGCCAAATATGTTATTTTTAGCATTTTTTTAATGTTATTTTTAGCACGTAAAAGTTAAATAATTATTTTACATTAAAAAAAAGATTGTGATAATGAGTAAACATTGTAAACTTTTGAATTAAGCAGAAATGTTAAGCTCCTCACTTTCATCCAAGGGAAAATATACCGCACTTTTCAAGATGAATACATATAAGTAATAAAGGCGCACTTCCACTGAACTGAACTTCCAATATAAATGACCCCACAGATTGAAATGAAAACATGTCTGTTTCTGTACAAAATCATTTCCCAACCACCCATTTGGCTCACGGGATAATTTATAAACAATGGGCAAATCTTCTCCCAGGCAGTAACTTATGGCTACAAATCAGATGTTTGCTTTCATTGTTCTACCTGCAGTTGGTTGAAAGAAAGCTAACCCATGATTAGTTGTTGTTGGTTGCTATCTAGGTGCAGATTTTCCCAGTGTTCATAAATGAGCCCAACAGTGCCATGCAAACTCTCCCTCACTTTGTTCCATTGTGAAGTGATGGATTCTAGAACTTGAAGTCCCTCTGCTTTCCAGAGAATATGTGCACCACCCACTATGGAAAGCAAAGTGACTTCATGTCCCAGTATGTCTATTGGCATTTCAAGATAGTATTTATGCACCTTTTTTATGTAAACTCATCTGAATGAACTCGTGTCAAAAAAAGTAGTGTAAATTTTCCCTTTAACTTAAAGAGCTCTATATTATGACCTCAAACCCCTGCATTTTTAAAATTGTATTTAGTAATGAAGCTCTTGAACCTGTAAATTTTATGTCAGGGTGTGGCATCCTGTAGTATGGGAACTGAAAGGTGAAAAAAAGCCTGTACAACAACATAGAAAACGAGTTAGGATCTTACTTTGATGTTGGAGGGGTGGCTTGTTTGTAATATGTGAAGTATGCACTGTCAATGAGGTCAAAAAAGTCCTCTAAAATGGTTATATTGCATTACATAATGACCACAATGTTTGCATGGAAAGTGAACCTCCAGTTAACCAGTTAAGTTTGTTCTCACTCATACAATGCTTATTAATTGAGATTTATAACTTCAGATTTGACTGCCATTGCAAACAAAATGAGATCTGATGGCAAATAAAGGGCTGATATGAATAATTTACTTTCAAACAGAACCCAAAATCATTGTAGTGTTCAGAAAAGCAAAACATGTTTTACCAGATATACTTGCCCTAAAGCTACTGCCAAAAATCACAAAGAATACACTTCTCAAAAATAATGAATAGTATTCAGAGGATTCAAAAGAGTAAATCCTCCCTCGCCTGTCTTTCTAAACAAAATGATAAAGGGACATCTTTCTGGAAACAATGGTTTAAGAATATATACAGTACCTTGCAAAAGTGCTCCGTCCTTTCACCCATCATTTTACTGTATTTTTCTTTCTGTGATTTTTACATTAAAGCAATGAGACGCTTTAGTTATTTTATGACAAAAAGGAAAAAATGTATAAATATATATGTTGTTTGCATAAGTATTTAACTCCAACATTTTAGAGCCACCTTTTGCATAAGTAATAGATTAAATCTGGAGAAAGTATGTACCAGGGATACATTATGTGTGGGCCATGAGTGGGTTCCAGAAAAAACTTTCATATTTTCCCTTACTATGCCCTGTTTCTGCCTCTGACAGCCTGTATTTATAGGTGTTTACTTGTCCTGCCCCGCTTCCTTTATGATGGGTGGGTTCTACAGGTGAATGGGGGAGGGGGGTGCTGGGTTCTGGTGGATTCACACATACCTATCAGGTGTGTGGTACACTTGTAAAGGATGCTAACATGTATGTGAAGTCTGGTGGCACAAATAGGACTAGCAATGTGCTAATATCATGCAGCTGTGTATCACTTGACTTATCTCCATGTGTGTCTTCCCTGTTTACCAGTTTTTCCTATTTTTTTGACTTTCTGAGGTGGGGCAGGGGAGTGATATCACCAGCTGCCAACCAACCCCCTCACAAGCACCCATCACTATTATGTGTTTATTGTGTGTACTCCCTCCAGTTGTTCCAGAGAGCCAGTAGGCAGGAAAGATACATGTCATGTCCCCCCTCCATTGTGCCCTAGGCATGTGCCTCTTCTGTTTACTCCTAGTTTCAGCCCTGGGGCACCTGGAAGGTGTTGTGACATTCTCTCAATTCTTAGCTTGGTTTACAGGCACTGGGGGTCATTTATCAACACTGGGCAAATGTGCCCATGGGCAGTAATCCATGGCAACCAATCAAATTGCTGCATTCACTGTTCTACTTGCAGTTGGCTTTAAACAGCTAATCACTGATTGGTTGCTATAATTGCTATATAGGTAACTGGCCATGGGCAAATTAGGCCAGTGTTGATAAATGAGCCGCAGTGTGCTAGGGGTGGAGGACTAGTTCTTACAAATTTACCAGCACGTACATTTCTGGTAAATTTGTTATACCGACCAGACCTGGACTCAGTGTCGCACTGGGACATCAGGGGCCCACCATAAAACCTTAGACAGGGGCCACTCTCAGTACTATTATTCTTTATCGCCTCAATCAACCTCTATTCTCCTACTGTCTTTTCTTTACAAATTATAATCTATTATTTAATATATTTCACCTCTTTATTCTCATAGAAATAGGGAATTCCCATGAAATAGGACAAAAGTTTAGCATCATGAGGGCCCACTGACACCTGGCCCCACCGGGAGTTTTCCTGGTATCACGGTGGGCCAGTCTGACACTGCCTGGACTGGAAGTCAAAATAGGCCCTGCCATTCCAAGTACTCAGAGGACTATATGGTAACTTTCTATGGAACCATACAGCAGCCCCTCTGGCATTTGCCAGAAGCCAAAGATTGCCAGTCCGGGCCTGATACAGACCCCAGCCTTAGCTGATTTTATAAACCAGAAACCCTAGTTCCTGTGAGCTCCCAGGTGTGGAGGGAGTTAAAGGAACAGTAACACCAAAAAATGAAAGTGTTTTAAATTAATAAAAATATTGCACTGGTAAAAATTATGTGTTTGCTTCAGAAACACTAATATAGTTCATATAAACAAGCTGCTGTGTAGCAATGGTGGAAATTGAAAAAAAGGCTAATTGGCACAGGTTAAATAGTGGATAACAGATAACACCATTGTGTTCTACAGAGCTTATCTGCTGTGTAACTAAACCTTTTCTTCCTTTGAATAGCTGCCCTCATTGCTACACAGCATCTTATTTATATATACAACAGTAGTGTTTCCGAAGCAGTTTTACCAGTGCAGGGCAACACTGCATTATATTTATTACTTTAAACCAAATCCATTTTTCGATGTTACTGGTCCTTTAAATCTGACTCCCAAATAAGATGGGATCATGGGGTATCTGATCGTGCTGTGGGGCTGCTGTTCATCAGTAGGAACCGGTCAGCTTGTTGAAACAGAAATGGATGAAGAAATAACAGGGAACGAGTACAACAGGACCTCATTTAGTCTGCAAAAAAATAAAGCAGGCGTTTATTTGTAGCATTATTTATTTTCAATATTAGCCAAGCCTGATTATCTAATTTATGTTATAGGATTCGTTGACCCTTGCGTTAGGGTGACTACATCTGCCTCACAGCTTCTTATTTATTAGCGTCCCTAGTGACGTCATGTGGTCAGTAGGAACGCACTGATTGGAGAGGTCAGATCTTTACTGTTCCATTATAACTGGTATTTAATGAAAATAAAAATGTAAGTTGAGGTGTACAATTCCCGGCTTTACCCCCGGTCACGTGATCAAACCTTGCCTCTCGCAGGTGAGTGGCGTGCCCGTCACTATAGCAACCGAGCTTACAATGGCGGAGAAGAAGTTCAGCGGTGCTCCATTCGGCTCGCAAAGTGCCAGGTACCTTCAGTAGGGCACAAGAATATAGGAGGGTACAGTAGGTTCGACACAAATATGGCCCGGTGGATTACTAGCACTGGTGCTTATGCAGTTCCGTTCCGAGCCTAGTATCTTTGCACAGTGACATCGGTGTCTCCAAGAATGGAGCCCTGAGCGCAAACATGTCAGTGACACACGTCTGGGTTTGTTCTTAATGGCGAATAAATTAGTTAGTGTTGACTGGCGGTTTCAAGGATGTCTGTACGACGAATCCTACAGCCCCTAGTAGTCTAAGGAGCCAATGGCTTATTGATCATATTTAGCTTGTGTTTGTTGCAAAAAATGCAGCGTGTGTGGACTTTATATTTTATTATACAGTGTATACAAAATGTATATACAACAGGTATGGGACCTGTTATCCAGGACGGATGTTTGTGTAATTTGAGTCTTCATGCCTGGCTTAAGCCTACTAGAGATTCCTAACATTAAATAAACCTAAGGTTTTGCTCCCAATAAGGATTAATTGTATCTTAGTTGGGATCAACTACAAGCTACTGTTTTATTATTACAGACAAAAAGGAAATTGTTTTTAAAAATTTGGATAAAATGGAGTCGTTCCGTAATTCAGAGCTTTCTGGATACCGGGTTTCCGGATAAGGGATCCTATACCTGTACTGTATAGTGTATGCAGAACTGTGTGATCATGGTAATTGATTGACCTGTAAAGCAATGTTTTTCTTCTTGTCTCCATGGCTTCTTTTCGGAATAAAATCTGCAACAAAACCAGGGAATTGTTTACAAATAGCTACCTATCATAATTATTGTGAATATACACCTAGTATGGAAAAGTGTTTCCTCCACCAATGGTATGGCCTAATAAATCCTGCATTATTCTGTTTAGGGGAAATTGTACTTTTTCCAGGAAATGCCTCTTGCAAGTACTCTGGCCCCTCTTCACCAGGATGGTTCTTGCATGACCCTTCATATCCTGCATGCACATAAACTATGCATGCACATAAACTAACTGGTACACTTGCTCTTCATGATGCGAAACACATGCGTGTTTCGCATCATGGCCTCCCACATCAGCTCTCCCTCCTGTTGCAGAGGCTATAGTGTTCACAAGGGGCATTTGCTGAAAGAAAAACTGTTGTTTGCTCAACCAGAATGCAGGTTTTATTAGCCCACGGTGACAAAAACAATTTTCAATATTTAATAAGTGCCCTTTAAAGGATTAATAGATACTCTTTATAACTAATGACCTATTTCACTCCTAGTTACTCTGCCATTATATTTTACAGATGGGTGTTTCATAAGTAACCATTTAATTATCTTCACCTATACCATTTGTTTGTATTAACATGGGTTTTGTCGGAATCCACACGTTACGTAGTTATTTGTCTGATTTGTTTATGTGGCCTGTGTCTAGAGATTTCTTGATCACTTTTCTTATTGTGACTTGTTTATAATGTTTGTGGCAGATGCCTAGGGATTTTGTGATTAAAGGCTGAAAGCCAAACAATCATCTAATGAGAAAATACATATTGTTTATTTTTCACCTATTATCCATTAGATTTGATGTGTCGGCAGCTCACCCAGACAGTAAGAAGACTGGTTCGTACACACAAGTGCCCTACTGTAGAAAGGCCACCTCAGAGCTAGTGAGTAAAATTTGAATGCACAACAGATCATTCAAAATACCTCTCCTAAAAGGTTACACGATTGTTATAGTGAGGGGTAGGCTGCAGGCATATAGTAATGCAGTACCTCTGATCATTGCGGTAAATTAACTTTTGAGGATGGCTAAATCCAAATTTTCATAATACCAAGCCCAGAAGGATATACTTAGTCAGGTATTTGGGTCTTTTACATCATGCTAGTGTGAGACAGCGTAGTGTATGCGCATGCCCACCTTTTATATACAACATATTTTACAAACTTTATTAACTGTGTAGCTTTGAAGCAAAAAAAAAAAAAAAAAAAAAATATATATATATATATATATATATATATAATTAAAATACAGTACAAATATTGCTTTTCGAGTGATTTTATTAAATCAGATTTTTTTTAATCATCTATGATATGTATGTATGTATGTATATATATATATATATATATATATACTGAACAAATAAAAACATAAATTGAGAGAAACAGTAGATGGTGTGCAGGGTTAAGGAGATAAATAGTAATTCGAAAGAAAGAGTTAACCCTTGAAATTGCACCACCCCATCGTAGAACCCGATAACTCAGGGAACAAAATTAAAACTTAACTTTTACTAATAAATTAGATAAAATCGTGAGTCCAAGAGAACATTTAAAATAAAGTTAGGAACAGGGAGACGAAGAACCCAAATTGGGTTAGGCGATAAATGCAAAGCATAAGATGAATATTGGGCTGATTCATTTAAACTGTAGTGAAACACTACAGTGGTAATGTGGTGGCAATAAAGATAATAAAGATAAATATATCGTAGTCTGTAGAAAACGGGTATCCAACCCACCTGCCAAACTTGGCATAAGTTCACTTATGAGTCTCAATTGGTCAGCCTCCCCTTCACCCTAGTTTACACCTTCCCAGTTTCCTGGTATGAAGAGACGGGTAAGTAAAGTGGCAATTACACGAATCGGTTGCACACAACCTGCCAATCAAAGTCATAGATTAAACTTCACCATCACTTTCCAGCCTAGGTATTTCCACCACCCCTTCACCCTCAGGCGCACCCTCCCATTTCCATAGAAGGAGATAATATAACTGGGTGGTATCAAAAGTTGACCCACTGTTAAATTCTACCCCAGAAAGAGGCTCAGTCGATCGCCCACCCCTTCACCCACAGAGCTTCCCACCCGTTTCTGCTGTGAAGCAGTGGCCTATAGAAATATTTCATGGTTCGTTCCCCCTGCCTAGCTAATCTAAAATGCGCCTGATGTGCATTTCAACCCTCATATTGCAGGCTTGGTATTTGTCAAAACTATATAGCCTAAAAACATATAATATTGTTTCAGTAAGTTGTCTTGGATTTATGTATACTTAACTGATCTAATGTTTAATGTTTTCAGGAGAGAAGGTTGGGACCAGGAACTTACAATGCTGCTCTTAGTGATTTCAGCCCTTCTGTCCTGGAGAAAAATGCATCAGCTCCTGCCTGGAAAAGAGCGCAAGAAACGGAGAAATTGACTGCAATGCCACACCTTCTTTACAAAGAAACATATGAAAGAAACCGGTTATTGGTGAGATGACGCATATTTGCAAGGCCAGCATATCAGGAGCGAAAGAAAAATGTGCTTTGGACCCACTGACCTAAGGGGGTTCAGCAGCTGATATTTTTCCTCTTATGCAAATTATGTCTTCTATTAAATACAGCTGCACCTGTGGGTCATGCATTTTAGGCAATGCTTAGCTGGTCAGTGAGTAGTTATGCTCCTAAGAAGACTTTTGTTCTCTTTTTTTTTCTCAGAAGCAGAACCTGGGTCCTGGGCGATACAACATAAAATCATTCTTGGATCTCCTAGAGGAAAAGCCTTCTTGCACAAGTGGGGTGTGCGGCACTAAGGAAGTTCGGTTCAAAAAGGATGAGCAGGTACAGACTAAAAGCAACAGTTCTTAAAGAGGAACTCTAAAACAACAGTTCAAAGATAGTAACATAATAATTTAGGTTGAAAAAAGACACACGTTCATCAATTTTGTCACCTTTTTGGTCTAACAAGCTTGCCTAACTGCTAACCAGTCTAAAGGGATGTGGAAAAAACCCTAATCTGAACCATTTTGGCGGGGGGGGGGTATTTATACATACATGTTTTAAATATTCTACATATATGTTGTGCAAATGTGGGATGGTTTCCTAACACAGATGTTATTTACACCATTGATTTTATCCATAGCAAACTTGCATTTACTTTTTAGCTTGTAGCAGGCTAATCAAAGCCAAGTGCTTACTGGTTGCTCATATTTTCCCCACCAGAGTTATTGGCTAATAGAGCCTGCACTCCACATAAATTCTCCAAACAAACAATATGCCAGCCATTTTGCAACTAATTATTAGTCCCAGTTCTCTCATTATACCTGTGATGCAACACGCATGCTCATAATGTGATCAAACATGGCTGTCTGCATAAAAAGCTCCCTAGCGATGTGAGCATCATCGCACTCCCTAGGAACATTTTTTGCCAAAATAATATTGCTTGATCTTTTTACTTTTCCATAAAACTGTGACAGTTTCCCCTCAATGTGGATAAACACGAGGTCTCTGTATATTTTGGAAAAATCTTATGAAAAACATGCAGTTTAGTATCTTATGTTGGATTGGTGAGATTTCTATTCTTTTATTATTATATTTAGAGTTTTTATTTTTTAGTAATGATCCTTTTCAACTTCCCTGCAGTTTTGTACCCCAGGACCTGGAAGTTATGGTAAAGGGGGAAATCCATATTCAATACTAGAGGAAAGAGCCTCTAAATCTGCCAGTTCCAAAGGCATTATGGATACTGCTCCTGGGGAAGGACGCTCATTGCCTATTACAGTAAGTAACTGAGTTTTCAGCAGTTTTAGGAAAACTGATATTTTCTAAATTAGATTTTCTAATTTCAGGGCTGTGGACTGGGACCTGGAACCTATAATTTAAAAAGTTCCATAAACGAAACCTTGGCTCATGTAGTTGGTAATAGAGGACCATATGACCTTTTCTCTGCATCACGAGATCAACCTATTCTGTATGGACATTTTGCAGAACCTGTATGTATATTTCCTGTATACAGTTAATAATTAACATAAAAAATTGTAGATAATTTGTTTTCAATTTATTAAAAAGGTTGTATTAAGAACTAAGCACAAAATAAAAACTGTGGTTCAGTGTTAGCCAGTAGCAAAAATAACAAATAAAAAAAAACAAACAAATACAAAAAGTATTGTAGAAATGATACCTATATTGGCTAACAAAAATACATTGCAAGCTTTCGGAGCACCAAGGCCCCTTTGTCAGGCAAAATACAAATGAAAGCTAGAAAGGCACAGCATATATACGGTTAGATCAGTGAAGGGTATTCATGGGCAATAAATTAGGACGTTACAGATAGATAGAGATCAATTGTAGAGATAATAAAATTAATTAGAGTGGGTTGTATATAGTCCAGGAGTCTGGATTCAGCCAGGTCACACAGTGTGACATGACACCTCAACCTAAATTAAGGCCCTGTCTTAATGTGTTAAATAACTCATACATTTGAATTCATAGATCTTCCTTTCCTGTTAAGTTTTAAAGTTACCTTTTAGAATTCAGACTTTCATGTTCTGAAGACTGTGACTTTGATTGCAGAAGTGATGCCCCACTGGTATATATGATTTGGTGTTGATTTTATGTACTTATCATATAGACAGCATCAATTAAATAACTATTGGCATTCCACCAACAATTTAATTAATTCCACCCCACCACAAACCTTACCCGTAACCACTCTTAAGGTGGCCTTACACATAGAGATCCTCTCGTTTGGTGGTTTTCCCTTAAGTTACGTAAATTGCATATGTTTAGGAGCCCAATGATCTTGCTTTGGGGCCCACTTACTAGTAATTTTTCATTTTGGAGACACTCCTATATTTCCGTAAATAGATCCCAATATAAACAGCTGATGTTGCTTTATAAGAAGCAGTTAATATAAAATAGTTCAAATTAATTAGCTAATAAGTCAGTTCATTGTGGGTCAATGGAATTTACCTTAAGTTTTTTAATTCATCTGTGGTCAGTGTAGTTTGCCCCTGCCTGCCCTTTCAAGCTTCTCTGCATTGTGTTTTGCTTGATACGCAAGTTACATAAGTTTCTAGGACGTTTTTGCGGGCGTTCCATAAATTGCGTAGGTCACATCACCAGAACTTCATCAGGAAACTGCCTTTTCTTACAAATTGTGACGATGGGAGCAGTTGCAAAATTTAGGTTCCAAGTTATGTCACTTTTCCTAGATTTATAAAAACAATCCCTGTTTTGAAACCTATTGCTTGCAAACTTAATTCCAGTAGAAATAATGGTGTTGTGTAAAAAAATAAAATAAAAAAAAGCTTATCAAAATGTGATGTTTATAGTATAGGCATATCAGAATAGAGACTTGTCAGATCTGCTCCATCTATAAATTTCCCTTTTCCAACCTGTCAGACCTTGCACAGTTAAACCAATATTTTGTGGGGTAATGATTTTGCTTTTGATTGAGATTATTATATTTTTCTTCCCAGAAAAACAGAGGACCAGAGCCTGGAGCTTATAAATTCAAGTCATTTACTGAAGACTTGGGAAGTCATCAAAGAAAAAAACATGGGGTGTTTGGAAAGCTCACTCAGTATCCAGAAGTCCCCACCGAACGAATATTAATAAACAGGCCTAAAACAATTGTTAGTTTTATATATTTCACGCTCCTTCTGGCAACAGCAACCCATGTTTTTAACAAGTTAATAGTGTGTTTTTCCTAGAACAATATTTAAATATGTTCACAAGAGTGTTTTTGCTAATGTAAGCAAGAATGGGTGTGCCTCTGGTATTGCCACGCAACCATAACATGTAAGATTTATACAAATATTCTTGTTCAACTTCATGCAATGGTAAAATTCTGTGTATTTTGAAAAAGTCTTTAGAGGAGAACTAAACCCTAAAAATTAATATGGCTAAAAATGTCATATTCTTTAGTGAACTTATTGCACCAGCCTAAAGTTTCAGCTTGTCAGTAGCAGCAATGATCCAGCACTTCAAACTTGTCACAGGGGGTCACCATAGTGGAAAATGTCTGTGACACTCACATGCTCAGTGAGCTCTGATCAGCTGTTGAAAAGCTCTTGAGAAGCTAAGCTTAGGGGTTGTCACAAATTATCAAGCAGAAAATGAGGGTTGTCTGTAATATAAACTGAAGTTACAGGGCTGATTATTAAATTCTGATACTAGTTCCACTGGTTTCTGTACTGACGTAGTAATTATCTGTAATTACTAATCAGCCTTATATTGTAACATTTCTATTCTATGTGTACTGTAAATTGTGACTGGGTCCCTAGGTGACAGCAGCACAGAGCATGTGCAGTGATTCAGCAGAAAAGAAGATGCGGAGCTACTGGAGCATCTTTGGAGACACAGATCTTTACTGCTAAAGGACTGTGGTTGCCTTGGGCTGGTACAGAAGCCAAAACATAATGTAATTTATAGCTACTTCTTTAGTTCTCCTTTAATTAGTTCCAAAATGTGTTTTAGTGTGTGCAGAGTGGCTGCAATAATGCTTCAGCAACATAATGTGGGTACCATGAAGCAGTTTATGTGGCACATGACTAGCTGAAACTTGTATATTATATTATGTCACATGACTTGCTGAAACTTGTGTATTATAATAAATAAAGTACCCCTGTTGCAAAATATGAGGATATTAGAAGTTACCTCGGAGTTCCATGACCTTTATAAAAACACTCAGCCTTCGGCCTATATGGTCATGAAACTCCTCGGTAACTTATAATATCCTTATAATTTATAAGAGGGTGTAATTTATTAACTATATATTAATCATTGGGGTTAGTGTCTTATAATATGGCGCTATCTAGTTGTTGAATAAAGTGTGCCTTTTTAAATGAAACCCAATGGAATAGTTTCTAGTATTAGAAGACAGGGAGGGTCTTCTATTTAAATTCTACTGCTCCCTTACATCAGTGCTATACTTTGCACCGAGCCCATTTACTAACATAGGTTCTAACTTGCAAAGTGCAGTTGCCAGTAACTACCAGTCACCTCTTTGCTTTCATTTTCTAAAGCTCGCCATACTGTACACTTCTAGATCCACTGATTTGTCAAGGTAGCCCAGGGCCAGAGATCAAATCAAATTGTTGGCCCACATAGACAGGATTATCAAACCTGCATGAGCCAAGTGAGTTTTGAACAGTCTATTGGCCAGTGCAATACACTGTTCAAACTAATTGTTGATTGGCGGCTACTGGCAACTGCAATTGTGCAGTTAAGAACTTATGTTCTTACCGTATATGTGCCACTTATCACAGGCTGAACTGGATTATTGGTGCTAGGCACAAGTTGCAAGGAGTATTATATAGACGGAGAAACCTTTGTGAAAACTGTTTAGATACTTGCAATTTTATTCATTGAAGCTGTGCATTTATAAATTAGTCCTACAGTATTTTATGGGCAATAGTTATACCACTGCCTGTATAACACAGTGCCATCTACACAATTTCCAGCTCTGCAGATGGCAAAAGGCTTGAATTTGCCCCACTGTACAATTAGGGGCAGATTTATCAAGGGTCGAATATTTTGAAAATACTTCGAAATTCGACCATCGAATGTAATTACTTCGACTTCGATTATCGAAGTCGAAGGTTTTTTTTTCATCGAATTTGGCCATTTGCGGTCGAAATAAATTTGCGGTCGGACGATTAAATCCTAATCGAACGATTCTAAGGATTTCAGCGATCAATCGAACGATTTTCTTCGACTTCAAAAAGCTTAGAAAACTGCTCTAGAAGGTCCCCATAGGCTAACATAGCACTTCAGCAGGTTTAATTTGGCAAAGTATTGAAGTCAAAGTTTTTTTAAAGAGACAGTACTTCGATTATTGAATATTCTAACTATTTTACTTCGAGTCGAAGTCGTAGTATCCTATTCGATGGTCAAAGTATCCAAAAAATTACTTTGAATTTCAAATTTTTTTACTTCGAAAATTCTCTGGAATTCACTTGATAAATCTGCCCCTTACTGTACAGTCACTCTCACCCTAGCGGTGCAGCAATAGGTCTGCCGGGTATTATTGCTGGGTAATTAGTAAGTGAGTGTTTCTGAGCTGTGGTCGCCTGACCCAGTGAGTGCAATGTCCCAGAATTTCCAGTAGGTTTACCTGTGTACATGCCCCATGTAGTTATAAAACCTTTGTTAGACTTTTACCCACTACTTTACATTACTTTACAGGGTAATCCTGGGCCTGGATTCTATGACCCCAAACCATTTTATGAACCAAAGAGGCATTCAGCTGTTCCCTTCCAATCAAGTGCGAAACGGTTTGAAAAGAAATCTTGCAGACTCCTCTTTGGAAGTAATGTATGTATCCCATATTCAATCCTTTAAAACTGACACCCTTTCATGTTTTATTTGTATTATTTAAAATGTTATTGGCTTTAAAAGGGAGGTAAAAAATAGAAATAATTGATCTCAGTGCTTGTGTGGAGCAGGTGCATTCTCCTGCTAGGCACAAGCACTGCTATCATTTCTGTCATCAATGCCAGGCTTAGCTGACAGATATAACAAGCAACACAAGCAGTATATGTGATCCTGATCCCTAGATTATTTGCCACAAATCAGTGGCTAATTTTATTACTCATCCTAAGTCAGGGTGTATGTCTAGTGTGGGCA
Organism: Xenopus petersii; assembly: GCA_038501925.1. Classification (NCBI taxonomy): domain Eukaryota; kingdom Metazoa; phylum Chordata; class Amphibia; order Anura; family Pipidae; genus Xenopus; species Xenopus petersii. The sequence goes on from CM076678.1 coordinate 95,977,791, forward strand.
TAATGTCTAAGAAGATCTCTCTTAAATTCCACTCATGGGGGCGACGTCAGTTTGTTGTTAAAATGTTTGCCAAGTAATACCCTAATACCCTAATTGCTTCCATTGATCTGACTTGAATTTGAAATCAAAGTTTGCTGCTAAGATGCATCTTTGCATGCAGATCATAGTTCACAATGATTACTAATAACTTAACAATTAGCCTTTTTCAATATCATTTTTCAGTGTTAAATCTGTGTTGTGCTTTCAGAATCCTGTTGGGGTAGGTCGCTATGATGTTGCTAAGCATATACGTGGGAAGACAGCGACTCCTTTACGGTCTTCGTTTCTTTCTAAAACAGAACGTTATCTGTCTAACCCAGTGAGAGACAAGGTTTTAGAGTGAGTACTGCCTCTTTCTTTTAAGAAAAAATAGTAAACATAAACTCACTGCACCTCAATCTCATAGTAACAATAAAAATTAGGGATGCACCGAATCCAGGATTCGGTTCGGGATTCGGCCAGGATTCGGCCTTTTTTAGCAGGATTCGGATTCGGCCGAATCCTTCTGCCCGGCCGAACCGAATCCGAATCCTAATTTGCATATGCAAATTAGGGGCAAGGAGGGAAATTGCGTGACTTTTTGTCAGAAAACAAGGAGGTAAAAAATGTTTTCCCCTTCCCACCCCTAATTTGCATATGCAAATTAGGGTTCGGTTCGGTATTCGGCCGAATCCTTTGTGAAGGATTCGGGGTTCGGCCGAATCCAAAAAAGTGGATTCGGTGCATCCCTAATAAAAATGTCCTCAGCCAGTGAAACCAGGTAGAGAAAGCTTTGTCTGTCTGTTACACATTGTGCAGTAAGATTAATCCATTCTGACCTGTGCTTTATTCCTATTCTAGAGAACGTCTCCAACAGAAAAGCGTCTCCGTAACAAATAAGGCATTGCTTTCTAGCAGTGTTTCAGTACATCCATCCTCCGCATAATACAGAGGAGCCTAATGAAAATAAAGATGAATAAATCAATCCTTGCAAGTACTAATTCTTTTTAAGGCAGTAATTTAATTATGAAAATTGAAATGTGAACAGTGGTTTAAAAAAATGTTTAAAATTAAAAATAAAAGGATTATTTCAAACCTGTGAATCACTGACTATTACAGCTGTTAATTCTGATCCAATTAGAAGATATTAATTAAAGGAACAGTAACAACAAAAAATAAAAGCATTTTAGAGTGATTAAAATATAATGTACTGTTGCCCTACATTGGTAAAAGTAATGTGTTTGCTTTAGAAAGACTACTATAGTTTATATAAATAGGCTGCTGTGTAGCCATGGGGCCGCCATTAAGCCTGAAAAAGAAGAAAATGCAGAGGTTACTTAGCAGATAAAAGATACGCTCTATAAAATAATATAATGGTATTCAGCAGTATGCTTCTGTTATCTGCTATGTAGCCTGTGCTTTGAATGGCTGTCCCATGGCTTGTTTAAATTACAGTAGTTTTTCTGAAGGAAACACACTAGTTTTACCAGTGCAGGGAAACCGTACATTATGTTAATTATTTTAAAGCACTTTCTTTTTTAATGTTACTGTTCCTTATTGATTTTGTTTACCTTTACACAATGTAAGCAATGCTTTTCCTCAGGAATGATTTAATTGTGCAGATTCTCTAAGTCATTTGATCTTACTGCCTATTTATTTTATTTGGCGGGGGAGGCAAAATCTGTATATGAGTCTACCTGTGGGTATAAGTATTTTAAAGTATGTTCTGAAATAAGCTATGTTAAAATAAAGAGAAAAAGCATCTTTGGCAGATGAAGTCTGCCACAGACCCACCCTGCCTGGACCTTAGTATCCCCCTAGTGATACCTGCTGTTGGCTTATTTATAGACTTGTGTCTGCTGATGTTGCAAGAGGGCGTGGGACAGGCAATCAGTGGGTATATAAATAATAATGGATCACCAGGTCGGATTGAAATCTGACATGGGGCTAGACATGTTATCAGTTTTCCAGCTGCCCCCGGTTATGTGACTTGTGCTGTCAAAAACTTCAGTCACTCTTTACTGCAAGTTGGAGTGATATCACCCCCCCCACGAGCCTAAAACCAGAACATTGGGAAGGTAACCAGATAACAGCCCCCTAACACAAGATAACAGCTGCCTAGTAGATCTGAAAGCAGCACTCAATAATAAAATCCAGGTCCCACTGTGACATGTTGTTACATTGAGTAGGAGAAACAATAGCCTGCCAGAAAGCAGTTCCATAGTGCAGCACTGGCTCTTTCTGAAAGTACATGACCAGGCAAAATTACCTGAGATGGCTGCCTAGACACCAAATATTACAACTAAAAAAATACACTTGCTGGTTCAGGAATGAAATTTTATACTGTATAGTGAATTATTTGTAGTGTAAACAGTGTAATTTAGAAATCAAAATCATGACATAATCCCTTTAAGATATAATCATGAATGATATCTGACCCATTTATATTTCTATGTAAAAAAAAAAATGAAAACCATTTTTGGAAATCAATGTTTTAAAATTTGGGTGGAGTAGATAGTTCTTCCTGGGCTATCAAATTCCTTGTTTTCTGTATTTATACCCTTGGGCTGTTTTTCTGCCTTGTAATGAGAAGGCATACACAATTCTATGATTTACCAAGCTAGATCTTTCAAAAACATTTGAGGGATCAAGTAATTCTTTGCATTTGTACGGGAAGCAGCAATTAATACAAATATTTTTTTTTGCAGTGCAGCAGGTGAACAAAGATGCAGCTTTCTGTAAGCTCTTGTTACTAGGGTTGGCACTCTTTCCTATATTTTTTACCGGCTGGTGGGGGCAGGAACAAAAAGGGCGGAGTATGATGTCAAAAGGGGCGGGCATTGATGCGGATTGTTGAAGATGGAGGATAAAAGCTAAGTTTAAGATAAGTTTACAGGGGATTGGAGGCAGGCCGATGGGTCTTTTTAAGGGTATTACAAATTTACCGGCAGCCGGTAAATTTGTAATACCGGCCCGGCCTTGGCAGGTGTTTTACCGGCTAGGCCAGTAAAATACTGGCTGGGTCGCAACCCTACTTGTTACAGGTGCTAGTACAGTCTACCTGCATTGTGACACAATTGTGTTGCTTAGTGCAATCCAGATAATTGAATTACTATCAAACAGCTCAGATCTGTTTCTGTTGCTGTAATCATATTTAAATAATTGTATTTAACTAATTAACTAAGGATTAGCAAACATTTTTCTAGTACAGAACACTGCTACCTGTAATACTACACCTGGCATTTTCTCTGCAAGCAGACTGTAATTAGAACAAACCATACATGCTTACCTTGAGGTGGCTTTCTTTCCTAATCCAGCGCTCTCCCTAAGTCTGTTGTACAATATATTAGCTGTACTGATATCTCTGGCTATTCAATGAATTATTATACCATATTAAGAGGCAGAGCATGCACTAGCCCCCATATGTAAAAAAGGCACTTCATTTTCCCAGGTAAAGTAATCCATAACAACCAAGAAGGTGTTTGCTCTTAAAAGAAAACTTTACCCCCAAAAATGAATATTTAAGCAACAGATAGTTTATAATTGATATCATTAAGCGACATATTTTTTTTTTTTTCGCAATATCTTTTTATACAGACCTACATTGTTCAGAGGGGTATGTTTTTTTTATTACAGGTTGAATTCTCCTTTAAGTTAACTTTGAGTATGTTATAGAATGGCTAATTCTAAGCAACTTTTCAATTGGCCTTCATTTTTTCTTTATTATAGTTTTTGAATTGTTTGCCTTCTTCTTCTGACTCGTTCCTGCTTTTAAATGCCTCTCCCATTCTACAAATTTATAGTTATAGCTACTTTGTATTACTCATATTTCTATTCAGGACCTCTCCTATACATATTCCAGTCTCTTATTCAGATCAATGCATGGTTGCTAGAGTAATGTGGACACTAGCAACTGGATTGCTGAAATGCTGCAAACCGGAGAGCTGCTGAATAAAAAGCAAAATAGATCAAAAACCACACATAATAAAAAATGAAGACCAATTGCAAAATGGCTCAGAATATTACTCTCTACCTCATACTCAAAGTACATTTGAATGTGAACAACCCCTTTAATGTGCATGACATAAGTGGAGGATGTATTGATGTTATTGCCAAGGCTTACATTGGTTGTTAAAAGAATATACTTAGCTTCTGTAGGGAGTGAGCCGTGAGCAGGAGTGAAATATGTACGGTTAGTTGCTTCAAATTAGCAATACTAAAACAATGTTGATTGACTGGATTGAGTATATGATAGAATCCTTGGTAGTCACGTTAAAATCGACACATTTTTACACTTTTCCATTGGTCATATTAGGTTTCTATTTAAGCACGGTATCACAACATACAATTAAAGCCATTTAATGAAAAAGTACACAAACTTGCTTTCTCAGCACCAAAACACACACACACACATATATCTTGTGTCACACTGTGCTTCACACAGCCTCAAATAAAATATCACATTCATGACTAAAATAGCAATAGCTTATAGGTTCCTGTGATCCATAGCTGTTTGTATTGTCCAGAGTAGGAAAATGTCTCTAGTGTAGATCGCCACAATTGGTGGGAAATGTGTTTGTTGGAAAGAAGCAGTGTTCATATTTGGTTGTAATGCTCCCTATCAGAGTCAAGTTTCTGTTACAAGCAGTTTGCTTGTGTCTCAGTGACGTGCTGCTTTGCAGATTTTATCATACACTTCTGGAAATGCATTGCTGCAATTTAATTTTCCTCGTAGCTTTTGGTACAAAGTTCCATCAAACATATCCCAGAATTCCTCACGACTCATGTAACAGTCTGCATACAGCATCTGAAAACTAAGAAAATATGTTGGCTATTATGGTAATAACACAATAATAGTGTTACAGATTTTCTAAAGGTGACATTACTTATATTAAGTAACAAGGATTCCATTGTTGCTTAATAGCCATAATTATATTTTGCTTTTGTATTTTAGCTGCTGTTGTACAGGTATTTAGATGATAGTTTTTAAGGTTATTGTGGAGTCAAAAATCAATATTTCGGGTTAAAAACTTTTTAACTTTTTATTTAAAAAAGTTTGCATTTTTCGAGATTTATTATACCCGACCCTATAAATAGCTTGAATCTAAAACCTGTTGAGGTCATGTAGGAGTAAATGGCAGAGGTCCCTTGAATCATTTAAGGATGGAGGGTTTAGCTCGAAAACTCGTTCAATTCGAGCGATTCAAGTTTTTCTTTTCCGCAGAAAACTCGATCATTTTGAGTTTTTGGGTTGGTAACCCCAAACTCGCTAAAACAAGTTTTCTCTTAAATTAGAAACCATTCGAGTGGTGAGTTTATTCGAGATTTAAAAAACTGTAAAATTCAACCTTTGATAAATAATCCCCTAAATAAACCCAATAGGACAGTTGTGCCAGAAATGAAGATTTAATTATATATTAGTTCATGTAGATCATGTACAATGTACTGTTTTGTTATTACAGAGAAAATTCAAAATGTAAAATATATTATACTTATTTGATTAAAATGGAGTCTAGGGGAGAAGGCCTTCCCATAATTCAGAGCTTTGTGGATAACTGGTTTCTGGATAATGGATCCCATCACTGTACCATGCTCAGATGCAGAGGATATGTTACAAAATAGTGGTACAGGTATGGGATCTATTATCCTAAATAACTTATCTGGGATGTTCCTGACAAGGGGCTTCTCCATAATGTGAATCACCATACATTAAGGAGGGTTATTTACTAAGCTCCGAATACCCGAAATTCCCCGAAATCCGAAAAATTTCATTTTTTTTTAATCAAATCATAAATGTTTCAGAACTTATTAAACCCAGAGGGCTAAAAAGCCTGAATATAAAAACACGGCATCTCAAACCTGTCGAGGTTGCATAAAAGTCAATGGGAACAGTCCCATTGATTCTTGGTTGTGTCTGGGGTTTCGGGCAATTTCACGATGTTTTCTGAGCTTTTGAGTGAAAACTATGAAAAATTAGGAGGTTTGGGAAAATTCACGAAAAAATCTTGAAAATCTGAGCTTTTCCCAGAAGCAAATTTTGTAATAATAAATAAGCGTTAAAAACCCGAGCAGGTTAGATCGGAGTTTGTAGCAGCCGATATTGCGATAAATTCGGACCTTGATAAATAACCCCCTAAGTCTCCTAAAAATATTTTTTAAAAAGCCAATAGGAACGTTTTGGCGCCAATATGCATTTATGTTAGCTCATTTATGATCAAGTACACAGTCCTGATGTGTGATGTGACCCTAGCCGTAAGCTATGGAAATTCTGGCTTAGTACAATCATGTTAGAAAATACATTTGTAGTTTAACACAAGGTACGTTCAACCTCTGGGTATAAGAAGTGTAGCTTGTGGATGTAGGGTGGGGCAAAGTCCCAATAGGCTTCAGGACAAATGGAAACATTGCACCAGCCTTTGTGGATTTTTCTCTGACCCCAAGTTAACATCACTCCTAAGACAGCACTGTTTAAAGGAGAACTAAACCCTAAAAATTAATATGGCTAAAAATGGCATATTTTATATAATGACCTTATTGCATCAGCCTTCTCAATAGCAGCAATGATCCAGGACTTCAAACTTGTCACAAGGAGTCAACATCTTGGAAAATGTCTGTGACACTCACATGCTCAGTGGGCTCGGAGCAGCTGACATTTGTACTCTATGTGTACTGTATATTGTGAGTGGGTCCCTAAGCAGAGCATGTGCATTGATTGAGCAGAAAAGAAGATGGGGAGCTACTGGGGCATCTTTGGAGACCCAGATCTTTACTGCTAAAGGGTTGTGGTTGGCTTCAGCTACTACAGAAGCCTAAAACATAATGTACAACATTTCTAGCCTACATCTTTAGTTAAGCTTTAGTCCTCCTTCAAAAATGAGTCACAGACTAGGGAAGGCAGGAATTGTTTTTTCAAATGTTAAGGGTTGTTTTATAAAGGCATAGTGATAAGGGTTGTTTTATAAAGGCATAGTGATAAGTTCTTCGCCTTAAAAACATAAAAGTGCTCTTACCCATGGACATCTCTGACAAACTTTTCTAAACGTCGCATAGAACCTTTGGCATCAAAGTGTTTTGTTTTTGGCTCCCCATATGCTCCAATATCTACATAGAGCTCAGCTTCATTTCCTTTTGGATGTACCATACCTGGGTGGCTAGGTAATATGAAGGGGCAAATCCACAATGGATACACCTGTATGCAATAAAAACACAATCAAATCAGATTGGCAAATAAAGCCAAAAAAGTCTCCTCTCCCTCAGAGTACATTCAGAATCTATAACTCAAGGTGCATTTCATATGACCTCCAGTCTACAAGATATTGTAACTTGCCTCCAAATACTGACACTAAAAACAAACAGCAGCATTGGATTTTGGCATAAAACTACAGTCGTAAAGTTAATAAACCATTTAAAAATGTATAAACCATTTTTTCATCTCATTACACACCCCTAGTTCTATACAACCGTCTCTCCATAATTTTTAACTTGGCAGACTGGTAGCTTTGAGGGTCTACTTGGTTTCTCTGCCTAAAGGCAATGCTATGTCTGGCCTCAATCTGTAGATAATTACCTTTTGGTGTTTTATTTTTATTTGACAAGTTATTTTATTTCTTGTATAATCTGTGTTTAGAACTTATTTTTCTGCCATCTACATGTTTTTATATTAATATTTATATACGTTTGTCTTTTGCAAGCTTATTTTCTTTTATACCTCTGGATTCCCTTATCATCCACTTCATTATTTAACCAGGACTGGCAATGTGTGGGTTCTGGCAAATGCCAGAGGGGTTGCTATAAGATGCCAAAGACACTATTTATTGGGCTGGTGGGGGGCTGCTTGGGCCCCTGTGTACCTGATATGCCCGGGCCTATTTTGATTCCGAGTCCAGACCTGTTGTAGTGTGTGATATTTTTCTGCTGCTTCCTAACCGCATTTACTTCAAGTAAAATTCTGATTTTAATACAGTGAAACCTTACATACCCTGATTTTCCTTTATTTTACACCATTTTATTGTGGTCCCATCAATATATAATGCATTTCCCTTATTTTACATTCTCCCAAATTTTACACACTTTTTTCAGCTCCCCTGAAAAAAGTAAAATAGGTGTTCAACTGTAATTCTCCCATTGGGATTCCCCTTCCTCCTGAACAAGGAGATTCCACTAGTTACAACAATTAACTAAAACTTGCAAACACAATAATGAAAGTACACACATTAACTACACACAATAAAATATAAAGTTTTGTTATACTGCAGGAAAAATGAATACAAAATGGACTTATCTCAGTAATTTCCACATGAATGGTAAGTAAGAAACAATAAACCTACACTGATCTCTTTGTGGAAAGCTGTAATGGCTTTCTGCAGGCAATTCATTGGAACAAGCATGTCCTGGACCACGTGATGCTGTTCATACAGTTTCCTGATTGTCTCTCCTTGTGTCAGTTTTAGCAGGGAGATTTTCGGAGGCACCATCCAACCAAAGCAGTATCGAAACACTGGGTGGTTGCCAAATGGAATAATGTCCTTTTTTTTTTTTTAAAAAAAAAAAAAAAACTCAATAATTATTAAGTAAGCAAACATGCATAATAATAACTCATGCAAAACATTTTTAACACTGAAAAAAATCTTGTTTACACAGGTCATCTAATTAGTGTTTTTTTTCTACCTAGATATTAATGTTTTACCAAACATTGTTAGCTGTATTGAACAGGGCCCTCTTCATCTTTTCTATCAGCTATCCGTTGTATTTTTGTATCTTAACTATTTGTTCGATGTATACACCCTTCTGTTATACAATGCTGCAGAATATATTGCCACTTTATAAATATGTTTTAAAGTGGACCTGTCACCCAGACACAAAAATCTGTATAATAAAAGTCCTTTTCAAATTAAACATGAAATCCAATTTCTATTTTTTATTAAAGCATTCATAGCTGTTGTAAGCTCATTTAAAAATCTCAGCTGTCAATCAAATATTGTCTACCCCTCCTTTATGCCCTGGGCATAGAGGCGGGGCAGACAATTACTTTCACTTTCCATTCAGCACTTCCTACATGTCACTGCTCTCCCCACATTCCCCCATTCTCTTTACCATTTAATTGTGTAACCAGGGCATCGGGGTGGACATCGGGTCCCCTATTCTGGTGCACAAATAAGATTTTGAGATGATACAAGGCTTGTCTTAATAACAGTGTCCACAAAATGGCCGCTGCCTGCTTGTTATAATTTTGAAATCCCAGACTGAAGGAAGCAAGATTCAAATAATTTATATAGTGTAATTAAAGTTCATTTTGCTTGACTAATGTGATAAAATAGGATTTTGAATATTTTTTTTGGGTGACGGGTCCCCTTTAATTATTATTATGTCTCCAGTCTAGATTTTAAGATGGTCTGTTTACCCTTGTAATCAGAAAACAGACTGATAATGAGGAGAGAATGATATACTTATACAGGTATGGGACCTGTTATCCAGAATGCTCGGGACCTCATTTTCCAGGTAATGGATCTTTCTGTAATTTGGATCTTCATACCTTAAATCTAATCTAAAAATCATGTAAACATTAAATGAACCCAATAGGCTTGTTTAGCCTCCAATAAGGATTAATTATACCTTAGGTGGGATTAAGAACAAGGTACTGTTTTATTATTACAGAGAAAAAGGAAATCATTGTAAAAAATTGTCTTATTTGGATAAAATGTTGTCTATGGGCAATAGCCTTGCGATAATTTGGAGCTTTCTGGATAAGGGGTTTCCGGATTACAGATCCCATACCTGTATTCTAAGAAATCTGTTCAGACTCCATCTTCCATTTTGTTTTTCCTCCTCACTTAAATCATTCTGGAACAAGGCTATTTGGGTATCTACATGGATGTCCAAGTTGTAAAATCTGGGCCCATCAGTTGGACAATTCTTAGTTCAATTGACATATAAATGTCTTTACATACATATAACAAGAAAATTGTAGCATCATATGTTTCATTTTTTTAACTTGCTGGGGTCACTATTCCTAATTAGAGATTTGGGAAAAGGTAAACTAAGGGGCAGGTTTATCAAAATATGACTTTAGATTTTAATAAATAAAAACATGCCCACTTTCTATTCATTCCTGTGGGATTTTTGGGAGCATATGTATCAAATGTTGAGTTCTAACTTTCAACCATTGATAAATATGCTTCTAATAATCCCATTGGAATGAATAGAACGTGGGTGACCATTTATTTATTGAAATCTAAACTCACATTTTGATAAATCTGCCCTTAAGATTGCACATATGTTGTAAATAAAAAACTATAAAAAAATGTATGTAAAATGAAATGTCCCTTTAATTATAACTCCTGATGATTCAAGAATGGATACTGAAAAATAACTAAAAATAAAAAAACATAAGAAACCAGCAAGACAGTCTACAGAGTAGGTGGTCTATGAATGGAAGGTAGTATAACATCGGGACTGATATATTCCAGATTTATATTTAACCCCACTAACGCCCATCTGTCTCAAATCTAGAATTTTCATTTTTCTAGTAATGTATTCTTACCACCTATTACTGTTTTGAGTCCTTTAAAGGACATGTAAACCCCCCACACATAAATTTAATCAGTGAACAGCCTCTTTGAACTACCAGAGTGGCAGTTATTCAGAGATTTCAAAGGTTTAAAGTAAAACTGCAGCATCCCCTTAATCCCTTAGAATTCTTTCTCCTCCTGTAACCCACTCTGCCCCCTCCCTCTGGAATTTGCTTTGGCTGTTGGCTCATGAGCATGCTCAGTTCTTCTCAACTAAGATTAATAAACACACCCTCCAGTTTAACAGCCAATGAAGAGATGGCATTGTTGGTTCCCATAGAAACTCTGCTCTAGCTGTCTGCTCCTATTTTTAAATCCTAACCGCTCTTCTGAGCTCAGAGTAACCATTACAGTGCTCAATCCAAGGAGGACTTGTCATCATAGTAAAGTCTGCCTGTTTAAGCCTGCATTTTTCAATTGCATGAAATTTACATCACATATGTGCTGTTTGCAGATATAAATGCACTGATGATTTGTCTGAGGGAAAATGGCCCCCCGGGTGAAAGCTGCTATTTGTTTTAGAGAAATGTAATAACACTGGCAAATGGAGGGGGTATAAGCAGTACAAATAATGCCATTTAGGTGGGCGAGATGTGCCCAAATTATATACGTGGTAGGAAAATGTAGGCTTTACATGTCCTTTAATACGATAAAAATTAACACATAGGGTCTCATTTATAAACACTGGGCAAATTTGCATCTGGGCAGTTACCCATAGCAACCAATCAGTGACTGGCTTTTTACAGGCAGCTGCAGGTTGAACAAAGAAAGCAAACATTTTATTGGTTGCCATAGGTTACTGCCCAGGTGCAAATTTGCCCAGTGTTTATAAATGAGCCTCTTGTGACTTTACTCTTGCATTGAGGCCCTGGCCTTGTGGGACCTTGAAAGTAGAACAGCTAACATCTAAGCCATATATTAATGCAAATATATTTATTTTATAGTGAGGAATTTTTTTTTATATCTATATGCCATATAGGGATTTACATATTAAGTTTGAGAAGCTACACCAGGAAAGACATACCACAGCTAAATAATGTTGCAAAAGTGGAAAAGGATATTTCTGTCTAGGTTTGAGAAGCCTCGGTCACTGCCTTATTTACTTTGCAATGGCCACTGATACCATACCAAGCTACTATGTTGATGCAACTACAGATTTCAAACAACTTGCAAATATGGACTAGCATTTAAAGGCCTAAATCATCTGGTACCTGGCCACCTGTAAATACATTTGTGCTTGAAAATATACATTTGTATATAATATATATCTGACAACATTGTAATATTTAGCCTCCAACTGTAGCCTTGGCAAATCCATGAGAAAGTGAACAATTTGCAATGATTTATACATTTATAAATATAATTCATGTGTACCTGCAGTTCCCAAAAGATGCTTTTGGTGTGTCGGTGATAGTAATGCCGTAAAGGAATGTACTCGGTTCCATCTCGATTATTTTTTAAGTAGGATTCAACGTGGCGGAAAAACCAGGGCTTCCAATATTGTCCAATTTGGTTCACCTATTAATATTACAAATAAGTTGTTTACATGTATCCATTAAAGGACAACTGAAGCCTAACTAAAGAAGTAGGTTAAAAATGTTGTACATTATATTTTGTGCTTCTGTACCAGCCCAAGGCAACCACAGCCCTTTAGCAGTAACACATTTACTTTACATCGCTACAAAATATGTTGGCGCTATATAAATACACATTAATAATAATAAGGATGCCCCATTAGCTCCCCATCTTCTTTTCTGCTGATTCACTGCACATGCTCTGTGCTGCTGTCACTTACTGAGTTTAGGGACCCACTCACAATGATTAGTAATTAATACAGATAATTACTACATGGCAGCACAGAAATCAGTGCAACTAGCATCAGAATTTAATAATAATAAGCCTTGTAACATCAGCTTATATTACAGGCCAACCTCGTTTTCTGCTTGATAATTTATGACGACCCCTAAGCTTAGCTTCTCAACAGCTGCTCAGAGCCCACTGAGCATGTGAGTGTCACAGACATTTTCCAAGATGGTGACCCCTGTGACAAGTTTGAAGTCCTGGATCATTGCTGCCATTGAGAAGCTGAAACTTTAGGCTGGTGCAATAAATTCAGTATATAAAATATGGCATTTTTAGCCCATATTCATTTTTTAAGGTTTAGTTCTCCTTTAAAGACAATGGCACACCGAGATAAATCTCTGCTTCTGCAGGTGACTAATCTCTTGTGAAAGCTTTGCCACTGGCAATAATGTGAATAGGTTGCTTAGAATTAGCGATTCTGCAACATATACTAAAAGTAGTAACTTAAAGGTGAACCACCTCTTTAACTTATTTGCCTACTTCTATTCCTCACTCTGTGTGCCAGACTACAGAAGACAACACATTTTACCCACAAAATCTAAAGTGTACCCATACAACAAGATACACGTGGGTGTATACTACTCAGTTGCCAATAAATACATAAAGCAGGCATGCACAACTTCTAGCAGAGGTTCTTACCTGACCTGCCTGTGCGTCATCAGTAAGGACACCAGTCATTATTACAGCTTCATCCTCAGAATAAACTAATCCTTCCACAAAGTAGTTCTCCTTATTCTTGGACTCTCTGGAAAATTTTTCACATATCTTTTCCAAACCTTTCACTGGTGTGTAGTGCAGTTTGACATATTTCTTAGCAGGAACAATTTTAATTTCTGCAGCAACTAAAAATCCAAGCGTGCCACAGGACCAGGGGACCGCATAAAAAAGATCTGAATTTTCTGTCTGAAAAAAAATACACAGGAACAATCAAGAATCATAGGAATAAATGTGTTAAATAAATGTGTAATAGAGAAAAAGATTTTTCTTACTGGAGTACATCTCACAAGGCTTCCATCAGCCAGGACAAGTTCATATGCTAAACAAATATGCTGAAAGAGGCCGAAGTTATGGGATGAAGATTCAATACCTGTTCCCATAATCAAGCCACCTGCAAAAAAAAAAAAGATATTTTTACAGGTAAAACACAATAATGGTGCAGACATAGGGCACATATAGCATAGGTTCAAAACAATGGATGGAATGTTGGCTTATAAATTATCTTCACTATACAAGCTGAGCCTTTTACTTCTAATCCTGTTACATCCTTAGTTTGTATTTTCCCTCTAATGCATACATTACTGTTTAATAAAATTGCCAGCTATAGAGTTTAGTGTTCAGCAAGGGTAAGAGCAGAGACACACGCTGCTATTTCTGGAGATTAGTCACCCAGCGACAAATCGCTTTTTCTTCGGGCGCTAGATTCACTGATCCATCTGTGAATAAATACAGGTATAGAGTTCACATAGGGGCATATTTATCAAAGAGTGAAGTTAGAGATCGCCACAATCCTCTAGATTGAAATTCTGACACTCTCCTATCATTTCTATGGGATTTTGAAAGGGATGAACCTTCCCTTTCACCCATTGATAAATACTCTTGTGGCAGAATTTCAATCTAGAGGACTATGGCGATCTCTGACTTCACTCTTTGATAAATATGCCCCATAGAATACTGAATTGTTACATGAATAGGCTATGGGGGGAAATGAAAAAAGGCAAATCTCCAGAGAACAGTGAAGTCCTGTTTAAGACAGAAACTGCTGGCAGTTAGCAACAGTGAAAATAATATCACTGGAATAATCATAATACACATACATTATACAGTCATGATATTGACATATATATGAAATGACAAAACGCTGATGTCAAATTGCATGCGACGGAAAAAAGGTAAGTGAATGCATTGTCGGATGAAGTCTCAGCATTGATGCGTCTGCATCTCACAGTTGTGTCGCGTCAGATCAACGCTGCGACTTCATCCGACATTTCTATCTATAACCTTATTTCCGTCGCATGCGATTTGACACAGACGTTTTGCCGCAGAGCGTCAAATTGCACCAAAAAACGTCTGTGTAGTCCTATCCTTAAAATCACTTAGGTCACACAATTAAGGAAACTGCATGTAGATTTGCCCCCTATACTAATTTGCAAATGCAAAATAAGGTTCTGTTCAGGATTCACCATATTCTTCATGAAAGATTCAATCTACTGCAAATCCCCAAAAATTTGCATCTCCAATTAAAATGTTCAGTAAAACATACAAACAATTAGACATGTGCACATTTCTATACATTTAAGTGTACAATTCCCAGTTGTGGACAAGAAAACCAAAATTTGCCAATTTTGAAGGAATTTGTGCAGTAACTGCCATTGTAGTTCAAGTTTAAACAATTTTTAAAACTACCTCTGCAATGCAACTGCTATCAAACCCATTACTTACCCTAACCTGAAATATACAAAGTAATGTAATAAAAGGCTCAAAGTTTGTCTTTGTCTAGTAACCCATACTAACTAGCTGTTTGTTTCTAAACAACTGAACATTAATGTATCCTTGACCTATATAAAAGCCTTTAGGCTTAATATTTCTAATGTTCTTAAATTAAAATCAAGGGTTATATTCTCCCTCATATAAAAGATTATTTGTATTAAGGAACCAACTCTTTTCACTGTAAAGTAAAAGCATAAATATTATGAGTGAATTCATCGTTCTTACCAACTGTCAAGTCATCGAGTTCTGGCACAACTGGAAGAGTCCAGCCAATTGAATTAAGTAATGCGGTCACCTGACCCATGTTAACCAGTGGTTCCACGCGGACAACCTAGTAAAATTAGAGCAAATTGAAACACTGAATAAAGTATAAAAAAAAGCAATAAATTATGTTTTCAGGACAGTAAATGTAAACAAATGTAATACTTGCATCTAACACCTAAAAAATAGAAAGCCGTTAATATTCCAAAAACCTTTTAGCTAAAAAAAATGTAAATATTTTTTACAATCTGAATGGGACCATTATGTGCCTATAGAGCAGCCCATAGATGGCTGCAGGGGGTTTAAAGGAACAGTAACACCAAAAAATGAAAGTGTTTTAAAGGAATGAGAATATAATGTATTGTTGCTCTGCACTGGTAAAACTGGTATGTTTACTTCAGAATGACTACTACAGTTTATATAAACAAGCTGCTCTGTGGCCATGGGGGCTGCCATTGAAAGCTGAAAAAGGCACAGGATATGCAGCAGATAACAGATAAGTTCTATATTATACAATGGGATCCTTCAGAATGTATCGGTTATATACTATGTATCCTGTGCTTGAATGGTTGCCCTCATGGCTACACAGCAGCTTCTTTATATATAGTTGTGCTTCTGAAGCAAATAGAAAAATGTGACCAGTGCAGGGTAACAATACATTATTGTCATTCTTTTAAAACACTTTCTTTTTACTTTTTTTTTTAGTGTTACTGTTCCTTTAAGCTCTAGTCACTTATGGAGTCTTATGCTGTATCCATAAACAAGAAATCAAATTATACTGTTTGCCAATGATAGATATATATCTTTCAGGATTCAAAAAAAATCTGCTGTACCATCTCACACACATGCAAATAAATTGGCTACAATGGTATTACAAATAAAGAGATTTTAATTTACTTAAATAAAATTAGTTAGCCCCTTTAGGGTGCATGTGGCCTAACAGAGACCGCACGATGCGACTGCTGTCCCCCCACTAGACAGGTATGTTCTTCACACTATTTATGAAAAATATTGAATATACTGTATGAGAAAACATTCAATTATATTCTACTATTCAAAACTTGAATTTAAAAAAAAAAGGTTAAGAGTTTGAAAATACATAATATATATATATATATATATAAATATTCACAAAGTACCTGCACTCCTTCCTGGTTGTCGAGAGTGGGTGCTTGGTCAATCAGAGTATACAAAGTTCAAAGTGGACCAGCACACCAAATCTTCAATCAAAAAAAGGTTTATTTCCACATCACTCTAGTGTCCAACGTTTCGGCCCACATTAGGGCCTTTATCAAGGATAAGTGTAGGTGATCATGTGAGCATTTAAATACAAAAAAAGGGGGCGTCAAGATGACGTCATTAACAATCAATTAATGCAAATAAGTGTCTTAATACATTCAAGTGAACAATGTGTTAATTCCAAATCTGGTCTCTAGGTGTCAGCATTGTACCGATTTCACAATTTTTCCTTTTTATAGTGATTTTTGTGATTTTCATTTTGTGTGAAATTCCGCATAGTGACATGCGATCATGTGTGGTAACAAATCTGTTATATGTGTACAATGTGTGTCAAAGGGATTGTTAAAAACAATAAAAGGATATGTTGCAAAGAAATTCTTTAGTCACTTATTGGACTGCTTACTTTGTCTCAGCACAGTGGAGCTACACACACCATCTAGAAGAAAAAAACGTGTATCAATGTTACTAACATTGTTGCTACTTGTCTTACATTTCTCATTTTGTTATTTTGTTTCATTTTACACTTATGTTTCGTGTATAGACAGTGATCGAACTAAGAGAGAGGAAGACTTAACGAACATGCAGGACAAATTTTTGAAGAGGGGGTACCCAGCACGATTGCTATCTGATACTAAAAATTGGGCGCTTTCCCTAGATCGTGCTGAGGTTCTGGGTGAGCAGGGGAAATCAGAAAGACGTAGTAAAACTAACAGGAAGGAAAACCTTTACTATGTCAGCCAATATGATGTAGACAGCATGTCCACTAAAAAAAGCGTAGTCGAACATTGGCCTATAATGACTACGGATGAAACCATTTCGAAATACATACCTCGGAAACCCAAATTTAGTTTCAGAAGGGGTAGGAATTTAAAAGAAACCTTATGCCCCTCTGACCCAGCAGATAAGTATTTGAAGGCTAATGTACAACATTTTTTGTCCGAACGGCCAGGTGTGTACAAATGTACGGGTTGTGTAATGTGTGGAACATTGATATTAGGGACACACTTTTCCCATCCACAGACAGGCAAAAAATATAAGGTCAGACAAAGATTGACATGTGACTCAACGATGGTGGTTTATATGATAAAGTGTCCGTGCGGGTTAGTGTACTGCGGGAAAACCACCAGACAGTTGAAAGAGCGTATTGCGATGCACAGGTCCAGCATAAGAGCAGCTCTTGATCCAGACAGATTACAAAAAGCTAGGAGTAAAAAGCAGGATATTTCACAGCAGCCTGTAGCCAAACATTGGGCAGAAGCGAGGCACAGCCCTTCGGCATTTAAATGTATGCCAATTGACCAGATTTCGAAAAAACCGAGAGGAGGCAATTACAATGACATGCTCCTGAAGAGAGAGGCATTCTGGATACATGAGCTAGACTGCGTTACACCAAAGGGCCTAAATGGGCAACTAATCCTCAACTGTTTCCTAACTTAATAAATTCTTTTCCCCAGTCCCAATAGACAGTGACAAATAGAGACACGAAACATAAGTGTAAAATGAAACAAAATAACAAAATGAGAAATGTAAGACAAGTAGCAACAATGTTAGTAACATTGATACACGTTTTTTTCTTCTAGATGGTGTGTGTAGCTCCACTGTGCTGAGACAAAGTAAGCAGTCCAATAAGTGACTAAAGAATTTCTTTGCAACATATCCTTTTATTGTTTTTAACAATCCCTTTGACACACATTGTACACATATAACAGATTTGTTACCACACATGATCGCATGTCACTATGCGGAATTTCACACAAAATGAAAATCACAAAAATCACTATAAAAAGGAAAAATTGTGAAATCGGTACAATGCTGACACCTAGAGACCAGATTTGGAATTAACACATTGTTCACTTGAATGTATTAAGACACTTATTTGCATTAATTGATTGTTAATGACGTCATCTTGACGCCCCCTTTTTTTGTATTTAAATGCTCACATGATCACCTACACTTATCCTTGATAAAGGCCCTAATGTGGGCCGAAACGTTGGACACTAGAGTGATGTGGAAATAAACCTTTTTTTGATTGAAGATTTGGTGTGCTGGTCCACTTTGAACTTTGTATACTCTGATTGACCAAGCACCCACTCTCGACAACCAGGAAGGAGTGCAGGTACTTTGTGAATATTTATATGCACGGGGATCCAATTCTCCTAAATTGTACCAAGCACCCCCCATTATAACCAGCAGATCCCGAGAATAAAGGGACATGGATGACGACAACCCTAGGATTGCAGCTACACAAGGGGAAAACTTCACAAGGGAGGAAATTCAGAGGATTCTGTTCACAGAAACCTACGAGGAAACCTTCGGCAATTTAGGCGCTAAGGAAGCTTACCACGAGTTACTGCGCCTCAAAAAGAAGGAGATTGAGCTCCATTTGCATGGAGTCTCCCTATCAGATTATTATAGGGAGAATAGAGTACCCAGGGGATTTAGGATAAGCAATACACCTACCCTTGGAAGAAACAATCCTGAATTCTGCAAAAGATGGTGCCAGGTGATAGACAGATGTTCCCTGGACTTGATGCTGCTCGTGATTGAAGAAGCAGGCCGAGAGCTGAGAACGATCCGCAGTGATATCGCCAGCTTCGACAAAGCACATCTAAAGACCCTCCAGAGCGATAAGGAAACAGACTGGCTGGGACGCATAGGAGAACAGATCAGCAAGTACAGAGCTGAACTTCTGGCATTTAAAAGCGGCAAGCGTCTGAAGGTGATCCAGGACTACAAAGAAAATACGGTGCACCGCTGGCAGCAGGGAACGGAAGTGAGAAGACGCAGAGTGGAATGGAGAGCACGGAGATCCCCAGCACGCTCGGCAACCAGTGCAGCGTCGGAGAGCGAGGGAGAGATGAGTGCGCAAGAATCTCCGAGTCCACAGGTTTCTTTTTTAGGGGAACGCCAAGGCAACAGCAAGGACCCAGGAAGGCCCCCCGTCGCGGTGGTCGCAAATGTACCCGCAGGCAACCGACCACAACGGCAGCGGATACAGACAAAGAGGAGGACTTGATATTCAACCTGTCTTCACACAAGCTCACACATCCAGAAAGATCACTGCTGCAGAAAGGCCTTGGATACGTACCGATGGTGAGTGGCAACTCTTTCTCACATTTTATAGACAATTATAAATTTGCAAGGCAGCTGAGGCTTAGAGAACATTTTGGGGACATTGAGGATGTATCAGATAAGACTCCAGATATCCCACAGGAATTGGGCATATCTAATACAAGGGATATAGATATTGATGTGGTAAACCCCTCTACTTTAAACAAATTCAAGCCAAAGAGTGATTACGATCCCTTGAGTACAAATGCTTCCATCAAAACATATAATCGCATGTTAAATATAGATATGTCTGCCCACCGCAAGGCCAAACAAAGATGGAGAGGCAACCTTACAGCAGTGGAAAGGGAAGCAGTTAAATCCCTTAAACGAAACCCCGATATTATTATTAAATCTGCTGACAAGGGAGGTGGGATAGTAATCATGGACTATAGTTACTATAGACAAGAACTACTATCACAATTATCCGATACATCCAAATACCAGAAGTTGACCTTTGACCCTACTGAGAAGTTCAGCAAAGAACTAAGTATAATTTTAGACATGGCCATGAGTAACGGTTGGATTACAAGTGATATGTACAAATACTTTTTGCCTTTGTATCCTGTACGACCAGTGATCTACACGCTACCAAAAGTACACAAAAATGCCCAAAGACCACCTGGGCGGCCGATAATTTCATCGAATGGATCCCTTAATGAGGGCATAGCCGAATATGTGGACTATACACTACAACCTTGCATCCAGAACATTTACGGATACGTAAAAGATACAAATGATTTTTTGCATGTCATACAAAGTGTTAATTTAGACATAACACGATTGATACTAGTTACAATGGACGTACAGAGTCTCTACACATGCATCCCACATGATGCTGGCGTAGAGGCTGTGCGTGAACTGATAACTCAAAATCCATTGTACAAAGGGCCTCCAATTGAATTTTTGCTCACATTGATACAATTTATTCTGCACAAAAATTATTTCAAATTCGAGACCAATTTCTATGTACAATGTACGGGGACCGCCATGGGGTCAAAAGTGGCCCCGGTATATGCGAATGCATATATGTGTAAATTCGAGAATGACCACATATTGAATCACCCCCTATTCAGGCAACATGGAGCCTTTTATAGGAGGTATATCGATGACCTGTTTTTCCTATGGCTGGGTCCCTTTGAAGACCTAGATAAATTTGTAGAGCAATTGAACAGATTGGACAGCCCTGTGAAATTTACTGTAAAATATGACGTGCAATGCATGAACTTTTTGGATGTCGAATTGTATAAAGATAAAGGGTCCCTACAGACACGCATTTACACAAAACCTACAGATAGAAACACACTGGTACATTACCACAGTAACCACCCTAGACATCTACTAAATTCCCTCCCTAAGTCGCAAATGTTGAGGGTAGTGAGAATAGACAGTGATCGAACTAAGAGAGAGGAAGACTTAACGAACATGCAGGACAAATTTTTGAAGAGGGGGTACCCAGCACGATTGCTATCTGATACTAAAAATTGGGCGCTTTCCCTAGATCGTGCTGAGGTTCTGGGTGAGCAGGGGAAATCAGAAAGACGTAGTAAAACTAACAGGAAGGAAAACCTTTACTATGTCAGCCAATATGATGTAGACAGCATGTCCACTAAAAAAAGCGTAGTCGAACATTGGCCTATAATGACTACGGATGAAACCATTTCGAAATACATACCTCGGAAACCCAAATTTAGTTTCAGAAGGGGTAGGAATTTAAAAGAAACCTTATGCCCCTCTGACCCAGCAGATAAGTATTTGAAGGCTAATGTACAACATTTTTTGTCCGAACGGCCAGGTGTGTACAAATGTACGGGTTGTGTAATGTGTGGAACATTGATATTAGGGACACACTTTTCCCATCCACAGACAGGCAAAAAATATAAGGTCAGACAAAGATTGACATGTGACTCAACGATGGTGGTTTATATGATAAAGTGTCCGTGCGGGTTAGTGTACTGCGGGAAAACCACCAGACAGTTGAAAGAGCGTATTGCGATGCACAGGTCCAGCATAAGAGCAGCTCTTGATCCAGACAGATTACAAAAAGCTAGGAGTAAAAAGCAGGATATTTCACAGCAGCCTGTAGCCAAACATTGGGCAGAAGCGAGGCACAGCCCTTCGGCATTTAAATGTATGCCAATTGACCAGATTTCGAAAAAACCGAGAGGAGGCAATTACAATGACATGCTCCTGAAGAGAGAGGCATTCTGGATACATGAGCTAGACTGCGTTACACCAAAGGGCCTAAATGGGCAACTAATCCTCAACTGTTTCCTAACTTAATAAATTCTTTTCCCCAGTCCCAATAGACAGTGACAAATAGAGACACGAAACATAAGTGTAAAATGAAACAAAATAACAAAATGAGAAATGTAAGACTAGTAGCAACAATGTTAGTAACATTGATACACGTTTTTTCTTCTAGATGGTGTGTGTAGCTCCACTGTGCTGAGACAAAGTAAGCAGTCCAATAAGTGACTAAAGAATTTCTTTGCAACATATCCTTTTATTGTTTTTAACAATCCCTTTGACACACATTGTACACATATAACAGATTTGTTACCACACATGATCGCATGTCACTATGCGGAATTTCACACAAAATGAAAATCACAAAAATCACTATAAAAAGGAAAAATTGTGAAATCGGTACAATGCTGACACCTAGAGACCAGATTTGGAATTAACACATTGTTCACTTGAATGTATTAAGACACTTATTTGCATTAATTGATTGTTAATGACGTCATCTTGACGCCCCCCTTTTTTTGTATTTAAACACACTCACATGATCACCTACACTTATCCTTGATAAAGGCCCTAATGTGGGCCGAAACGTTGGACACTAGAGTGATGTGGAAATAAACCTTTTTTTGATTGAAGATTTGGTGTGCTGGTCCACTTTGAACTTATATATATATATATATATATATATATATATATATATATATATATATATATATATATATATAATGTCTCATCCACATCGAGACTGATTGAAATTTTACACCAGTGGGGCTGAAAGTGGCTAAACTATATAAAGGTATTTATTTATATATAATATAAAAATTATATAAGTATACATAGAAGAAAAATAAGTAATTTGGGGTAAATAGATAGTGTGTACCTGCCTCTTGGTGTCCACCTCAAGGATATCCATTAGGTTGATCATTATATTTTTATGAGTATTCTTGTATTTGCCAACCCGGAGTGACACTGTTAGCCATCCTGGCCTCCCTGTGCACATGAATTTCTTACCTCCTTCTGCTTTCCACTGACGCACCTGAGAAACAGACATGGAGGATTGCAGATTTTTTAAATCTTTTTAAAAAGAGAAATAAACCAATATGTACCACATTAGGAGCAGCAGGAGTGTTAGTCGTCACATAGTTAGTTGATGCATGCCAATGGGGATTTCACATAGAGCTGAAGAGCAACCACTAATCCATAACCAAAAAAACAGTCTTAGATGGGAGAAGGGGCTTAGCTCTTAACTTGTCTTTATAGTACTTCATTACAAGGTGCTTCCGAAGCTACCGTACAATACAAGCCACAGTGCAGACATGCACCCATATATTGTACACAGTGATACAGCAGTGTCTGCATCATCAAGTCTAACCTTCCAACCCATTATGTTCACCCAGAAAATATGATAAACCTGAGCTTGCAGAACAGGGATAACTTGCTGGTAACCCCTAAAGAAATGTAATTTGAAGCTGAGTCTTATACAACCCCCATAAATAAATGACACATGTAAAAAGAAAGGCCTTTAGATGATGCATTATTAGATTACAACCCAGTTTATATTACTGGTTAATAGATAATTATTGTCCACCTTAGCAATATTTGTCTTAGTTGTCAATCAGATATAATCAATGCCTACAATGCCCAAAATTGTCAGTAGTAGTAAATATATCTTATATTTACCTGGTCTTGAATCTCTTTTACCCGGCGGTCATGTAGTTTAGGAGCACTGCACATTTTAAACACCAGCCAGGCCCGTGCATAATAGTAAATGTCAAAGACAACGGAGAGAGGAAGCAAAAAAAGGCAGACGAATATCCATCTGTGGTGGACAATGACATACTCAAAGCCTTTTGCTTTAATCCATAGCAATAAGAAGATCAGCAAACCGGCCACATACAGAAGCAGGTCCATTGCAATGTTGGTGGACCCCTGCAATATAATGATAGGGTTAGACTGCATTTCCAAAGCATTGCAATATAGTACAGGGCATGATGACATTAAAGGATATGTAAACCCTCAAAACAAATTAATGTATAATTGCTCAGTGCTCTTGTAAAATCACATTACTTTTCCTACTTTTATTAAGATAGAAGCAGCTTTTAAACTGCTAATATACTAAAATACACAAAACAGTCTCATTCGCTGGTGTGTTCTGCCGACAGGCCTGACACATTGACAACAGTGTCTGAATAATCTCAAGACAGTTAAGATGCAAAGAGGCACTTGTTTCTGTCTCAATAGTAACATTATTCCATAACAGCACAAAAGCTACATATACCCTATAAAATAGATATCCTTATAATACACAAGAGCCATGAATATCCTGTAAATTATATAGTGAATAAAGTACCCCCTCTTATAAAATATAAGCATATTATAAGTAACCGAGGACGGCTGAGTGTTTTTATACAGGTCATGGAACTCGGAGGTAACTTCTAATATCCTCATATTTTGCAACTGGGAGTACTTTATTATAATACACACATTTCAGTGAGTCATGTGACAGAAATGACATCAGAACTCACCGTTTAGAACTGATGAAACTCAACGTTTATAAGAATATAATTTACAAGATATTCATGGCTTTTGTGTATTATAAGTATATAATACACAAAAGCCATGAATATCCTGTAAATTATATTCTTATAAACGGTGAGTAGTGATGACATTTCTGTCACAAGACTCACTGAAACTTGTGTATTATAATAAATAAAGTACACCCTGTTGCAAAATATCAGGATAATAGAAGTTACCTCGGAGTTCCATGACCTGTATAAAAACACTCGGCCTTCAGCCTCGTGTTTCTATATGGTCATGAAACTCCTCGGTAACTTATAATATCCTTATAATTTACAAGAGGGGGAACTTTATTCACTTTATAAACAGTGCTTAGTTATAAATGGAGCTTAGTGATGTCATGTATGTCACATGACTCTCTGAAACTTGTGTATTATAATAAATGTTGCAAAATATAAGAATATTAGGTCCCCTAGGAGTTTCATGAACTCCATAATATCCTTATAGTTTACAAGAGGGGGCACTTTATTCACTATATAAACTATGCTCAGTGATCACCAGTTTTAAACATTGCTCAGTGATTGTCACATTTTCCATTGAAGTTTGTGTTTATTATAAGTAATATTGTACCACTCCTATTAAATATGAGGGAATTACAAGTCACCTCTGAGTCCCATGATCTAGCACTTGCCCTGTGTCCCTTTATACAGTCATGGAGATTGTTAGTGAATCCTAACATCCCTATATTGTGCAAGGGGCACAGTGCTGCCTATACAATCACCATGCAGTGTATACATTATATGCCAGGGATGAGGACACTCATTATTACAGGTGCAGCTTCTGTCACATTGGAATGGTTGCTGCAAAGCACAACAGGATTTCTTATAAATAGCGTGTACACACATGTACCAAATGGTATTCCTACGATATGAAATCGAATATTTTTCTGAAATGGCAATTACAATATGTAGTACGTCACACTCACACAATGAGAAATGCTTGTCTCCTGTCAGTTCTGCTCCAGTGGTCTCTCCGGCTTCCTTACCAGTGTAGCGACCACACTACCCGGCTTCTGTCAGTTGAGCTATCGCCCATAAGCCGAGCAGAAACAACAAACCCCCGCCCACCTCGATTTAAGCCCGCCCCCTGTGTATTATTGGGTAGGAACAAGGACAGTGGCTCTGACCTCAGGTGGTGAGTTAAGTGCAGGGAGCCAATCACAATCAGAGCTTTGTATCGGAACAGAGTGGAAAGCGGGGGTCTAGACAGACTGACCAATCAGCTGCTTGGAGGCGGTGCTGGAAAATGTTTTTTCCGCCTTGGTTGAACTTCTCGATCTTAATCGATCTTAATGCATATGGGCGTTAGAGTAGGGGGTTATATTTGCACATACTATATGGAACCTAGAGCGTGGCTGTACAGTAACATGAATGAACGTGGGGACCCCTTAGGTTTGCTCTTGACAATGGAGTAAGGTGTGCGCATGCGCCTTAGTTAATTGGTAAACGGCGGGGCCCGGGGGATGCTCTAAAATGTGTGTAGTACAGCTAATTCTTGTCAGAGATTTCACCTCAGTGGCACCCACATACCTCCCAACATTTTGGAAGTAAAAAGAGAGACAAACATGTTTTTCACACGTAGAACAGCAAAATGTTTTGACCACGCCCCGTTCATATTTTACAAAATTTGGCAGGTTATGGAAATTTGAAAATACTTCTTATCTAAACCGTTTTTTTGTGTCTCAAAATTGTTACAAAGTATCTTATTTGCACCCTGTTAGCTGTTCTGTGCTCTCTGCTAAAAGCCAATTAAGTGGGAAACCTTATTTCTTTTTCTGGCTGTTCAGTGCAGAGAAAATAGGAACTTTCCAGTACAAATGAGGGACTGCAGGTTGAGCTGTAAAAAGAGGGACTGTCCCTCCGAAAAAGGGACAGTTGGGAGGTATGCACCCAGGGCTGGGTTTGGTACCGCTTACACCCAGCTAGAAAGCGATAAATACTAGTATGAATAAATGGTAGTGAGCTGAGTTGTGCATTCTACTAAAAAGCTAAAAAGCTGAAGGTTTTAGCAACATATATGCAATTAAAATAATAAAAACAAGCTCTCACTCAGGAAACCTCATTTAAGGCTATTATTATGGTGCTACTTAGTCCCAGTTAAATAAGCCAAATGGTTTCCTTGTCTCTCCCTAAACTGCTTCAGAGGTTGTAATGTAATGGGCTCAATGGGGCATATTTGGTTGGATAATCCCACTGCTGAGCCACTGTGTATATGGGTTTATACAATGAAATCTGGATATGCCTTCCTACTGAGAAAGGACCACTATGATGTCCTTTTAATCAAGCCAATTGAAGGCTTCACCAACTCTCAACTTAAACTAATCACCATCATTTTCTTATAATATAATGGTGATTGAGAAACTAACCTCTACACTTAAAGAGGTAGTTCATCTTTGTGTTAATTTGTAGTATGTTATATAATTGCAAATTCTAAGCAACTTTTCAGTTGGTCTTCATTATTTATCGTTTTTGATTTATTTGCCTTCTTCTGACAGCTTTCAAACGGGGGTCACTGACCCCATCTAAAAGCAAATGCTCTGTAAGGCTGCACTTTTATTGCTATTACTACTTTTTATTACTCGTCCTATTCAGGCCTCTCTTATTCATAATCCAGTCTCTTATTCGTATCAGTGCATGGTTGCTAGGGTCATTTGGGCCCTAGCAACCAGATTGATGAAATTGCAAACTGGAGAGCTGCTGAATAACTTAAAACCCACAAGTAATAAAAAATTAAAACCAATTGTAAATTGGCTCAGAATATCCCTCTCTACATAATACTTAATGTTAACTCTAAGGTGAACAAACCCTTTACGGACAGGTAAAAGCTGTTTAATAATATCTGGTCTCCATAACTAACCTGTAAGGGTTTTGCAGATTCTCCAGCAGGTGGCCATCCCCACTAAGGGACCTTTTAGCTGGAATAGCCCCTGGATTGTATGCAAACTTTTCAGGGAAAATGGTAACAAAGAATTGCGAACCAAGCAGTTATACTATTTCGTTTTGTATGATTGTTTTATTTATTATTGTACTTGACCACGATACAATTCTTTGTGACATTTGACAGAGTGGGAACTTATTATGCAGATTCACGATTTGATTGTTTGAACACATTTTTTGTAACACATAAAAAATGACAACAACTATTGATAAAAAAACCACTTCATAGATCAAATTAGTCTACTTTAAAGTACCAGTGGACCCAGGACAGTGATCTTGGTGGGTCCCCACAGCAAAGAAATTTATGATAGAACTACTCTAAAGCAAGTGAGTGTGACTATAATAAGGCAGGTAGGGGGGAGTTAACAGGTATGGGACACAGATAATTGGGGCCCGCCTATTTATTTCAATGAGGCTCCAAGAGGATGCAGCATTGGAAGGAATCTGCAGGAACTGACTTCTATAGTACTTTTTTTACTTGTTGAATATTTGTATTCGAGTTTTTCATGGTTTTTACACATAAGCGCTGATTCACCAAAGGTCAATAAAGTGAGTGTTATTTATAGCATAGCGTAAAAATTTTATCACTTCTTATATTTTATAGAAATAACGACCATTTCACTAAAAGTTTTTACTTGTCTAACTTAAGAAGTGATATTTTTACGTTCATCTTAGCTGAATTGTGTGCGGTATTTTATAGCATGTGTTATTTTAGGCGATATTTTAGGGCATTTGATATAGTCACACGTTATTAGTGCAATCTATAGCACCTAAGACATTCGGGATACCAATGGCAGTGTAGAAGTCTCTTTTTACAGTGTTCCTTTCCCTGGGAAACTTAATATAATTCCATGACACAGAACGTAGTGCATTCTGCCCAAGGTATCATGAAAATGTGTTTGTGGCTGTAGGTAAGTCTCCAGTTCCTCATAAAGGTCTTTAAGGGCTCTTACTGACGAGCGGTTGTAGCTGCGCTCCCCTGCGTTCCGTTTTTCTGCGTTCAGCCGCAGGGGAGCGCAGGAATAGAAGCATTATATTTTTTCCAATGGGGCTGTACTCACACAGGCGCGTGTAGGTGCTGAACGCAGGAAAAATGCAGCATGTTGCGTCTCAACCTGCGTTCGGCACCTACACGCACCTGTGTGAGTACAGCCCCATTGGAAAAAAAGTAATGCGTTTATTTCTGCGCTCCCCTGCGGCTGAACGCAGAAAAACGGAACGCAGGGGAGAGCAGCTTCAACTGCTCCTCAGTAAGAGCCCTAAATGCTGCCCTACAGCTCCTCATTACATCTGCCTCTATTAATCCATCTGATGTTGTTTAGTAACGCCTTTTCCTGGGAGGTGTTAAATTTACAGCAATTATTGCACTATTTTATGCTTTTATCGCTTAAAATATGTTAGTGAATAATGCGTTAGGTTTACTTCTATTCTATAAGTATCGCAATGCGATACCACTGTGCAGAAATATAGAATTAACGCTTGTGATATGTCTATTAGCGCATGCGAAAATACTTTGATGAATCGTTCCTTAAATAATGCATCATAAATAACGCACAAAACAGTGCCTTGAGAAATAACGACCTTAAGTGAATCGGCCCCATAATCTTAAATTTTTTGTGTTTTAGAGAAAAAAAACAAATGTTTAGAGAAAAAAATTTGATTTGTAAAAAAAAAAAAATAGAAATTCAAATTTTATTAAATAATTTTTACTAATCTATTACCACAAGTAATGTGTTATGTATAAGCATCTAAATGCTTGTTTCTACAGTAGAACCCTCATTTTTCATGAAAGAATAATGCGATGCTAAATTAACTGCTGCATATTTCCAATGGTAGTTTGCCAGCCTGGACCTGGTGAAAATACTTTAGGTGGAAAAAATCACTAGCAGTCTTTTGTTTATTTTCACTGTGACAAAAGACACACATTTTCACCAGTGCAAAGTTAATATGCCAAAACATGTTGATTACAGCATCACTGCGATCACCAGGGGCGATACAATTGCAGCTGACACATTAAGGGGCAGATTCACTTAGGGTCGAATTTCGAAGTTAAAAATACTTCGAAATTCGACCCTCGAATTGAAATCCTTCGACTTCGAATATCGAAGTCGAAGGATTTAGCGCTAATCCTGCGATCGAACGATCGAAGGATTTTTCGTTCGATCGAACGATTAAATCCTTCGAATCGAACGATTCGAAGGATTTTAATCAAACGATCGAAGGAAAATCCTTCGATCAAAAAAAGGTTAGCAAGCCTATGGGGACCTTCCCCATAGGCTAACATTGACTTCGGTAGGTTTTATCTGCCGAAGTAGGGGGTCGAAGTTTTTTTTAAAGGGCAAGTACTTCGACTATCGAATGGTCGAATAGTCGAACGATTTTTACTTCGAATCGTTCGATTTCGTTCGACTTCGATCGAATTCGAACGAATTTAACCAATTCGATGGTCGAAGTACCCAAAAAAAACTTCGAAATTCGAAGTTTTTTTCATTCGAACCCTTCACTCGAGCTGAGTGAATCGGCCCCCAGATGTGACTGCACTTACAGTTCAATACAAATTGGATGCATTTGCACTGAAAGTCCAGTAGGTGTCATTAACAGTGGTTGCAGTGACGTGTACAAACGAAGGCTGATATTATGGAGCAAACTTACTAAGATGCAACTCAGTTGTATTTTCACATTGCTCATTTTGTAAATATTGTAATTTTACCATTGCAAGAGCAAAATGTTCTGAAATATTGCTAGTAAAAATGCATTGTGTAATTTCACCACCCTGTTATTCAAATGCCTGAAATGATTTCAGCATTAGACAGACTCAATTAAACAATTAAAAATAGAAAAATAGCTAGGGATATACCTGAAATCTATGTATAATGTGTTTGTTTTGTTTTTTTGGTTTATTGTATAATTTTGATCCAAAACAAATAAAAAGTTTCCTTTAAAAAAAAAAAAAAAAAAAAGCTAGGAATGCACCCACCTAAAATTCCCCTATATTTACATTTGTCTATGCAAAGTTAATTTGTCAAAAATTGTTGTACTATTATCTTAGTAAATTGCAGATGTTTTAGAGAATTTTGGTGAAAGTACAACAAGGGGCAGATAAATTAAGGTTCAAGTTGAGTTTTGTATTGTTTTAAAAAAAGAAAAAGAAAAGATTAATTATGCCCGACCCTGGAAATATCTCAAATCCAAAAATACACCATCTAAAACCTGTCGAGGTCATGTAGAAGTCGATGGTTAACGTCCCTTGAACCATTATAAGATGTTAACAGCCTGCTTGATGGTAGAGTTTTTTTCAGAGGTTTTGCTCCAATGATTTGAGTGATTCAAGGTTTTTTTTGCTGAAAACTCGATAAAGTTTTTGGGTTGTGGGATTTGAACTCTCAGAATCAGGTTTTTCACATTCGAGTTTTTTCTTAAATAAGAAACCATTCGCGTTTTGAGTTCATTAAAAAAACTCTAACACTCGACCTTTGATAAACAACCCCCCAAATGTCAGCTTTTGCACTTATGTAAATATGATCATTGTGGAACATCTCACTGTATGAGGATGGTATTTTTAAACATATTAATTTTTAGGGTTTAGTTCTCTGTTAGGCTATGGACACACAGGCTGTTTTCAGCGGTTGTTTTCAGCCTCCATATTTGGGCTGATCTCAGCCTGTTTATGGCCGCACACAGGCTGATGGGGTTCAAATCAATGGAGCAGGGGCACTGAGCAGATCTGCTTCTCTCAGCCTGCAAAATTACTCAGGCTGGAAACAGCCTCTGAAAACAGCCTGTGTGTCCATAGGCAGAGACACACAGGAAGATTTGAGGAGATTTAGTCGCCCAGCAACTAATTGTCTCTTCTTCGGGAGACTAATCTCCCCCAAAAGCCTTCCCATCGGCTACAATGAAAATCGCCAGTGGGATAGCACTCACATCACTTCAGCTTTTCGAAGTCGCCGGAAGTCGCTAAAACTGCTAATGTTTCTGAAACATCTAAAAACAGAAAATTGCAAAAGTGTTTCATTTGAAAGAGGCATAAAGGGGTGGTGGTTCCAACATGATATAAATGGTAATTTATATCATGTTGGAGAACCCATCCCTAAGGATATTGTCACATAGTACATTTCTCCAACAGAAAAGTCTGTCCTGCATCTGACCTATATGTGAACTGAAAGGAGTTAATGCAATCCACCTGTAACCGGGCAAATTTTAGCAAGAAAATGCAAACATTGATGTTTTTTGGTTGAAATCTTTCCCGTGTGCACAGTGAAATCTGGCACTGGAAGACTGAAATATTACCTGCCAGTTATATACAATTCTGTTTTAACATCTTTACTCAGGTGATTCATACCACTCATTAAACTCACCACTCCTAAACACTTAAGCCAGGTTTTATGGTACTATTGTGATTATATCCGACTTTCACTCCTCTAATGAGCAATTTCAATATCCATGTATGAGACCTGTTATCCAGAAGGTTCAGAACCTGAGGTTTTCCAGTTTACGGATCTTTCAGTAATTTGGATCTTCAGACCTTAAGTCTACTAGAAAATTATGTAAATATTAAATAAATCCAATAGGTTGGTTTTGCTTCCAATGAGCATTAATTGTATATTTGTTTGGATTAAGTACAATGTACTGTTTTATTATTACAGAGAAAAAGGAAATCATTTTAAAAATCAGAATTATTTGTATAAAATAGAGTCTATGAGAGGTTCGGAGCTTTCTGGATAACGGGTTTCCGGATAACGGATCCCATACCTGTATATGGATTTCACTGCTTTCATACGCTATGTCCCCTGCACCTGGAGCCCATACTGGGCCAAATGCATATGCATAATTAGTTAATGATTTTCATGTCATAGGCATGTGTATATTGAGCAAGCTGGAACAATCATTATGAGCATTTAAGTGCCCCAGCATGGCCACACACAATGGGAAAGAAACAATACATTGGTTGATAAATGTTCTTTCCCATATGTTAAGCTATCAAACTTTAGAACAAATGTTGGGATGCAAGGCTGATTTTGTGATTTTATCTGAAACCCTTTCAGTAAATGTTAAGAAACATTCTTATGGGCTCTTACAGACGAGCGTTCTTATGTGCTCCCCTGCATTCCGTTTTTATGCATTCAGCTGCAGGGGAGCGCAGGAGTAGACGCATTCAGTTTTTTTCAATGGGGCTGTACTCACATAGGCGCATGTAGGTGCCGAACGCAGGTTGAGACGCAACATGCTGCATTTTTCCTGTGTTCAGCCCCTACGTGCGCCTGTGTGAGTACAGCCCCATTGAAAAAACTGGGTCTACTCCTGCGCTCCCCTGCGGATGAACGCGTAAAAACGGAACGCAGGGGAGCGCAGCTTCAAACGCTTGTCTGTAAGAGCCCTAAGGGACTCCTTATTCTTATAGAGATTGTACTCTTTTGAATGAAATTTTTGTATGCTGTTGAGCATGATAATCTGAGACAATTTGTAGTTGGTTTTCATTTTATTATCATTTGTGGTTTTTGAGTTATTTAGCTTTTTATTCAGCAGCTTTCCAGTCTGAAATTTCAGCAATCTGGTTGCTAGTATTCAAATTACCCTAACAACCATACATTGATCTGAATAAGAGACTGGAACATAAATATGAGAGGGTCTGAAGAGAAAGATCAGTAATAAAAAGTAGCAATAACAATACATTTCTTGCCTTACCGAGCATTCCTTTTTTAGTTTGGGTCAGTAACACAAGTTGAAAGATGGAAAGAGTTAGATGTAGAGGGCAAATAATTCAAAAATTATAAAAAAGAAAAAATGAAGGCCAAATTCTATAATATACCAAAAGATAACATAAAGGCGAAGCACCCCTTTAACAGTACCAGGCCATACGTGTGAACTGTCCATTAGGCATTCCCACAAGGCACCACGCCAATTTTATTTCTGCTATATAAAGATACAAGCTGATTAATTATTAGTCCGTGGCTACATACCAAGGAGCTGAAAACAAAACAGGTCATTAGCGATTTCTGAGAGAATTATTGAGCTAAAAATAGTGTCAGGTTTAGAGCATTTAGAAAATAAGAACAAGTAAATGCTAAAGGACATATTATGTATTTATGGACTTCTTAAACTATTTTTATTTGGAAAACTTTTACTGATGTTCAGGGCGTCACAGGGGCACAGGGGGGACAGTCATGTGGAGCCAGGTAAATTATAAAAAAGGCCTAGTATGCTGCTCTTCCAGGATTATCTAGGCCCCCCTTGAGCCTGCATTTGAGCTGAAGAAGCAGCCGAAGGAAGCTGAATCCGCCAAACAAGCTGAATCCTCTGACAGAAGCCGAAGTTACAGAACGTGAGCTGTTGAATCCGCTGCAGAGACAGAAAGCTGCAACATGAAGCTTCCATAACCAAGGACAATTTTCAAGGTAAGTTCCAATGAACAACAATGGGCTTTTTTTTTTTTAATGTGTGTGAAAGAGGGGGGGCTGGCCACCAATGGATTTTTTTTTACATATGGATGGGGGCTCTGGCCACCAATGGACTTTTAATTGTGTGTGTGTGGGGGGGGGAGCTTGGCCTGCAATTTATTTACTTGTGTGAGGGAACACTGGCCTCCAATGGTTATTTTTTTTAACAAGGGATTAAACCAAATGCCAACTTATACATTAGAAATGCAAATTCTAAACTAAGTGCAATTTAGGTTAGCATGGGTACCTGCTTAAAGCGCCTACCTACTGCTGGCAGGCTTAATAAATATAAGTTATAAATATAAGTTAAGTGTTTATAGATTTGTTTTTAATGGCCTGAGTCTGTTGGCACATCCAATTGCTTCATGTTGTCCACAATATACAAAGCAAATTGTTTGACATTTACACTTTATTTACAGTATTTTGCAATCATTGTAGACTTTTGTTTCCTGTCAACTGCAATGTTGTCTCTATAAATAGGTCATTCAGGTACCTCTTTGTCAATATCCGACTGGTCTTATCACACAAGATAAAGGTGCATGTTCCTACTACAATGGCAGGGGTGGAAACCCTGAGTGGCTTGCAATGATCTCTAGGGCACAATGGGCCCCATGAACACAAAATGTGAAAGGACCAAAAACAACCCTTTGTGGAGGGACTCAATGATCTTTGATAAAAGGTTAATGGGATTTAGACATTACAATCTGGTGTTTACTTGGCTTATTAGTGCTTGATTAAAAAACAAAACAATGTTCTGGTTCTTTGTTAAATCAGAACACAACATCAGATGCACAGTATAACACTAGCATATTACCATTTAAGAAAAATGTAATTTTCAATCTGTATGCTTATAGTGGCTATACACAGACCATATGGAAACCTCATGCCAAATGGACAAAAATCTTGTGAGGGACTATACACGTGTATGGCCACCTTTTAAATTGTTCCATTTGTTCAAGTTGACCAATGAGAATTTTCCATTGGGACCAATAATTCTATTTTCACCAGAATAGCAGGATTTGCCGTCTAAACAGGCCCCTAATCAACCAAACTGCAAGACCAAATCTGGGCATGTATGGCTAGCCTTACCTGCTTATCTGGTATCAGTAATACAACAACCTAGGGCGCAAAACTTGGGGGGGGAGGTGCTAGGCACGTTTCTCATATGCAGCCTAGTCCTAGAGCAGGAGTCCCCAACCTTTTTTCTTGTGAGCTACATTTAAATGTAAAAAGAGTTGGAGAGCAACACAAGCATGAGAAAGTCCATGGGAATGTCAAATAAAGGCTGTGATTGGCTGTTTGGTAACCCCTATGTGGACTGGTAGCCTACACAAGGCTTTGTTAGGCAGTACACCTGGTTTTTATGAAACCAAAACTTGCCTCTAATCATGGAATTCAAAAATAATCATCTGCTTTGAGGCCACTGGAAGCAACATCCAAGGGGTTGGTGAGTAACATGTAGCTCGCGAGCTACTGGTTGGGGACCACTGTCCTACAGCATGACTTTGTCCGTTTAACGCCCAAAATTTGGATTTCCCATCCCATTGGCAACTAGCATGCATGCCTGTTGTTTACATGCGCACCATCTTATTTACACAGGTACGCATGAGGTGACCAGCCAGGTTGACCAGTGCACCCAATGTTAGCAGGGCCCTCCCCCCTGGGGGTCCCAGCTATAAACCCATCAGTCACTTGGTTCTCTTGAGCAGTGGGCCATGCCAACATGTACCTGTACATCGGCCCAAACAGCCAAATAAATAGTCATACCTCCCAACTGTCCTGTTTTCAGTGGGACAGCCCGCTTCTGACATCTCAACCCACAGTCCTGTGTTTGTTCTGAAAAGTCCCAACTTTCTCTGCACTGAACAGCCAGAAAAAGAAACAAAGTTTCTAATTTAATTGACTTTTGGCAGAGAGCCCAGAACAGCCGCCAAGTGCAACTAAGATACTTTGTAACAATTTTGAGATAAGCAAATAAGGAATTGTAGCAATTTAGATAAGGAGGCCCCTTTGGAAAAAGCTGTAATAACTGGGAAAAAAAACAGAAATACGTTCAAACTTTCATAACCTGACAAATTTTGTAAAATGAACATGATAATTAGGGGTGTGGCCACAAAAATGTGCGTGCCACATTTTTTTATCCCTCTTTTTAATTCTAAAATGTTGGGAGGTATGTGCAAATTTTCAGGGGCAGTATGCCCCCCGACCGCATTCTAGTTGTTTATAAAGTGTCATCCTATTAAGCAGCCCTATAATAATGCAGTTTGTTTGTGTTTAATGTTTAGATTACATTGTTTCATTAAGGTTGAAAATAAATCAGCCAAGCAAAATTTTTTTTTTCCAAAATGTTTTTATTTGAGCTTTGAACAAATCAAAGATACATAAAAAGTTCAAACCGTGGTTACAAAATTAAAGGGGTGGTTCACCTTTAAGGTAACTTTTATTATGTTATACAATGGCCAATTCTAAGCAACTTTTAAATTGGTTTTTTTGTAGTTTTATAGTTATTTGCCTGTTGCTTCTGACTCTTTGCAACTTTCAAATGGGCGTCACTGACTCCCTTCTAAAAAAAACAAATGCTCTGTAAGGCTACAAATTTATTGTTACTTTTTATTACTCATCTATCTATTCAGACTCTCTTCTATTCATATTCCAGTCTCTTATTCAAATCAAAGCATGGATCCTAGGATAATTTGGACCCTAGTTACCAGATTGGTTAAGATGCAAATTGAAGAGCTGCTGAATAAAAAGCTAAATAACTCAAAAAGCTTCAATAATAAAAACAAATTGCAAATTGTCTCAAAATATCACTCTCTACATACATACATACAAAAGTTATCTCAAAGGTGAACAACCCCTTTAAGGTTATTAGAAAAAGTAAAAACATTGTGACCACCAGTGTCGGACTGGGATACCAGAGGCCCACCAGAAAACCTTAGGTTGAGGGCCCACTTTCCAAACTATTATACCTCCTCTCCTCACTCAACCTCTTTATTCTCCTAGTCTCTTTTCTCTATATACTATTCTCTATTCTTCCATTATTAAGCCTCTTTATTCCCATAAAGAAATAGGGAATGACCATGAAATAGGTCAAAAGATTAGAAGCAGGAGGACCCACTGACACCTGGGTCCACCGGGAGTTTTCCTGGTATCCCGGTGGGCCAGTCCGACACTGGTGACCACAGACCAGAGTATATTCAGGAATACTCTTATTTAATTAAGGTGAAAAGAAGATACTCAGCGATGCAAAATCTGTATTTTATTATCTGGGCTAGGCAAAAGTTCCTGTCCAATAAATATTTCTGGACCACATTATTATATCACAGTTCATCAGTCCTTTCTCCACTTCACTATTTTTTCTTCCAATTCATCTTCACACTCTTCCCCAGGTAATGCTCCATGCATATCAGCCTCTGTTGTCGCTTGCTGTTTTGTTTATTCTAATGAAAATGTTTATTCTATGCGAGTTCAATAATTCATTCAGAATTTGAGGGGATTTGGGAATGTGGCACAACCAGAATTGTATTAAATATTACTAGTATGCAACTATGGCCTTATACCATCATATATGATGTGCATATTCAAATTAGCAATTCTGTATTATATACAGTGTATTCTGTTTAGAACTAATACCCCTTCTACTAGGAAGGAAATTGGAAAAGTGCTATAAGAGCTTACCAGAAATGTCAATTTACAAATGACGGTTTCTATAAGTTTTTGTCTATATGCATGGGGGTTATGGGAAGACAGGGTAGGTATAAAAGCTTCCAAAATGTGCACAAAGATAAATCAAGTTGCGTATCAAAGCAATTTAAATAGTATCTTTTTTTGTGAATGGATGTCACATGGATTTATAAAATAAAAACACATTAAACATGCTTTTTATAAATGTGCTGTGTAATAAAAATTATTTCATAAATACTACACACATACATGCCAGCAAATATATAGAATTCAAACTGAGAAACCTCAGATGGCTAGTGAACAGGTGAATATGGTCTAAACTCAACAGAAGGTTTATGAGGTGATTTAATTTTAAACAGAGCAGATTCAGTGGTTCCCTGTGTGATGTGTAGATATTGCTAAGTATTTTTACCTCCAGGGAAGGTTAAACAGAGGTGTGCAGTCCAGCTTCAATGAGGTGGAAATGTAGGGATTCCATTTGCATACATTGGAATACCTTTAGAACTGGCTTAATCGA
The DNA here is from genome assembly GCA_038501925.1 of Xenopus petersii. Lineage (NCBI taxonomy): Eukaryota > Metazoa > Chordata > Amphibia > Anura > Pipidae > Xenopus > Xenopus petersii. The sequence continues at coordinate 96,015,733 of CM076678.1, forward strand.
CCTTGGGCAGGATTGGGCTGAGCCTGTTTAGGGAAAATCACAAGCTGAATAAATGCTGGAAACTGGGTATATGACAAGCAGAGCTGCATATTTCTCCTTCTACGCCTCACCTGATGCTCTTCAATGTGCAGCTGTTTGTTTGACAGGCGCTGCTTGGGACACCATTTTAATTTCAGCTTCCTGCAACACAACAACCATGGCAGAAGATAAAACATTTCGCTATGGTCTAATTATCCTGGGTTTCTTTTTGGTGATGATTGGCATGTTCATTATGAGTGTAGATAAGCCCCAGGTGTACATTACATTTTGTTCTATGGGGGTCCTTATGATCTTTATTGGAATCACTTGGAGTATCTGTCAGTGTTACCCAAAGGTAGGTCTCAATGCAATGTATATGTAAGAACCAGGAAATCTGGTTAATTTTCCAGTTAGTGGTGTATCTTGAAGGCAATAACATGAATGGGCTACAATGTCACTATAGCAAAATAAAGTTTTGCTGAAGTTTTGAGGACTAAAGAGCTCTTTGCTCTCAGTCAGATTACCAAGAAAACTACTGTATATCTGTACTGACTGCAATGGGGGAATTAAAACGTTAAAATCTGCAGTAAAGGTGAAATGTACATGGAATAGATTATTCAGTAACTAATGATGATATTAAGACCTTAAGTTAACGGAAGTGACTGAAAAAACAGCACTCCTCTTGTTGTATTTTCTGTGATTTAAACCAGTTAGAGATCTGGGATGAATCACAATGATCCAGTGGGGGGAAATAGCTGATCACTTTTCCTTGCAGTAAATGTAAAATGCTAAAGCTGATGACTCTCTGAAAATGAACTTTTCTTAGAATAAAGACAGTTTTATAAAGACAATTTCCAAATCTCTCTTTGCTTTTTATGTTTTTTTAAACACTTTATAATTTACTCTGCAACATTTAGTTTGGAATTTAAGCCATTATTTGTTTTTTAAGGACCAGTTAACCATATCACATTGAAAGATGAATAAGGGGGCTTGAATAGAAATACAATCTTCCCTTAAAGCCTACAAAAAATAGAGAAATGAAGAAAACCAACTGCAAATTACCCCACAAGTGTCCATATTTTATAAAAAGTTAATACTCCTTTAAGCCAATATTGCAAACCATAATATGCCTTTTGGTACTCATAGATCTTTTTTGGCTGAACTACCACTCAATTTATAGAAGAATATTTGTTATGTCAGAGGCACAAGGACACTAGGGGCCAAATTTTCTAAAGGGTGAAGTGACTAACACTGGCGAAAATTCACCAGCAAAGAAGATAGACTCTTTTCCACCTCAGACCAGGCAAAGTGCAATAGAGTAGATAGGAGTTCCTCAAAAAAAATTAACATTTTTCTAAGTACCCGGCTTCCCCCCTATATTTCCTTACATATGGCACATAAACTATACACTGGGCTCATGTGTAGGGTATTATAACAACTCTATTTTATTAAAGTTCCCTGGGCTTGTGTAGTGTAATGTATTTGCTGCAACATATACGTCCATTGAAATTTAACTTCCCGCCGTATGCAAATTAGCTAATGCTAGCGCAACTTCGCTTTGCTTGCCGAATTAATACTAGCGAAACGTTGCCATCGTTCGGCGCCCTGGACGCAAATTTGCATTTTAGTGAATTAGCATTGTCCCGGCGAATTTTCACCTGGCAAAGTGTGGCGATGTGAGCAAAGCCGTAGCTGGCGAATTTCTGGAGGTTAGTGAATTTGTCCCTATGTCTCTTCAGATGATTTCTAGGAACCACACATCCTACTCCACTTATAACTGATTCCCATTAACTTTTGCCGGCAGGAAGTAGAAGTTTGTATTTCCAGGCAATACCTGCCTACCAGCACAAGCATCTGCCACTGGCAGTGAATGGGAAAATGGGAAGTGGATGCCAGCAGAGAAAGATTTGAATGCATACATTTCCCTAAAAACGACTGAGCACTGAACTGATCTTATAATCAACTTGACAAAACATAAGTTACGTAGTAGATGAGGTTGAAAAAGACACAAAAAGACTGGGGGAGTTGAACTATGTAACCTAAAGGCCCTAAAGTTTGTAAAAGACAAAAAAAAACCTACACTAAGGAGGTTATTTATCAAAGGTCGAATTTTAGTTTTATTTACAAAAAAACTTGAATCAGCGAGTTTGGGGTTAACAACCCGAAAACTCATGAATGGAGTTTTCAGCAGGAAAAAAATGGCACCTCTGCCATTGACTCCACCATGACCTTGACAGGTTTCAGGTGGTGTATTTTTGGATTCAAGCTATTTTCAGGGTTAGGGTATACAAATTCAAATTTTTTTTAAACCCTTTAATGTGAATTTTGACCACAAAAAAATAAACTCGCAGACTTGAATTTTCATGGAAAACACAATTCGATCCTTAATAAGTAACCCCCTAAATGCCATTGCATAATATTGACCTGATCTCTGCTATAATATTTGTAACCTGCTATTTTCAAAATGTTCAACTTCATGAATATGTTATTGTTATATATCCTGAATAACGAATATAATATGCTCCTATGAGTTCTTCCTTATAGCGTAAGGAAATGCATCTCTTAAATAATTTTGTGTCATTTTAGGATAATACCTTCTATTAATAATAACTGCTCTTTAAATGGGAAATACTGGTGTTTTTAGTTAAATGTACATTTCATTGTCATTAAAATCTGTATCTCTGTTCCTTTGTATCCTCTGTGCTGCTGTACTCTGAATATTGAAAAAATGTAGCAGACTAACATGATTTTGACTGTCCTTATTGGAACACATTTTATATTTTGCATACACATTAAATACTGCAAATTGAGGGGCCCCCTCATAACTCATTGCCCTGTTTTTGTGGTTTAGGGTGTGATTTTTAATACAGGTGGTATACTAATAAAACTATTATATTTATATTGCTTTACATAATTATTTGGCACCTTGGCCAGTTAAGGCTTTCAAGAATAAATATTATATAGTGTGAAGTATAGATGTAGCAGATACCAGCTGATTAACAGACCTGGAAAAAGTTTTGGTTGGAGGAAAACTGAATTTTGCCATATTGTTTTAAAGTCAGAACCAGCAGTGCAGAAAGAGACCGGCAAATACTGATTTAATTTGCATTAATGTTGACAACTTGAAAATCATTGAAAACAATATAGTAGCATATATACGATCATAAATTCTTACGTTATTACATTATTTTACAGATAACCTTTACTCCAATTGATATGGAAGATGATTCCTTTACAGAGAAGTCTCCAGTGCTCACAAATGACTTTATCCCTGAGAAGCAATGGTACGTCCCATGGCGTTCAATGCTGCCATTGTCACTGTGCATGACTTGTAACATTGTACTTGGATAGCTCATCACTCATCCAAGTCTTTTTCTAATTCAAGGTCAGACATTATTACATTGTATAAAATGGAAAATATGCTCCTTATTCATATCTGCTAAGTAAATCTTTAAATTAAAGAACAAGATGACTTTATCATATCACTAAAACCATCTCCTTTTAAAGAAAATATATCATTAATGATTAGGGACAAATAGGTCAAAGAAGTCATGCAGGAAGTGGTTGGGTTGTGACATTCCTATATCCCAGACTCCCTGAAAAAACATTTGTCTGCATTGTAAAGTTTTGAAACACTGTTATTCACTATGGTGAAATCACTACTTAGTCACAAGCAGTATAGACTTGTATAGTTGGGTCTTTATCTGCATATCTTATATGTTACTCTGGGGTTATAGGTCAGATTCTGAGTAGCTGCCAGCTACTGTTTGCTTTGCTAGACCATTCACAAGATGTACTTCAAAAAAATGGTCCTCCTCTTAATTCTCCACCAGTCACTCTAAGGCCAGGCATGCTGTGTTGGTTTTCAAGTGATCCCTTGTGGTTCATATGTATGCCTGCTTTACCAGCTGTCTACTGTAGAGTAATCACAAGCGAGGTAAGGGAGCACCACCCATGAGTTGAGAAAATCAGTAGATGGTGTGCAGGGTTAAAGAAATTAAGCGTTAAGCTGCCTTTGACAAAGCCTGCTTAACGCGGGTGAAACGCACGTCAGGCGCATTTTAGTTTAGTTAGGCAGGGGGACTGAACTGCAAGAATTTAGGCCACTGCTTCATGGCACAAACGGGAGGGAAGCTCTGTGGGTGAAGGGGTGGGCGATCTACGGAGCCTCTCTCTGGGGTAGCATAAATGCAAGTTTCTGCAGTACCATTATTTACTCTTAACACTTAATTAGTGGATCTAGACATCATAGTATTTCTTCCAAGATAATGGGAGGGTGCGCCGGAGGGTCAATGGATGGCGGAATAACTAAGGCTGGAAACTGAATTGATAGTGGAAAGGGTGGCAATTAAAGAGGTTACCTATACCTGTTATAGGCTACGTGATATTTGTCCTTTTTTGCTTTACACCACGTTATTATTGTAGTTGTTTACTACAGACTGTAGTGGTTCACTACAGACTTTGTGTATCAGCCTTATATTCAACCTAGGGGTTGCAATTATCGCTTAACCTAACCAAGGTTCCTTGTCTCCCTGCTCCTAACTTTGTTTTAAATGTTCTCCTGGGCTAATGATTTTAATTAAGTTATTAGTAAAAGTTAAGTTTTAATATTGTTCCGTGAGTTATAAGGCTCTATGATGGGGTGGTGCAGCTTCAAGGGTTAACTTTTTCTTTTCTCTTAATGTCTACTGTAGAGTCCTGCAGTGGGTCGGGTACCCACAGGTTACCCGCAAAAACCTGCAGTACCCTGCGGGTTGTGGGTAGAAGTTCTGGGTGTGGGTATAGACGCGGGTCGGCGGTTCTGCGGGTTGGGACGCGGGTCTTCTTAATATCGATTTTTACTCCTTTTGTTCTGAGCATGTCTACTTCAGGTGATGTCACTTCCAGTTTACAATGACATCACTTCCTGATTATTGATGGTCAGCGGGTCGTGGGTCCGGGTTGCAGATAAGGTACTTGCGGGTCAGGTATCGGGTCCAAGCTGGTAAGAATGCGCAGGACCCGCGCAGGACTCTAGTCTACTGTTCTAGGGCTGCTATTGGACTAGACCTACAAGGGGAGACTTACAGTTATCATCGATGAAGCATTATGTGCAGATATACTGCAAAACATTCAACAGTTATATCAATACTGTTTATGATTCTCTTTTCCTGAAATACTCTGCTGTTCTGCAGCAGGCATTAAATAAAAAATAAGTGTTTTTGATTAACTGCACAAAAGTAGAAAGATTTGACTGAATAAAAGCTAGATGAATACCCCACATTCACTAATGGGAAGTATCATCTGATACTTTTCTGTTTTGCTCTTCTATGATACTTTGCTGCCTATTTGTCATGCAACCAATCACAATTAGATTTCAACAGGTAGAAAAAGAAAGCAAAAATCTGATTGGTTAGTATGAGCAAATCACCAGTAATGTTTCACTCCACTTTTTATACAGCATGATAAATAGACTCCTTTTTGTATGGCTGAACACTACAAGTTGAAGGGCTGATAGTGGTACTAGGAACCACACAGAATGCCACTACATGGACTTGAAGATAGTGTGCTGCATAGCATAATTTACATAAGGCAAGAATTCTTCATCAGACAAGCATAAAGCATATTGTAGGGGAGAGAAACAAGGTATCTATAGTAGCAACAACAAGATATAATAATAAACTGTTACTTGAATTATTTATTGATTAAAATGTAAAAACCTAATTGTCTCCTGTATTTCTGCTTTAGTTCTAGTACTCAATATACTAGCAGTAAAGAAGCTGAAGTCTATGAAACTGGCTTGCCATCCTACGATCAGATTCATATAAAGGTGGAAGAACCTGGTGAGGGGAAGGATGTTCAGTCAGTTCCCACTCTGCTCCACCCCTTGTTGTTAGACTGCTCCCAAATTACTTTACAGGCCAAAATTGAAATACACAGAAATGTGGACAATGATAGCCAGATATCTGCTGAACCAGCTGGGACTGGTGATTCAGCCTGGTAGGTACCAGCATGTCAAATATGTTCTTCTAAATCGTATTAGAATACTTTAATATGTAATGTTAGATAATTTTACCATTCATTTCTGGGAATATGCATTATTATTTTGCAGTAGCTTAACTAAGTCAGATATCGGGGTGCTGGTACCAATTCTGTCAATAGCCTAGACAGACAGTAAGACATTGTAAAGCCAATTTTGGATTTTTCCAAACTCTGCTAGATGCAGGAGTGAGTTGCATGCGCTGACTCGGTAAGTAATTGAGGAGACTGAAGGAATGTATAGGGACACAGATAAAGGGATATATTGAGGTGTGTCAAAGTAAGAACCCTTTTAAGATTAAAAGAAGTATTTCAAGTCATTCTTTGCTTTAAGGGGCTTGTAAACAAAACCACAAAGGAAGGGGAGCTAGAATCACTTTTGGCTAAATGCAAAACATGTATAAATACTAAAAGTCCAAAAAAATCAATGGCATATCATATATATGTAGTCACATCGAGTATCGGCACTCCCCAAAATCCAGCCAAATCCCGGGTACATCTCCCAATATATTTAAATATTGTAGATAGTGAAGGCACTCACGGTTTTAAATATTGATGAATTTATTATGTTTTTCATATGTGGAAAAACTTTATATATAATAATAATATATATATTTATAATATATTTATATATATAAATGTAAAAGAATGTCCAAACGTGTCAAAAGGCATCTGGTGGCATTAATCTTTAAAACAATTATGGGGCATGTTTATTAATAATGGAGATAAATATTTCTGGAGATCTTTAATCAGCAATTAGATTTAAACAGTCACCTACAATTTAAAAAACAAAAGCAAAGATCTGATTGGTTACTATGGGCCACATCTCCAGACATATGTATCTCCAATGTCAGTAAACAAGTCTGATAAGTAGTAATGCGTAAATCTCAGCAGATTCTTCCCATCTGTGAGTTCACAAAATCGTGGAGATTTCACAAACTCAGGGCATATTGATGACATTTTTCATGATTTTATTTCACCGGCAGAGCAAGCAGGAGATGTGATTCAATCACATATCTTGTTTGCATTGCCTGTTCATCTAGTCATCTAGAGCTGTGTCTCAGGTTTACAGTCCCTTCATATTGTAATGCATTTCAGTGGAAGTGTTTTGGGTTTGACCATATATTTTTTTTTTATTAAGTAAGAGCTCATGTACTAGTATAGTAAAGGGTTGGATATGATGAGGGTATGGATTAGTGATGTAGTAGCTGCTTGAAGAAGAAAGAGTGGATCTTGGTAACAGTGCTTGCAAAAAAGTAGTCAGATTTTGCCAGAGGTGTGAATTTAATTTTCTATTGTTTATGAGGGGGCTGCAGTGACCTTGCCTAGGAAGGAAAAGAATTGAAGCAGGATATGGTGGTCCACTGTAAATGTCACATTCTCTAACATATCAGTACCCATTTCTGCCTTTAGCCTTGTTCCAAGAAACCACACTTGCAAATGCCTCTAAAGCCAATTAATTACTTCTGAATTTTGGATGAACCTCTGCTTCCCTTATGAGTCCCTTATGAGACACAGATTGGTCAATACAAATAAATAATTGGTTTTAAACATATACTAGCCTATTATATGAAAAATACAATCAATCATTATTTTGCTGTACTTGCAGCCTACTTGATTACAATAGAGATGCACCGGCACCACTCGCTTCACTGAATGAAGAGGATGAAATCAACACAACATCTTGTGAATCAGATGCAAGAAGTAGCCATGGTTCTCTAAATGCCTGTGATACCTGGTCATTTAAACAGAAAGCTGTGACACCTTTTGGAGAAACAACCTCTTTTGAAGGAATTGCACATATAGATTCCCCATTAAATGATGAAATAAGTTTAAATTCTGAAAATGAAAATGTTTCTCCTTCAGACCAGAAGAGCAATACTGATACTGAAGATCCTTCTGTACAAATACTTTGTATCCCTGATCAGAGACAGGAGTCAGTGGATGACTTGTATTATGGACTGAAGGATGAGTTGGATCATATAGTGATTGCGGATGAATCAGACTTTGAACAATAACAAAAACATACTAGCAATTACCATTTGCTTCACAAATTATTTTATATTGAATCATAGGGATGAATTAGGCTACAAAGGTTGAGAGGTCTGAGTAAAAAGGAGATCAACATGGTGTCAGGTATTTCTGGGAGAATAATCCCAAATTTTTGCCTTCAAATTCTGCTACTACCAGTATGCTATACTGATGATGTAAAAAATGCTTTTAAATTCCAAACAACTGCTTAATTATAGAAGCATACTATTTTTGAGGCCAGCAAATCTGTCCAAAGTTCCATTAGTTTCCGAAACAATGCATTACTCCAATGAAGCTGCCATTCAGTGGTCTATGATAATAATTATTTGTTTTGGTTTTAAACATAACAAATGTATGAGCTGCGAGGGCTGCCATCTTTAGTGCGGAATTCCAGGCCGTCACAATCCAATTCCTTACCTCATGTTTCTTTACTGGTTACTGTCTGAATACCCCATCATTTTTATTCTGACTGGTGTACCATAACGGTAAGACTGTACAGTACCATGACCATATTGTGTACATTTTAAGACATTCTTGGTGGGACTAACATTCTCCCTACTCCCACTCCAGAAGTCTGATAATTGAGGCCTTAGAGATGATAAGTGAGCTGGAGGAGAATAGTCATATAAGTGACAAGAGGGGCAGTCTGGTAGTTACGGGATGATGCTGATGTGCAGTCCAGTTAGGAGGCTGTTTAGTTCACACCATGAGCCATTAGCCTTTGTCTTCAGTCATCAGCAGTGTCAGATTGGCCCAATGGGATACCAGGAAAACTCCCATGGGCCCAGGTGTCAGTGGGCCCTTTTGCTTCTAAACATTTGGCCTATTTCATGGTCATTCCCTATTTCTTTATGGGGAAAAATGTGTAATCATGGAAGAATATAGTAAGTAGAGGTTGAGTGAGGATAGGACAAATAATAGTTTGGAAAGGGGGCACACAGTCTAAGTTTTTATGGTGGGCCTCTGGCGTCCCAGTCCAACACTGGTCATCAGTTCATATTCACCCGAATCTTCAAAAATCACTGCATAACCCTGAACCATAAATTTTTTTTAAGAAGAGACTTTAGAGGGTGGGTTTGATGGCTGGAGGCCAACTAGAGGGGGAAATTAGTAATTGTTTTGGAGGCTTTTTTGTCTCAACAACTTTTTTCGCACATATTTTTCCGTAGTATCACCAAAAAAATTTGATGGGAAAATTTGAAATTTCCCTGCAACTCCATGCCCTGCCCAATCACTAAAAATTAGTCCAGCTTGTGTTAAAACAAGGGAATCAACCAAGGTGCCAAATTAGAATGGTGCCTTGTGAAAACATATTCCCAGATTTCTCATGTAATAACACAGAGTTGTATCCTGTGGAATTAGTTTAATAATCATGTTATCTGCTAATTTCAGAACTGGTCCAGTTGAAATGTTTTATATAATTAATATAGTTCCATTACACCCTTAAAGAGAGCTCCCACAAGGAGTGATTTAAAAGCAGATATTATGTATACAATAGATCATTAAATGTGTGTTCACAAAAAAACACGGACTTCTAGCCAAGCATTCTTTCATGACCGTGATTTGCCCTTCATGCTATCTGGAAAAGCCTTATAAGTAATTCTTTACTCAGAAATGTGACATTAAGAGAAGTGAATAAGTAAGCACAAACTTAATGATATAGAAGAATGCATATATCCTGCAGAATAGCTTATAATGCCTTATATTACTATCTTTAGATCATTTTTTACTCTGTAATACAAATTAGCCATCCAGCCGGGATATGCTGGGATTTTCAATGTACAGTATAATATCAGGGCTAAAGAACCGATTTATTAAAGCAGGGGTTCCCAACTTTTTTTTACCCCTGAGCCCCATACAAATGTAAAAAGTCCCTGGGGAAACATGGTGCTTACGAGCCACAGGTCACAGGTTGGAGCATCATTGCATCCACTTTGGTGTCCCTAAATGCCACCACTGACATCATATCCTCAGGAACTATTGCCACATGAATCATAAGCATTCACCTTTTTAGGTTCATATAAAAAAAACGAAAGCTGGTAAAAAACATTATTTTTTAATGGTGACAAGACTGTATGCTATGCTATTCAGTTAGGCAAAAGGTGAGAGAATGAACATTAAGCAGACTAAACTGCTTGTCACTCACATATTTTGGCCTACAATTGCCTTTATCAAGTGTGAGAAACAAGGTACAAACCCCAACCCAAAACACCATGATTGCGTGTCTGTCGTTGATCAAATATATAGTCTTTGATTGGTTCAAACCAAAGTCAATAAAGTCCATCTCTTCAATGGAAAACAAGAAAACATAAAGGTCTGTATTTTCAGGTGATTTACCCTCTTTATAATCAGTTGTAGCAGCTATGAATTCAACATATAGAAATTTCAAATATATATATATATATATATATATATATATATATATATATATATATATATATATATATAAACATTGCTTATTTGTCATTAAAGAACCAACCAACTCATTCTCACATAAGATCCATGTTCTGTAGTGTGATTAAAGGAAAACTATACCCCCCAAACAATGTAGGTCTCTATTAAAAGATACTGAGTAAAACAGCTCATGTGTAAAACCCTGCTTCATGTAAATGAACCATTATCATAATAATATACTTTTTTAGTAGTATGTGCCATTGGGTAATCATAAATAGAAAATTGCTATTTTAAAAAATAAGGGCCAGCCCCAGAGATCGTAAGATTCACTGTGCACACATACAAACCACATGTAAGGTCACATGAGCCAATTAACAGACAGAGTTCTGCCTTTTGCTTCCTCACTTCTTCCTGTTACAGTTAGGGGCCGATTCACGAAGGGTCGAATTTTGAAGTTAAAAATACTTCGAAATTCGACCCTCGAATTGAAATCCTTCGACTTCGAATATCGAAGTCGAAGGATTTAGCGCTAATCCTGCGATCGAACGATCGAAGGATTTTTCGTTCGATCGAACGATTGAATCCTTCGAATCGAACGATTCGAAGGATTTTAATCAAACGATTGAAGGAAAATCCTTCGATCAAAAAAAGCTTAGCAAGCCTATGGGGACCTTCCCCATAGGCTAACATTGACTTCGGTAGCTTTTATCTGCCGAAGTAGGGGGTCGAAGTTTTTTTTAAAGGGCAAGTACTTCGACTATCGAATGGTCGAATAGTCGAACGATTTTTACTTCGAATCGTTCGATTTCGTTCGACTTCGATCGAATTCGATCGAATTTAACCAATTCGATGGTCGAAGTACCCAAAAAATACTTCGAAATTCGAAGTATTTTTCATTCGAACCCTTCACTCGAGCTGAGTGAATCGGCCCCTTAGTGTTGTAGTATTTCTGGTCAGGTGATCCCTGAGGCAGCACAGATAGAGTCACGAAATGGTGGTTCAAGGCAAGAGATGTAAAAGGGCAATATTTATGTAAATATATATTCCAGTTTGGTAAGATTCTTTAATATGTCATTCAATTTGATATAAACTATTTGTTGCTTAAGTATTCACTTTGGGGGTATAGTTTTCCTTTAACCACTTGTTACTGCTTTTTCTGTACTTGACATGGGGCAGCAGGCCCGCCATCAGGAGTACACTGGGGGGGACAATTGTCCCAGACCTGATGGCCATATTCAAATAGTAATGATTCCTGTCTGACAGTCCTGGAATCTCATAGCGGACAAAAGAAAGCAATACTCCATTTTTGTCACAACAAAAACACACTGACAATATGTGAGCAATGCAAGATGAAAATGAAAGGTCAGTGTGTCATTTTGAGCCTTAGTAGCTCACCAAGTCTTGCACCTCTAAGATAATGTCTACACTGGATTCCTCACATAACTTTCCTCCTAATTTGTACTGATAGTTTTGTTAAAAAGTGTATTTAGCTGAGTACAAACTCTTCCTCTCTGCACATCTATCATCTCTAATTTGCAGGGCTAGGCCACAAGGTAATGTTAGTTGTGGACAGAAGGTATTGCAGCAATGTAGAAGTGCAACCAGCAGCAAAAGAGAAGAATTCTATAATTTGTTCACTTTTATTGCTGGGGATGCAAGGTACCAATGTGTCTCTAGTGGTGGTGCAAACTAGGTTCAAACTGTAGGACACTGCAATCAAATATATTTTGCCCACAAATAGAACATAGGCGGTGCTCTATGAAGTTCAAGGTCAGTTCACAAGCTGAATGTTTCCTTTAGTATCTGAGAAACAAACTGGGATCCATCCAGGCCATTCACCTAGCCATGTATGTGAAAAGCTGTGCACCCAACTGGATGAAATTAAAGTTGGCTATACATTTAAAGATCTGCAATTTGTATGTACATGTAAGGTCCACTTTGCTCTGCAGTCATTATTTTTCTTCTAGTGGGACAGATCAAATTATTTAAATGCATGGTGCCTACTTATATCCCAGGGCTGTTTGATACTATGCTAAAAAGTTTCTAAAATTATAATTTTTAACAACTATTATCAAAAAAAATATGTTTCTATAATTATACTGCTTGACTTTAAATAATGGATATACAGTATAATAACAGATAATGCTTTTAGTCTATCAATGCTACCTAGGGAACCAAGGGATGTTTAATCTCTAATGTCTGCCATGTGCAACTTCTCCTATTCTTTGAAGCAATGTCAGGTTGATTAGGGTGTTTTGACAGCCAAGATGCTCCCTGAGATTGCAATCAAACTATTTGTTTTCCATAAGCCTAAACCTCATGTTATACAACACAATGGACTGTTAAAATTACAAAATCCATTGAAAAGCGCACTTGCGGATGACCAGAATATAGACAGGACTTGCCTATTTTTGCGAGTGCCTTAATATAACTCGAAGTTTATTTAAAGATTAAAAGCATATGTGCAATCAGTACAAACAGTGGATTTGGACAGGGGAGAGCACGGCTGTTAAAATTGCCTAGCTCATGGAACAAATTCAGATGTTATTGTGAATGCATGAGAACCAAAACAATAGTACCATAGTATAACATAACATAGCATAACATCAGCTTTTCTCCAATTCATAGGTACCATACCAGATGAAAGTGAATCTGAAAAAATCAGAAATAGGGGCTAGTCTAAAACTGAACTAAGCTCTCTTAGAACCCAAGGGATGTATCCCATCAGGCCATGGAGCCATGTTTACACTAATTTTTATTAAAGCTTTATGAATCATATCTTGAGTCAGCCACTGACTAGATTGAGCGTGCAGCTATAAAGTGAGCCTGGGAACTCAGACTCCTCTATTGTATACACTAAAGAAAAGAACTGATTTAGCACATTTGCCTTTTCTGTATGTTACAACCATACTGGTACCGTTATTTAATGGAGCAACACTCTCAATCTTTTTACTATTAATATATTTAAAAGACTTTTTATGGTTAGCTTTCCCCTCCACCGCAATTAACTCTTCATTTCCTTTCTTTGAGTGGTATAGAGAAATAGAGAAGTAACAATTCATATTTATTGTGCTTTTGTGGCAATATTCTTGCTCTGTGAGTTTTTAGTCTGCCATGTGACCCATTAGGCTATTCTAAACTACTACATCAGTCTAAATTTGTATTGTGTGTATGAGAGTATTCACTTAAATGGAAAAAGTGATTGAAAATCTGTTTGAGTATAATAAAGATAATCAAGTGCTGAGGTGTACGACACCCATAGAATCTGTACACTGCATCCATTATAACATATTTTGTGTGTAGTAGTATTTTGTTTGCCTGTCATGTTTTGTTTGTGCAGGGTGGAATGCAACATGCAGAGCCCTGCGCACATTGCGTGAGGGGGCGACATTCCACCTGTATGCACACAAAAGAAATTAAAAAAAAAAAAAATTCTTGTAATTTGACTCTAGGAATGAAACCAACATAAGAAAATCCAGGTAATCAGTAACTAGACAGGATCATCCGATCAGACAACAAGTGGTGTGATATGACTCCTCCCCTTCCAAATCTGGACTGCAAATAGCAGACTTTGTAATTTCGTGTCCTTTTGCTAATGTGCTGATACCAGAATATCTGGGTCCCCTGCCAAACTTTCATTTTCTTATGTATTCCAGTATTCGCTGGCAGTCATTTAGCATTGTATATACCTCTGCTGTTCATTGACTCCCTCTCTATCTTATCTTACTTTTCTTTACTCAGAACTCTAAAATGATGTATTCTGCCCCACTTTTCCTTCTACTCTGTCTTCTTAATCTTAGACCTAACTGGGTTATGGCAGATGAAGATGATTACGGAGAAGAAATTGTTCTTTCTTTTGCCATGCAAGAAGAAGCCCAAGTAGATATGGAGAAGGAGACATCTTCCAGGGCTTTCTACTGGAGTAATAAGGTAATTTCTTATCTGTACTCACTTTATAACATGATGCTGAGCTACTAAATGTTATATTCCACTCTATTTTCTTTCAGCAAAATACAGTGGTAATGAATGTATGTAATTGCCCTACATATAGTGTTACATTTAGTCCTCCACACTATTCCATGTAATTCAGTAGACAGTAGATAAAACAGCGCCTGTGTAATATAGGGTTATACACCGTGTGCAGACAGAATACTTATTTACGCACATGGCTCCACTTTCTTTTTCCACGTGTAATTCTTTATTATGTTCTTAAATAATACGCCCACATTCACTCCCCTTTAGCTGTAAGGTGCACATGGTGCGAGCATTACAACTGGTTCTTCTTAGAAGCAGCATTCAGGTATAAGATCTATTATTGAGAATGCTTGGGGCCTGAGGTTTTCCGCATGAGGGATCTTTCTGTATTTTGGACCTCATACCTTAAGTCGGCTAAAAATCATTTAAATATTTAATACACCCAGCAGGATTATTTTGCCCCACTATGGATTCATGCAGCTTTTTTTTTAGGATCAAGTACAACATACTATTTTATTATTACCGTGATAAAGGAAATCATTTTTAAAAAATAATTATTTGCTTAAAATGGAGTTTATGATTTGGAGCTTTAACAGGTTTACTGATCCCATGCCTGTATAAATTTCAGGGATTTACCGTATTTGTTCAAAGAAATGTACAAAAACAAGAACTTAATCATTAAGTATATAGAAAATAATCATTTTTTGGAGAGTAATAATATGACAAAATTATCTGCCATGAGTATGTAGCAGCAGATTTCCACAATCCATTTAATACCTGAGTATCTGCATTTAATATACTACCCAATTTCTTCATCATATGAATAGACTTGTAGTTTTCCTAGGAAACATTGTGCCTTAAAACTTTTCAGAACATCAAGAATGCCCAGATATGCATTCATTATAATGGTGTAATATGCTTGACTAGAGACACAGGAATCTGCAAACACTGAGCATCAGCAGTCATAATAACGTCTATGTCTGTCTGTCTTGATTGGTCGTAAACAAATTGTTGTGTCTGTAGTGCATGCATGTAAGCATAAGAAAAAGCAGTGTGTTGTAAGACTATTCTTTCTGTTAATTGTTCTGTATTGTCACAAAAATATTCAATAAAAAACAAGTTTTTAAAAAAAGAATGGTGTAATATAATTATCCAGGGACATTTAGGAGGGGAGCTTTGCCCTTTTTGTGACAATATCAACATCAATGATTAGGTGGAACACAGCCAAAGTGGCTGATACGTTTCTGGTCCCAGCCTAAAAATGTTTTAGTATTTTGTGCTACCTTTTGTAAAAATATAAGCATCAACTAACAGAATTTTAGTCATATGTATGCTTATCTATATAATAAATATGTATTCTGCGTAACACACACACAGAAAAGGTGGTCAAACATGATAATTATCAGAGCTTATCATGAAATATTTAATCCCAGTAAAAGTCTTGATGTTCTTTTGCAGGAGGCCTGGAGAATGACTGGCCAGTATGTAGTGGTGTTGAAAGAAAATGTTCACAGGTCTCAGACAGAAAGAGTTATTCGCAGGCTGCAGGCACGAGCAGCAAAGCATGGCTACCTGACCAAAATTGTCCACGTCTTCCATGAACTTTTCCAAGGGTTTGTTGTGAAAATGAGTAGTGACATGTTACAGATGGTAAGTTTTGCCAGAATGGAAGGTAGTGTGCTCACTCTGCATTTCCTTAGTCCGTTTCTACTTAAAACCAGGCTCCAGTTCCTCCATACTATACTGGGTATGTCCAAGCAACCAGCAATGTAGCCGTGAATCTGCAGAAACTTTTCGACAAACTCTGCTTTTGTTTGCATGTTTATCCTATTTATTAGTTAACATTTTATGTCAAAAATGCCTTTTATGCCAGTTTTGTGAATGCAGCATATTTTACCATTTATCTGTATCAGCTTCTTTATGTTTTTCACAATTTTTCTTTCTCCATAAAAATAATTAACGTTTATTTAAGGTGAACTACCACTTTAAATAACGTTTAAATAGCGTTGTATCCTATTATTATATAAGAAAGTTAGTTGGCAAATACTGTGGCTATAGGCCCCCATACATGGGCAAATAAAAGCTGCCGACAGACTATTGACCCATGTGTGGGGCCATCCGACGGGCGTCCCAGATCGGTATATTCCGATCGGGCAGGGTAAAAAATCCCCGTCATTATGCGGTCCTGCGAACCAACCGCCCGTATAGTCTACATTCTGATGCGATTGTTGGGCCCACGATCAGATCAGGCCAATATCGCCCACCTCAATGTGGGCATATCGGGAAGAGATATGCTAGTTTGGCGACATTGCCAAATGAGCGGATCTCCCTGTGTATGGCCACCTTAAAGGAAAACTATACCCCCAAAATGAATACTTCAGCAACAGATAGTTTATATCAAATTGAATGACATATTAAAGAATCTTACCAAACTGGAATAGATATTTACATAAATATTGCCCTTTTACATCTCTTGCCTTGAACCACCATTTCGTGACTCTATCTGTGCTGCCTCAGAGATCACCTGACCAGAAATACTACAACACTAACTGTAACAGGAAGAAGTGAGGAAGCAAAAGGCAGAACTCTGTCTGTTAATTGGCTCATGTGACCTTACATGTGGTTTGTATGTGTGCACAGTGAATCTTACGATCTCAGGGGGCGGCCCTTATTTTTTAAAATGGCAATTTTCTAATTATGATTACCCAATGGCACATACTACTAAAAAAGTATATTATTATGATAATGGTTTATTTACATGAAGCAGGGTTTTACACATGAGCTGTTTTACTCTGTATCTTTTAATAGAGACCTACATTGTTTGGGGGGTATAGTTTTCCTTTAAAGTGGACCCGTCACCCAGACAGAAAAATCTGTATAATAAAAGTCCTTTTCAAATTAAACATGAAATCCAATTTCTATTTTTTATTTAAGCATTCATAGCTGTTGTAAGCTCATTTAAAAATATCAGCTGTCAATCAAATATTGTCTGCCCCTCCTCTATGCCCGTGACATAGAGGCGGGGCAGACAATTACTTTCACTTTACATTCAGCACTTCTTAGATGTCACTGCTCTCCCCACATTCCCCCGTTCTTTTTACCATTTAATTGTGTAACCAGGACATGTGGATGGACATTGGGTCCCCCATTCTGGTGCACCAACAAGATTCTGAGATGATACAAGACTTGTCTTAATAACAGTGCCCACAAAATGGCTCCTGCCTGATTGTTATAATTATGAATTCCCTGACTGAAGGAAACAAGATTCAAATAATTTTTATAGTGTAATTAAAGTTCATTTTGCTTGACTAATCTGATAAAATAGGATTTTGAATAATTTTTTTGGGTGACAGGTCCCCTTTAAGAGAGTTTCTCTGCATGTGATGTTGATTGTTGCATCAGGCCTCTAAAGTCCAAGGTACCAGCCTGGAAATACCTCTATATTTACACAATTATTTCGTTTGTAAATGATTTGCCTTCTGATTTCTTGTTGACTTTATATGTTATATTTGCCTTTCACATTCATGTCTCAAAAAGTATGTGTGCAAAAGAGTGAGTGGTACTGAATGATCTGCTTTGATACAAAACTTTCTGTGCACTTCACAATTTGTTGTGGGGGAATACATGATCACACACATTAGAGAGAACACTTTTGACTTTGGTACCTCTGGGTGGTGTCTTCGGTCCGGATTGAGAATTAAAATAGGCCCTGGCATTTCAGGTTCACAGAGGCCCAATCAGCTCACACAGAGGCCCAAACAGTCCCCACCAGCCCACTTAATACTAACTTTCTGTGGCACATTATAGCAGCCCCTCTGGCATTTGCTAGAACTCACATCCAGTCCAGGCCTGTATCCTATACAGCTGAGACAATGGGGTGGTTCTATAATGTATTAAAAAAACCCACACATTTCTTAAGTAATTTTTTTTAAAAACAAAACAAATTTTTAATTGTGTATTTCAGGAAAATAAAACCTTCTGCTTCTCTTTCTTTTCAGGCTCTAAAATTGCCACATGTGGACTATATCGAGGAAGATTCATTCATATTTGCACAGAGTGTTCCGTGGAATCTTGACAGGATTGTCCCTGCCCAGCAAATGGCCAGCCAATTCAGTCCACCAAGTAAGAACTATGTTTTTTTGGGTTCTCCCCAGTGGCATTTCTCACAGTAGCAGGAAAAAAAACTACATTATCAGAAAGTGAGGAAAAAGCTTAACAAAATACAAGACCACACAAAAGGAATTTCTTATGAATAATGCATAGTGCAGGCAAGGACTGCAGGTGTCAAACAGTATATGTTTTTTCCATTAGCATCTTGATTAATTATTCTACCCACAAAAATTATGTTATAAAAGATGTATTATAAGGAGCCCTGTTTTGCAACCAGCTCTGCATTTTGCTGCTCTCTGTAATTGCACATTTAGCACAATGGGTATCGGAGACACCATACAAATTTCAGTGGCTTGATCACAACATACCAAGCACTTATGCCCAATGTATCTTATTTGAAAATATCACATATTACCTCTTTTAGACGTCCTTTAAATGAGCCTCTATCCCATCCCTTCACTATATTGGCTTCTTGTTTAATCCATAGATACTGGAGACTCTGTTGAGGTTTATCTCTTAGACACCAGTATTCAGAGCAACCACAGAGAAATAGAAGGGAAAGTCTTTGTGACAGATTTCCAGAATGTCCCAGAGGAAGATGGAACCCGCTTCCACCGACAGGTGACTTTATAATACATGTGCTCCGCCCTTTCATGCACTGCCTGTGTTTCTTTCTACGCACTCTACACACAAATTGTTTAAGAATATAATATATTTAGTTTCTGGCTAGATCACAGCTTGACTCTGTGGTGTGTAGTTGCTAATTCCTAGCTGACAAAACACAGTTATCCGGGCATAATAGGCCTTATCGAATCAGCTGTGCCCATCAAAAAAGGTTCTGAAATAAGACCAAACAAACTAAGATACTGTGAGCATGCCAAAATTAAACCTTTCTAATTCTGCCTGTTATCAGACTTGGTTTTAGGGCAGGTCAGAGAGGGCATTTGCCACATTTTACACCATTTTCATTTGGCCCCATCAATAAATACAGCATAATATATTTCCCTAATACTAATACTAATTAAAACAATGGATTTGTGTTTGATTTAGTTGCTGCTGTTGTTTGAGCAGTGTCTACTGATTTACTTGCTGCTGTTGTTTGAGCAGTGTCTACAGAAAATGTATGTATAATGATTTTATCATAATATATTTTCTGATAGGCCAGTAAATGTGAAAGTCACGGAACCCATATGGCTGGAGTGATGAATGGAAGGGATGCCGGTGTAGCTAAAGGAGTAAATGTTCGTAGCCTTAGAGTACTAAATTGTCAAGGCAAAGGCACAGTAAGTGGAAGTCTAACAGGTACGTGAACAAGGCTTTGCTAAATCTGATAAATAATATATTTTGTTTTGCTTTAGACCTTTTGTATAGGGTAGGAATTTGGTAAATAGTGCGCACATCTTTATAGAAAGCAGGGCTTGTATTTCGGGTTCAGTTCAGGGCTATATTCTCTGTAAATACAATCACAGTTTCAGCGCGATTCCTCTTTCCCAGGCAGTGACTATTTGTAAGTGTGGGCTTGTTTTATATTATGATGCAATACACCGTATCTGAGTGCTGGTCATGTGAAAGTTTTCCAATCTGGCAACATAAAGCTGTTATAGGTTACTGCCCCCCGGGGCAAACATTGTGCTTTTTATTACATAACCCCATTAGACATCATTACTCATTGCACAATGAAGGCCTTATATGTCAGGGCTTGAATTATGAACCAAACCACTGTTTATTTTGTGTCTTATAAATGCTGCTTTCTTTCAGGTCTGGAGTTTATCAGGAAAACATTGATTGAACAGCCTTATAACCCCCTAATTGTTCTCATACCCTTCATTGGAGGCTACAGTCGGATAATGAATGCTGCCAGCCGTGCCCTAGTGAATACAGGAGTTATCATCATTGCTGCAGCTGGAAACTATAAGGATGATGCCTGTTTATACTCCCCAGCATCAGAACCTGAGGTAATGTCATTCTCATGCTGTGAGTGTCTGATATGTTTCTCCTGCTCTAACTGTAAATGTAAAGGTGGCCATAGACGCTACAATTACAATCTTTCCAGGAAAAGATCTTTCCAAGAAAGAGCATTTGTTTCTATGCACATGTGTAGAGCTGAATAATCAGATATACAGGTAGAAACAATAGAATTCTACCTTTATCTGATGATTCAGCACTAACAATGGTCAATGTTCGGGTGCCTTCAAAGGCGCCTGACCAACATTTTCTGGCCAGCCCGATCGACGAGCACACTGATATCAAAGTCTTCTGCCGATAACGGTTGGCTCATCTTCCACCATACACACACCAAATATTGTATGATATACGATATTACCTGTGCGTCTATGGCAACCTTAAGTCAGCTATTTCCTATGCACTTCTGACACACAGCATGGCTTAGTTGTTGGCAGTAGTACCAGTACTTTTTTTGCAGATTTTTGATAGATTTTGGTACTTGGATATATTGTAATTTTGAGTTCATTGATACTTCCCCTGCAACTTAACTGCAACATTTTAGGATATTATTTGGTATTCGTTGTTTTTGCTTTAATGGTATATATAAGTTCATTTTTGTATTCAGTTTTTGCAGACTTTTGTTTTTGAGAATCAGATCCTGCGTCTTTTTAGATTGATTCAACCGTTTTTTGGTATAGCGGTTTTGTTCCATTTAAAACAATGATTATGATGGCTTGGCTGTGAATACCTACGTGAAAAATTAAATTGCCAAGTAATACTCTTGATATCCTATGAACATTTTAGATACGCTTTATTAGATGGATAAATTTTAAATAAATGGATGTTTTGACATATGTGATTTTCGTTTGTTCTGTGGCATTCGTCTAATATGGTCTTAAACACAGTTCGATTAGTTTGATCATGTAAGGTTACGGTAGAAGCAATTGAAATAGTGGTTTAAGGAGCATTTAGCGTAATGTGGTAAAGGATGTGTGTTTTATATGCTTTATTTGTATTATATATATTTAAACATCTTTGACTCTTCAACATTGTAAGGGCATTTCTGCATTCCATTGATGCTAAAATTATAAAATTACATAATTATAATATGAATTAAGTCTATCAAATGAAAGTTACATTTAACATATGTGTTAGAATTTATTTCAAGGGTTAAATTGTTCCGATTTGTTATTAATCAGGGTTAACTAACTAACAATGTGTTTCTTCAATTAAATAATTAATAATGTAATGTCCGGTTTTAGATTTTAAATAAGCCAATGATTATTCCTGTGTCCTTTACTTATGACTAAGTATCGTTGATACGAAACGCGTCAGGTGTTTTGTTGTTAACCTTGTTTAAATAAATTCTTTGTTTTAACGTCTCGTGCTTGCCGTCTTTCTTCAGTGGCAGTAGTAGGAAAACATGCTACTTTGAGAAAGCACATTGAAATCTGAAAAATTAATAAAACTAATCTAATATGCAGGTTATTACAATTGGAGCCACTAATTACCAGGACCAACCTGCAACAATGGGTGTGCTTGGCACAAATTATGGAAACTGCATTGACTTATTTGCCCCTGGGGATGATATCATAGGTGCCTCCAGTGACTGCAGCACTTGTTTTACTTCAAAAAGTGGAACATCTCAAGCAGCAGCACATGTAGCAGGTAAAATCTTTTGTTTTCTAACATGTCTTATGTCAAACACAGTTACAACAATGTTTAATCCAAATCTTAACCTAACTGGGCCTGGTCCTCTAGTACTGCCTTACTTTTACTGCCATTAAGGCTTGGCCTTCATATACACTCCCCCAGGCTCCCCTAGAGTGGCCGCCTCACAGTATAGAAATCACTAAAGTTTGTCTCAGAACATTACAAAGAACGTCTAATTAGATGGTTTATATTTAATAACATAAATTGCTTCTGATAAAATGTGTATCTTTTAGGCATTGCAGCAATGATATTAAATGACAAACCAGACCTATCAGTGTCAGAATTAAGGCAGCGACTCATACAATTCTCTACCAAAAAAGTCATAAATGAGGTTTGGTTCCCAGAAGATCAGAGGTTAATCACTCCTAACCGAGTTGCAGGGCTCCCTGTGAAACTTCTTGCAGGTAGGTTGCTGAGAGCAGTGTTTGTCATTATTTAGTATATTGTCTCAATAATTGTGTCACCTCTAGAACTTAATATCATCTTTTGCTAAATGTATAGCATCTCCATAGACTAAAAACTTTAAATATGTCTTTGATCTGAGCGACTTAAAATCAATGTTTGCTGCATCTTTAAATGGATATGGTCACGGAAAAACATGTTTTTTTTCCAAAATGCATCAGTTAATAGGGCTGCTCCAGCAGAATTCTGCACTGAAATCCATTTCTCAAAAGAGCAAACAGATTTTTTATATTTAATTTTGAAATCTGACATGGGGCTAGATATATCATCAGTTTCCCAAGTGCTGGCAGTCATGTGACTTGTACTCTGATAAACTTTAGTCACTCTTTACTGCTGTACTGCAAGTTGGAAAGATAGTACCCTTCTCCCTCCCCCCCCCAGCAGTGCATCAGCAGAACACTGGGAAGGTAACCAGATAGCATCTCCCTGGTACAAATAAGAACAGCATTCAATAGTAAAAACCCATGTCCCACTGCAACCCTATTGAAAAATAGTATTTCAGAAAGCAGTTCCATAGTGCAGCACTGGCTCTTTCTGAAAGCACATGACCAGGCAAAATGACCTGAGATGGCTCCTACACACCAAAATTACAACTAAAAAAATACACTTGTTGGATTAGGAATGACATTTTTTTGTAACTTATATTTTTATTAAGTTTTAAAGACAAAATCAAGAAAAAAACATATAAAATATACAAATATGCAAAATGAAGAGTGAATTATTTGCAGT
The DNA here is from genome assembly GCA_038501925.1 of Xenopus petersii. Taxonomy (NCBI): domain Eukaryota; kingdom Metazoa; phylum Chordata; class Amphibia; order Anura; family Pipidae; genus Xenopus; species Xenopus petersii. The sequence goes on from CM076678.1 coordinate 96,039,127, forward strand.
GTAATTTAGGAATAAAAACGACCCCATAAAAATCATGACAGAATCCCTTTAAGAAATACCACAAGTTCTAAATAATGCATAATATCATCATATGTGTATTGGTTTATGTCTATCTTTTTCTTTGAAGCTAGTGTAGAATAGACATTGATATTGTGAAGAGTGTATCTATTTATTGGTCTCTAGTCAGTGTGTGTAGTACATTTTATTTTGTTCCTTGTTTCCATTGTTGTTACATCAAAATCAGATTTAGAATTTGGGATGGGCAAAGAGCAGGGGAACCATCCAGGTGCTGTTTTGCTTGAGTGTTCTAGCTCCTAAAGTGTGTGTGTGTGATTTTATGACTAATACAAAAGTCCCCCATGGCCTTTCATGTACAACTAGCCTGGATAAGTGCCTGTTTTGTACCTAAACCACAACGAAAAAATGTAGGCAAACTTCCTTGTAAACTAAAAATCATTAAAAAGCACCAGTCAGTGGCTGCTGTGGAACCTGTTTTGTGCCTGCCTATGTAAAAAAGTCCAGAGAAACTTCAAAAGAGGCTGGCACAAGCCTGGACCCACAAAGTAGTAGAGTCAGAGTCAAGTTGTAAAAGAGTTAAAAAAGCTTACATTTTATTTCCATAATTAAGAAAACAGACCTGATGCGTTTCGTGTCTACCAGGGACACCTACTCATAGGCTAGATATTAAACAATACGTGCACAGTATTTAAAAGAGAAATGGCCAATGGGAAAGTAGGTGGAGACACCCGATGTGTCACTCAAAGAAAAAACTACATATCCCAGAATCCAATGAAATGGACACACCTCCCAGGCCAGAGCACTAAATGGGTTATCCTAATTATAGAATACAAAGTACATTAATAAAGGGAAAAAAGAGAAAAGGGAAAAAGATAAATGACTATTAGCAGAAAATGTTTTATATCAAAATTTAGACCAATGGGCTGCCTTGTAACTAGATAAAAAATCCATTTGGTCTCCTTTTTTTAATAACTGAGTAGATATTTCCACCACTTATATTTCGAACTGCTCTGTCTATACCAGAGACTTTTAAAAACGTATGTAATTTATGTAACAAAGTCCCTAATTTACATCTCTTTTCAGATGAGGAGCTTTTTTGTCGTACAGTTTGGTCAAAACTATCTGGCTATGCTCGTAAAGCAACAACCTCAATTCAGTGCAGTGGGAACGAAGAGATGTTCAGCTGTTCCAGTTTCTCCAGAAATGGGAAAAGAAAAGGAGAACATATAGAGGTGTGTGGGTAGATAAGAAACACAATAAACACTTGAAGGCCTCAGCAAGAATAAAATATATACTTGTTGGAGAAGATAGGGAAATTTTCAGAAGGGAGGAAACTCTTCTAATTCAGGGGAACAACATTAGATTTCAACTGTATGACCACGACTTCCACAAGGGGCTTCATGTTCAGCCCTGTTATACCCTGCCTGAGAAGAAGTAGGTAGTCAGCAAACTGAAAGTTGACCGAGTCTCCTAGTCCCTGATCATCTCTGTGTAGTTTCATATAGGATGTGATGCAGCCAAATATTGCAGCCACCAACCGTGAACCCTGCTGGCTGCTATTGGGGGAAGGACCCATTTGGGAGGCTGTGCAGGAACCCTAATGTTGAAAGTTCTTTAAAACACTAGGGGGCAAATTCACTAACCTACGGAGTTGCGCTAGCGCAGCCTTCGCCAGCCTAAGTTTCGCCAGAGCTCCGCTAATTCACTAAAATCCGAAGTTGCGCTCAGGGAAGCGTAAGGTAGCGAAGTTGCGCTAGCGTTAATTCGTCAAGCAAAGCGAAGTTACGTTAGCGATACCTAATTTGCATACGGCGCCAAGTTAAAGTACAATGGACGTATATGTAGCAGCAAATACATTACACTACACAAGCCTGGGAAAGCTTCATAAAATTAAATAGAGTTGTTAGTTTGCCCTATACATGTGCCCACTGTATAGTTTAGCTGCTATATGTTAGGAAATGTAGGGAGGAAGGAGGGTACCCCCCCAAAACATTTTCGATCTCTTTCAGTCTATAAAGACGCCAGTGTTTTTTGGGACTTAGAAAAAATTTAAACTTTTTTTGAAGCAAGCCCTATCTACTCTATTGCACTTCGCCTGGTCTGAGCTGGCGAAGGCAAGTCTGCCGCAAGAGGTAACGTTCAGTAAAATGTGCAAGTTAGTGAATTAGCATTGTTAAGTCACTTCGCCATAGCGTAACTTTGCCTGGCGTTAGGGTGCGAAGTAGCGCTAAAGTAGGTCCACTTCCCTAGCGTATTTATGCCAGCACCCGTTAGTAAATCAGCGAAGTAACAAATTATGTCACGCTGGCGAATTTGCACTAGCATTAGCTGCTTCGCGTTTTTGTAAATTTGCCCCTAGGTACCTATAGTTCTGCTTAAATTATGTGGTTATGGATTTAAATAATTTAGTTCTTGTGAATTTCACATTTTTAACTAAACTAACAGGAAGAAGGCGGCAAAAAGACGTGTATTGCACACAATGCATTTGGGGGAGATGGAGTATATGCAATTGCTAGATGCTGCATTTGGCCAAAGGCTGTCTGTCACATTAATTCTACCACACCTGAAGATGGAGAAGTGCCATCCACTGTAAGCTGCTCAAATGAGGATCACATTTTAACTGGTATGTTTTTTAATGGGGTGGTTTTTCAACTCCAGGTCATTTTTAGCAACTAATAATACTGTTGCTCTCTAACTGTCCTTATTGCATCGCAACCACATCACCTATAGCCTATCTTACAGTTTGTGGCTAAACAATAACAAGGGGCATAGTCAGAAAGGTGTGTAATTATATATTTTACAACAAAACGTGTAAAATTTGGTGTAAAATAAATAGCATATTTACAATGCCCTGTCCATACTCATAATTTACTCTCTGTAATAGATTATTTTTGTTTTGATTATTTTTTAACAGGGTGCAGCTCTCATCATGTATCTGGGCATTTAAATGACGTTGTAAGACCCATGCACAGGACTGACAATGAAGACCCTGCTTGTGTTGGGAAAAGTGAGGTCACTTCTCATGCACTGTGCTGCCATGCACCAGATATCGCCTGCAAAGTGAAAGAATATTCTCCCATGGGCTTTATGGACAAGGTAAGAAGCTGAATTTAAGGGTCCCGGTAATTAAAACAAGCAATTTAGGTTCACAGGAAAAATGTACCTGCAGATGTTGTATAAGTTGGTTTACATAAATCCTAGATAGATCCTGAAAATAAAGTGACATAGCCAAAGCAGAGTTGTTGATAGGTCATAAAGAAAGGGAAAACAAAATTGTGGGCTCTTGAAGGACTAGGTATATGCATATGGAGTAAATGAACCAGATGGGCGGGACTGCAGGAAAAGGGGGACAAATTAAAAATGAATACAAGCTTCTTGTGGAAAAATCTAAATATAATTATAAATTCTGTACTGCTTCTAAATAATCCATTTTAAAAAGAGATACTGTCATGGGAAAAAAAAAAATTCTAAATGAATCAGTTAACAGTGTTGCTCCAGCAGAATTCTGCATTGAAATCCATTTCTCAAAAGAGCAAACAGATTTTTTTATATTCAATTTTGAAATCTGACATGGGGCTAGACATTTTGTCAATTTCCCAGCTGCCCCTGGTCATGTGACTTGTGCCTGCACTTTAGGAGAGAAATGCTTTCTGGCAGGTTGCTGTTTTTCCTTCTCAATGTAACTGAATGTGTCTCAGTGGGTCTACCAGGCAGCTGTTATCTTGTGTTAGGGAGCTGCTATCTGGTTACCTTCCCATTGTTCTTTTGTTTGGCTGCTGGGGGGGAAAAGGGAGGGGGGCGATATCACTCCAACTTGCAGTAAAGCAGTAAAGAATGATTGAAGTTTATCAGAGCACAAGTCACATGACTTAGGGCAGCTGGGAAATTGACAATATGTCTAGCCCCATGTCAGATTTCAAAATTGAATATAAAAAAATCTGTTTGCTCTTTTGAGAAATGGATTTCAGTGCAGAATTCTACTGGAGCAGCACTATTAACTGATTCATTTTGAAAAAAAAATTCCCATGACAGTATCCCTTTAAGAAAATAATTCTAATTTTAAAAAAACAATTTCCCGCTTTCTGTCATTTTAACAGTTGATAATTTTAATGGCACACTAATGTTTACAATGGGCATGGCCGGACCATGGCAATGGCTATGATAAGGGGACTAAAAGTTGTACAGTGGATTAATATTCATTGTCTTAGACTTAGATACCAGTACAGCACCTCATAGGGCACTTACATATGGATGTTTCTTGGTGTGTTCTGCTGCACAGTCCATTCTGTTGTTCCTGTATCCATGGCACTATGCTGAACTGACAAATGCATTAGGGATATAACATGCATCTTCTCCCTTGTGTTTGGAAGTTCAGTTCAGTTCAGTGCCCTTAAGACTGTTTTTATGTATATATAACAAGCTGGGCAAGTGGTTGATGCTAACCAAATTTTTAATTAAAACTTGAGATTTCAGTAAGTCTAAACACATCTGTATTAGGTTGGAAACCATTATTTTTTTTCCTGTTAAACCCTACAGGTGACTGTTTCATGTGATGAAGGCTGGACCCTGACTGGCTGCAATGCGTACTCCCGTAGTTCCAATACTTTGGGAGCATATTCTATCGATGACACCTGTGTTGTGTCAAATCCCACAGGTGGAAAAGGAGCAGCTGCCATTGCTATCTGCTGCCAGAACAAACACAATGAGAACAAGCAGAACATAAACTACCGGTGAATTCAATATAAGCTTTGGCTTGCAAGACTTTGGACATGATTTTTTTTTTTTTACATTGGAACACAAGTTATGCCCACTACATTTGAAACTGGAATTATAATATGCATGTTGGTTAGCTAAATGTTTATACCAGGACTCTTCAAATTGTGGCTGTACTGATATTGTTATCTACAACTTATAGCACTCAATTCTTAGGAGTAGCAGAAAAATCAAGTGAGACTGTGGAACCTTATAACAGGCTATATTATTATATAAGTAATATAAGCTGAGCTATACACAATATGAAAATAACATATGTTAAAAGACAAGCTTTCTTTTTTCTGCATAGGGTCTCAAGAGCCACTAATTCAAGTTCTCACATACAGTATTCATAAACATGCATTTTCAGTGGCATCTCCTACATCTTATTTTAGGAGACCATAGAATCGAGAACAAGAAATGTTAAAGGCAACAGAAACTGCAAGAAAATACCCTGCCATAGACAATACTGAGAACTGGCTCTTCTAAAACACATGTAGCGTCTTAGCAAACCTAATTATCTCTATTGTCTATTTTGTAGCCGTGACAAGTAGCTGCTACTAGTAGCTGTGTCTCTTCCCCCTTAGCGGTGAATGTTTATTGAAAAGGTCTACAATAGGGTAAGTTGTCAGGCTGTGCATATTACTGGCAACTGTTTTCCTAAATGACCCAAGTATCTAAATTGTTCATTTCAGTCTGTGGAAATAATCCCTGCTCAAGTATTAGAAATGACAAATCTTAGGTTGTAGGATGTCAAGCTTGGGAAGGACATCTCCTGGCAATGGCTAAGGACCACTGAAGTTATATTTCACAACTGCAGGGTTTAAAGTGTTTACTTTTCACTACACTTCTCTTTTATACTTTGGACATATTTATTTGGGGCTTGTGAAGTTGCTTTATTTTGTACACCAGTCATATTTTGAATAAAATATAAAAATATATATAAAACCTGTTCCAGTACTTCTCTTTCAGATCTGTCAAAATCATTGTAATAATTGAAAATACATTTGAATATATCATTTTTATACTGTTAACACTGTTAAAATGTTGACATTAATGGGCTTCTTGGTGCTGATAGGGAATGGGAGGAGAGGGAATAAACTTAAAAAGGTCATGTCCCACTAAAACACCACAAGTCTGGGCCAGCATGTTTCCCATCTAAATAAATGCTAAACGGCTGCAGACAGAGACTGCCATTTTGATGTTAAATGTACCATAGCAGTTTCAGGATTTTTTTAAAAAAAAATTCAAGCTACAAATATGAGTCACAACTGGAACGCAAACACTGCAAATGTTCACTTGATTATAGTGATACACCGAATCCGGTCCAATACAGGGTTGCCCCCAAAAGATTTGTCTGAGTTCAAACCTAAATCTAAAACCAAATTTGCATATAATTAAATAACAAAACATTCAAAATTGGATCAATTGTGAAAATAACTTAGTTGTCCAGCAGCTGTCTGTATCATGCATCAAAGGTGAGATATTGGTAACTTAACTGTACTACATTAAAGGGATTTTTTTCTCTCAAAATGTTTCAGTTAATAGTGCTGCTCCAGTAGACGTCTGCACTGATCTATTTTTCAACAAAACAAACAGATTTTTTTTTTATATTTAATTTTGAAATCTGACATGTAGCTAGACATATTTGTTTCTTAGGTGCCCTCAGTCATGTAGTCGGAGTGAGATCAACCCTCACCTCTTTCCCCTCAGCAGCCTTTCAACAGAACAATGGAAGGTTAACTCGATAACAGCTCCCTGAGAATAGCATTTAATAGTAAAATCCAAGTACCTCAGCAATTCCTTCAGTAACACCGAGTAGGAAAAACAATAGCTTTTCTGAAAGCAGTTCCATCATGAAGTGCTGGCTCTTTCTGAAAGCACAAGATCAGGCAAAATAAGCAGAGATGGTTGCCTACACATCAATGTTACAACTAAAAAATATACACTTGTTGGTTCAGAAATACAATTTTATATGATGTATATATGGAGTGAATTAAAAACTACACTATAAAATCATGACAGAAACCATTTAAGATGTTACAATAGATTTCCCCCCACATATTCTTTAGTTGGATAAAGCTCTTTTGAGTTTCAAGGTTTTTTTTCAATGTCTTGCAATGCACAGCATCATCATAAGCCACTTATGTCAGATACACTCATGGCTTCAGAACTTCTACACTTTATTGTATTGAAGGCACTTGGACTGTAGATTGAACCTAATAAACACAGGAACAAAGAAATGAAACAGAATTAAAACAGATTGCTGTACTCTTTCTGCTTTGGTTGAAAATGTATTGTATACAAATATTTTTATTAGGCAATGCTGGATATTAAAACAAGACAAAGATAAAAAAAGGCCTTGAAACAAAGTGCTTGTAGTCTTTTCCTAGATAGAGTTTTATAATCAAGAATGGCTTCCATTAGATTAGATTTCAGAGCTGCCATATTGTATCTCTTGCTTATGAGTAAAAAAGATGAAACCTGTCCTTAGATAAGGGATTCCATTTGATGGAGCATGAAGAGTATCAGCCAAAGGCATATGAATGCATATCCAAAATCTGAAGGTAAAAGGATATGGCATAAAATTCTTGAAAATCTTGGTGTTGCACAGTTAATACTGTATATTATTTATTGCCAACTCGGTGAGATATCCTAGCACTTGAATTAAATATTCTTTGTTCAGAAACTGTTAGAAGAAAAAAAAACCTATTAGTTTTAAAATAATAATTAATAATAATTAGAGAGAGTTATCAGCAGCATAACTAACATACAGGTGTTCTGGGAGGTGTTACGGTTGTATATTAGTCCCTTTCTCCAGTTCTTCCGCAGCTTAAACTGACTCCCTCAGAACGAGCAAGCTGATGGGCAGCCACTTTGTGAGGGTGCATGCTGGCCCAACCCTCCCCCTTGAAAAAGATTTTCTGTTCTGTGGAGATGCCCAGCCTGTTCAAGTTTCAGGGGAAAAATAATCCTGAGGCTGAAGGACTGTCTGAAAGATTCTGCCTATAGGTAAATAAATTTTATACATGTCATCAGGGCAACTACTCACCTTTACTTTGCCATCACAGTGTGCAGATGCCACAGAAGTGGAGACCTTTACAAGATTTGTTGCTGATAAGTGGATCTTGAAATGTCGGAAAATATGGGTATAGAGGCACTGTAATAAAAGTTCAACTTCTTCTGCCAAGACCTCATCTTGTCCTTTATTTATATTATTCCAAAGGGTCTTAATATCTTCTGGATGAATAGCATATGATATGTCCATGTGTGGTTCAACTGGCACTGAAAAGATAAACTTTGTGGCTGTGATATGTCCATGTGCCTCGTAGCCAGTCCACATGGCTGCCATCCAAGCAAGATCCCGAGAACTGATTGGTAAACTACTGAAAGAACAGTCAAAAGCTTTTTGAAACCAACCACCATTGCTGTAAAAGTCTCTGACATTAATAACTCTAAAGTATCTTCATCTGCAAAAGTACAGCAAAAAAAGCCATAGAAGGATAGTGACATGGTCTATATTTATCAAAACAAGTGTCACTATGTATTTAATCTCCTGCATGGGGATCCCCTGGGAGTCACTTTCTAGGTAACATAAAATACAAAGCATCATCCATTGCTCCACATTACTTTTGATTCGTTGATTAACTGAATAAAGTTGCAATCAATTCTTGTTTCTCCTATAAGGGGTTGGAATGTCCAAGTTTTAAAAACTGGATATCCAGGTTCAGTAGCTCTTATAAAAGTAATGCCAAACACAACAAGGTTATTTTATGACTGTATATAAATACACACAGGGTCAGTACAAAGGACTTTCCTGCA